>JASCYN010000150.1:666826-811217 GCA_030408155.1 Lophura swinhoii
TTCATCTTATGCACATATTGCAATGCCAAGTACAATTTCTGGTTGTTTTGAAATCTGTGTAGAATTTTTAAAGTAGCTTGTTCTACAGTTAAACATGATCTTTGTTCTTCAGAAGGTATGACCATGACTTTGGGAAGCTAAGCAGCACAATATTAATTTACCTTTCTTTGTACATAGGTTGCTCCAAAAGTAATGTCTCTTATTTATTTCCGTGGAAACTAAACAAATGCAAAGACCAAAATAACACTGTTTGATAGTGCAAAGTCTCAGCTACAAGACACTATTTTTCAACATAGTCACCACCATCAGCTATGCATTTTCACCAGCAATGAACAAGAGCCTGCATGCCACGCTCATAAAAATCTTTACCAGCAGAGCCACTGTTTCACAGCTGCTACGACAGCATCTTTGCTAGGAAAACGTTGCCCACACAGTCCACCCGTTATCAGCCCAAACAGATGGAAGTCAGAAAGTGCCAAATCCAGATTACACTATGGTTGTAGTAGGACAATCCATCCAAGACTGACAATGTGGTCCAGGGTCTTCAAATTAGTGTGGGGCCTGGTGTTACTGTATTGCAAGTGAAAGATTGTCGTCTTCTCTGGGCTGACTCTGGAAGTTCAAGCCTTCAGCTTAGTCAGCGTTGCAATGTAGTGGTCAGAGTTGATGGTTTGTCTGAGTTCCAGGGAGTCCAGAAGGATCACCCTTTTGCCATCCCAAAAGACAGTGCACATCACTTTACCTGTTGAGGGATGCGTCTTGAACTTTTTCTTCAATGGAGAATTTGCATGTCACCACTCCATAGACTGCCATTTGGATTCTGACTCATAGTGGAGAGACTGCATCTCATTACTAGCAATGATGCTGTTAGGAAAATTTCTACTCCAACAAGCTTGCTCAATCATCTTTATCCCAAAAAGAGACAGAGGAGAGTCTTCAGTTTTCTTTATTCGAATAAAGAGAGAGTCCACTGGGGCATACCCCTGTGGGGTCTCTCAAAGTACTGGGGGACTATTTCAGGGTACATTTGGATCTGAGAGACATGATGTCTCAAGAGCAGAGGCAAGCAAATTATGCACTCAGAGCAGCGCAGAGTGTTACAAATTTTATTCAACATACATATGTGAGAGTTAAAATTGTGTTTATTTTTTCCCCAGCCTCGCATACCAACTAGGGTACGCTTGGATAAACAGATAAGCAGATAGTGAGAGACTCAACTGTCAAGATTAGGGAAATGGATGGGACAGACACAATAAACAAGAGATAACAATTATGAGATCAAAGGCTGGTAGAATCCAGCTGTAAATACCATAGCAAATTGGATAAGATTGTGCACCTGGAATACTCAATCAACAGAGAAACAGGGGAGGAATTCTTAGTGTGGTGGAGGGGGGACAGGGGATATAATGCTGTGATGTGTTTTGGTTGTGCGCTCCTGCTTGCTGGACGCCCACCATTGCAATTGTGAATTAAAACTTTTTCACAAGAGATCCAGTCTCCGAAAAATCATTTGAATTCTTTCTCACAGTGCTATTTGTGAATCCGTAATCATGACAGTTCGTATGTTGAACATGACTGGACTTATAGTGCCAAATGAGGCATCACTCAGAACGTTGCCCTTTAATGTGACAGAAAAAATTGACATCAAGGACAGGATTGTCATAGAGAAGCTGCTGCAAAAATATAACTGTGCCCCTTTCCAGGCTGGGAAGGAATGGGCTCAAAAGTTTTGGAAGGATGAAGAGAAAATAGTAGAATACATTGAGTACTATCAGGCTGCAAATAAGATTGAAATTAAAAAGGATAAGAAAGTCATTTGTGTGGAGTTAGGAGAATTCTTGGCATCAAGGGATAGGGGATATAAGGCTGTGATGTGTTTTTGGTTGTGTGCTCCTGCTTGCAGGATGCTCGCCATTGCAATCACAAATTAAAACTTTTTCACAAGAGAACTGGTCTCCAAAATATCATTTGAGTTATTTCTCACAATTTGGGGGCTTGTTTGGGATCCTTTGCCTTTTGGGAGTCTCTGGCTGCCACGGACAGGAGAAGTGCACCCCACTGAGTTTAGCAGTCTTGTTGGGGACAGCAGGACATCTTCCCAGAACAGCCAATGAGATGGAAACTGTTTAAAGAGATGGACTATGTGAAAAATAGAAGAAGGGGAGAAGGTATAGGCACAGGAATTGATACATAGACCCGGTAACTTTGTGCATGGACCAAGGTAAGAGAATTTAATTCTTGCCTTGGGGGTTGGATGAGACTCTTGAGTGTGTGTGACTGAGACGCACTTTTAGTGCGAAGTGAGTGCAGAGTCCTGATCCACGGTTCTGTAGTCCCGCGAGGGGTGCAGCCAGAGATGGACAACGTGGCTGGTAGCGGTGAAAGGAAGAGTCTTGAGAGGGGAGCTGTTGATGTACGACACCCTGCACATTTGACGAAGTGCCAGCAGTATACCCCTATTTAATCCAAGAATCAGAGTAAGGTATTCTGGAGGGGTTAGGCCCTAAATCCAAGAATCAGAGTGTGGTAGCCTGTGAGCAGGGAAGTTCACAGCAGCATTGTCATGGAGTTAACTAGATCAGTCTATGCCCATGACAGGGGGACAGTAGGCCCCTGGGCTCCCCAACCCCCAAAAAATGGGAAGGAAAAGGGAAAAGGGGTAGGGAGATGGGAGCTGGGCTCAAGGAAAAAAAAACAGAACAGCGGCAATGATCTAAGGAGGAAAACTTATTTTACTAACTGTGATATCGGAATGCAAGATAACACAATATAATACAATCTAATTGAAATTGAGACTAATAAATCAAATAAAATAGGAGAGAGAGAGTTCCTGAGACCGAGTCAAAACTGAAAAGCTTGGAACGGCTAGGAAAGCACCCTCCAGCATCCACTGCAAGGCAGTAAGAGACCACCCAACCAGGAAGGGCCAGATCCCATGACTTCCGTGACATACAGGGACAGGTACCTGGAATTGAAGCATTAATACTTTAACTCCCAGTGCACTACATGTTGTTATGATGTGGAATTCCTAAAATCAAAAATCACAAAACCATGACAAGCATTCTGGAGGGATGGGGAATAGGAGCTCCCAAGAACAGGGGAAAAGGGTCCCCGGGATTGTGTCTAAGGATACTCCCTTGAGTAGAATGATAAGAAACTGGAAAAGCAACCCTAAAAAAAGGGATACATATAAGGTATTGTGTATTAATGAGGTCTGAAGAACCAATACTTGAGTCATCAGTGTTTTGGCCAAAATATGGATCTGATGAGGACTGGGTATGTCATGCTTTAAATTCATATGTAAACAGCAAAACTCCTTTCTCAGCAGAAGAATCATATTATGCAGCCTGTTGGCTAGAGGAAATAAGTCAACTATTATTGAAAAGGGGGCAAAAAAAGAGAAAGGAAGTGATCAAAAAGAAAAGGAGAGACAATGAGGTCCTTTAGATAACTTGCCCCCCTTTATAATTCTGAATCAATACAAGGGGCAGCTGCCCCACTAGAGGTGGAGAGTGCTGATCCTGTGCAGGGTCCTAGAGAGAGTACATATTGTCAATTATGGAGGGAATTGAAACAATGTAAACAGGACCCAGAAAATTTTCTTTTTTCTGATACTAACCTTACTAACACCTCACTGTACCCTCTTAGGGAGGTCTCCTTAGGCCAAGAGGAAATAGGGTATGTTAATGCCCCCCTTACTAGTGGAGAAGTAAGGAACTTTAAGAAAGAAATGAAGTCCTTGACTGAGGATTTTACAGGGCTCACAGAGCAGTTCGATCAATTCCTGGGACCAAACTTATACTCCTGGGGAGAAATTACGTCTATTCTAAGCACGCTGTTCAGCGAAGAATGGGAAATGATTAGACAGGCTGCCATGCGCGAGTGGGAGAGGACACACCCACCAGGACTGGGGATTGTCCTGGGAGAACAAAAATACCCATTACCAGTTATCCTAACTGGTATAATAACCATCAGCAACATGGGAATAATATGAGGGACTTGCAAAATATAATAATTGTGGGAATTAAGGAAGAAGTACCCAAGTCTTAGAATTCTATTAAAGCCTTTGAGGTTCAGCAAGGTAAGGATGAAACCCTGAGTGAATTTCTGGAGACTTGGAGACAGGATGCAAAGGTATTCAGGGATGGACCATGACAAGTCTGTAGCTCAAGGGCTTTTAAAAATCAGTCTTGTGACTAAAGCCTGGCAGGATATACAAAGGAAGTTTCAGAAGATAGAAGGATGGAATGAACAACCACTAGAAAACCTTTTGAGGGAGGCACAGAAAGTGTATGTTAGAAGGAGAGAGGAGAGGCGGAAACAAAAGGCAAGAGTTATGATCTCTATAGTAGATCAAGTGGTAAGACAGAGAATGGAAACCTGGAGAGGAAGGGGTTTCTCAGGAATGAAAAATCAAGGTGGCAACCTTCCCCTCCCCAACCACAAGGAAAGGTACAGAGAAAATGTTTTGTGACTGTAATTTATTGAGAAGAAATTTTATGGTTAAATTGGGAATGCAAATTGGTGTGACCAAGGGACGGAGTGAATATGGTATGGTAGTGGCCCTGCATGGGTTGCTGGAAAAAGCCTATGCAGAGGTTGGCCCTGTGGTTTGGGCTACACCAGGAGATTGTGGGAGATTGGACCTCTCCAGGTTGCATGAAGACAGCCAAGATGGATGGTTTCTGGGTGGTGGTGCCCAGCCTTGATGGAAGGGGGAGGTTAGAGAAAGAAAGAGAGATATTTAAGTTTGCAGTTGTGGGAAGATTGGAAGGTGCACAAAGAAGGACTCATAAGATGGCTAAGGTGATGAATTGTAGGTGGTGTCAGTCAGATAATGAAGGAAGAAACAAAGGTAAATAGAAGGGATAAAAAATGCTGCAAATTTTATAGCTGCATTGGCTTGGGAGCAGGCTTTCTCTTGGAGGGGAGAGGTTTCTGGTGTTCCTGCAGGAGAAAATGCAAAGCTGAAAGACAGTTGAAACTCTCAGTTCTTGTGGGGACAATGCATTGCATGTGAACTGGTTGAAAGGAGCTGTGAACAAGTTTTCTGTTGGCGATTGATGCTGCAGGAGGACGAGGGGCTAGACCTTTCTTTCAAACGATTAAGCGTGAAAATAGGAAATGGAATGTTGTTTTTGGTGTTTTGTGCCACTTATGTTATTCTATGGTGAGTGGTGCACCTTTTTTGGAAGGGGGGATTTTTGGAGAGATCTTTTTTAGGATGTATGTTTAAACACTGGAAAAAGGTGCAATGGGAGAGGAGTAAGGGGGCCCTCTCATTGGAGTAGCCAGTTTGGCAGATCATTGTGCCAACTCTAAAGGGTTTGGGCATTAACAAAAGGAATGCCCACAGGATAAAGCTTCTGTTCTGGCTAAAGCAGATGACACGTCCTTCAGCTAGCAATAAGGGAGTAGGGAGAGTGATTCCCAACTGAGATTCTGGCTAGCAGGGGGTCATCTTTCCCCTCTGTTGTTCTGGGCCTATAGCTGAGCATTGGTCATTTATATATTCTAGCTAAACAAGTATGCAGGAGTTGTGCAGTGTGTCAGAGGATAAATAAGAAAACCATGCGCAGTCAGCCCAGGGGTGGACGAGAACCAGGGATCTGATCTTTCCAGAGTGTATAGGTAGATTTTACAGAACTTCCTAGAGTGGGTCATTTTAAATATTTATTAGTCTTAGTCAACCATCTGTCAGGATGGGTAGAAGCTTTCCCTTCAGTATCTGCTACAACAAACGTGGTAGCTAAGGTAATCCTGGAACAAATAATTCCCAGATATGGGATTGTTGAGAACACTGACTCTGATCAAGGTAGTCACTTTACGTCACAAATATTGCAAAGACCAATGCAGACTCTGGGAGTTAAATGGGAATTTCACACCTCATGGCATGCTTCTTCTTCGGTGAAGGTGGAGTGGATGAACCAGACGCAGAAGAAACACTTGACTAAGTTAGTGTTGGAAACTCAGCTCCCCTGGACAAAATGCCTACCTTTAGTACTGTCACGGAGTTAACTAGATCAAACTATGCCAGTGACAGGGGAGCAGTAGGCCCCTGGGCCCCCCGGCCCCACAAAATGGGAAGGGAAAGGAAAAGGGATAGGGAGATGGGAGCTGGGCTCAAGGAAGGAAAAAAACCAGCAGCAACGATCTATGGAGGAAAACTTATTTTACTAACTATGATATCGGAATGCAAGATAACACATTATAATACAATCTAATTGAAATTGAGACTAATAAATCAAATAAGATAGGAGAGAGAGTTCCTGAGACCGAGTCAAACCTGAAAAGCTTGGAACGGCTAGGAAAGCACCCTCCAGCACCCACTGCCAGGCAGTAAGAGAGACTGCCCCCCCCGGAAGGGCCAGATCCCATGACTTCCGTAAATGTATAGGGGAATAGGTACCTAGAATTGGAGCATTAACACTTTAACTCCCAGTGCACTAGATGATGTTATGATGTGGAATACTGAAAACCAAAAAACATAAAACGATGACAAGCACTCCTCAGGATTTAAAATGCACCAAGAAAGGATGTGGGAATCTTACTGTATGAGATGTTATTTGGATTGCCATATCTGGGTAAAGTGAGCGAATTGCAACATGTTGAAAGCAAAGATGCCTTTCTTAAAAACTGTATACTCGGGTTGTTTTCTTCACTGTCGTCTCTTAGGACCTGCGGATTGTTGGCTCAGACTCCACCTTTGGAATTCCCTATTCATTCATTCCAGACAGGGGACTCGGTCCTGATACAGATGTGGAAGGAGTCGAAGCTGCAACCTGAATGGGATGGACTGTTCCAAGTACTCTTGACTACTGAGACAGCAGTAAGGATGACTGAGAAAGGGTGGACTCATTATACTTGGTTGAAGGCCTCAGTTGACCCTGAGACTTCGCAGACAATCCCTACAAAAGAGCCTTACAAAATGAAAATCAGAAAAAAGTAAATAAATAAGGATTGTAAACTATCCTTTAATCTCTCTCTAACTTCTCCTTAGGAACATCCAATGAATGCTACATGTAATTGGGAAAAAGGATTGGATTATATGGGACTGGAGTGTCCTCAAGGGGTTTTGGTTTTTACATTGGCATGTGTAAAGCAAACAAAGGCAATGAAAGAACCTTTATTTGAGATGCAGGCACTATAGAACAAGATATCAAAGAAAGAGGAATTAACTCATCCCTCCCAGCAACACTTTGGAAAAAAAAGGGTGAGCTGAGGAATGCAACCTTCTCCGCTTTGAATTCTGGTGTGCCGGAAAAGGAGGGGGGGCAGACCACTCAGGCTCTGAGTGCATATGCACTCCTGGAAGCACGGCCAGAAGCACCACCAAGAGAAAGAGAGAGGAAGGGTGGATATAGGCTCCCCCACTCTGGTCACTCACATGCTCATGTACTGGTTCAGGCTGTGACCTGGCAATTCCACTGCACTCCACCCCTTCACAGTGACGTGCAGAGATCAAACTCTATAACCACAGAGTAGATATTCCCACCCAGCATGCATACCGGAGGGCAAGAAAGGCACATACTTAAAGAGCAAGCTGCTTACATATGCATTAGATGTCCAAGAAAAGGCTGGGTTGTTACAAAGAGTCCCCAAAATGTTTGACATCCCCCCCTTGGCCCAAGTCTCAGCTCTTTTACACGTGTATCTCTCGGTGGTCTTTCCAATGAAGGTCATCGTGTTATTTTCTTGGACTTGGGTTAAGATGGAGGATGCTTGGCTGGCTCTGGTTGGTCATCACATCAGCCACAACTCCATTCACCAATCTGCTGCTTCTTCGTTAATTTGTGGTTTGCTGTTTTATTCTGCCACCTCACATTCCAGAGATAGGATAGCTAACAATGTTATTTCAAAAAACAGGAGGCCCACTGTCTGCACTAATTGTCTAAGTCTGTAGAAAAGCATCTGTTATCCGCAGCAAGAACCTGGCTTAGCAAGGTCAAATCTGCTACTGCTGATTCATTACCTCATGAAGGCACGTAACTTTTAACCTTACTTTCCTTAATTCAACAGCATGAACCAATTACCAAGCAGGTAGGGGGTGAGCTCCTGCTGTTTTGGTGGTTCAAAATTCAATGTACATTGTGACGCACGTACAATACCCATCATGATATAGAATGTTAAGGCACTAAAGGTGATAATTGGCAGTCTTTTTCATGGTTCTGTTGGGCTAGTACTTGATTGTGGCAATGAAGCACGGACTCAGATGTGAATGATCCAAATCGTTTATTACAGATTCTAACATCCCTTATATACATTCACAAGTTTTCTCTTTCAACTTTTCACCTGCCTTTACATGTCACCAAAACATTCCACAAACACTCCTTAACCGTGCATGCAGGCACTTATCCAGTCAGAGTCATAAGTCGTTCCTAGCCACACCCTCTTCCTCCAGTCAGGGTAATTATCACACGGCCATCACGCAGCTTACTTGACTTGTTTTTCTCTTCTTCTGAAGATGTCCTTGGCTCTCAGCCTTGCTTTCTCATGCTGTTTATCTTGCTCCACAGCTGCTGCTCTGAATAGTCTTGTATTCCCTCACTTGATGTTCCTTCTTGAGGCATATCTTTTTCAAGGACCAGTAGCAGTTCAGGTTCATGTTTGCCAGTTCCCAGAAGTTCAACAGTCCACCATTGGGTGTCACAATGTTTCCTCATGGACACTGGAGCATGCTGGAGTAGTGTTGCTCGTACTGGTTGTCCTGTGTACCTAATAACCTCAAGGGTAGTAATACAGATGTTTAAAAGGTATGAGGAGGGGTAGGTCTGCCCTCCGCGGTAGGATAAAGGCTGTATTTCAGTCTTGAGTCAACACCTTCACCTGTACCAGGGCATGTCCTGGCCTTTGATACCACACCCTTTGGCCTGATATCTGTGGCTGGATCACTATATCAGGTACCAAAGTGGGAGGTACATGAACATGATTAATGTCCTCTTTGCCATGAAAATCAGGGTGTCAACTACTACCTCTGCTGGCCATGTACTGACTACTGGAGGATTTACTGATCCCCCAGCTTCTAACAATCTCCCCCAAGGTGCAAGGAGACCATGCCATTTTGGTACTACTTGCACCTTTCAAGGTCATTTTACCTTGTGTCTCCCAGGCTCTAGGTCCTCAGGGGAAGGGAGCAGAAGATCATCCATGGTGTCAACTTGTGGCTTGAGCGAGGTGTCCTTGCCTGTAATTTGGATCCTAAGCGGGGAGGCTCAAGTTGTCTGCAACATTCTTCAGGCACTGGGTCTGCCATCTCTTGGTCTCTCATTCAAGTCTCTCAGGGTTTCATAAAACCTCTTGGTCCACCCCTGCAAGGACTGTGAATCTGCATTCAGAGCAGCCTTCATGATGTGAGAAACATGCTCAAGATCAAAAATTTCCAATCAGGCAAAGATCTCTGTGAAGGGCATTTTATTCATTATTGCAATCATGAGTGCACACCCCCTACTGACAAGGGAGAAATTGCACAACTAGTCAGTGAAATCCATTCTGTTATATACCCTGGGTCCAACGCAGGTAAAGCCTCTCCTGGTACTCATTTGTTGAGTGCCTCAGGCTCACAGTCTTCTGATGCTGTTGCTACATTACACTTCCATAGCTATGTTTACACCTCCATAGCTACGGTTCTGCTTCCATAGCTATGTTTACACTTACATAGCTACGTCTGTTGCCAACCCATTGTCTTTGGGTAAGTTCTAGACTTTTATAGCAAAAGAAGGATAATATTTTATTCATTCTGTCTCTCCTTTACCCTGGTGCCTGTGCAAATTCTACCCTAGGTTGGAATGCCCCAGTCTCAACTTTACTCTGTTCAGGAGTTTTCTTTATAAAAGTTTACTTATCCTATGCTATATACAGAAAATACTGGAAACTTCCACTGCAAAAACACAATCTACCTCTCACATGATCCCGTTATATCTTTCTTTTTGCTGCAGAGACTAGCTTCTGAGCAGGCAAGTCTGCGCTGGCAAGGGATCTGGAGCAAAAAGGCCAACCAAAAGGCTCTTTTTAAGGCTTTTTTAAGGCTCTTTAGAGGCTAGTAACAGCACCACACTTGTGCTGGGGAGCTGGCAGCTAGTGGGCAGGCTCCTGAGTCACCAGGAGTAGAGCCAGCACATTAGCAGCACGGTTTAAACACCTGCCCTTAACCTTCACACCTGATAATAAGCTTTAAATAGCTTCGAGGAGGGTGGAAACTAGCTTCCACCCGCAAAATGCACCAGGTGAGAAACCATTGTTTCTGCTAACTGTGAAAGAGGAGGTTGAGTGAGTGGGCACAGTCCACACTTCCCATAGGGTGCTACATCTGTGCGTGTGGGAGGTGGGTCTAGTGGTAAGAACTATAAACTTTGGTCTCTTCTTGCTCAGGAGCCTGGCTTTTCTTTCCTTGGTAGTCTCTCTGACCACAGGCCAGAACATGGTCTCCACTAGACAGCAGACTTATTCTAAGAAGTCTGTGGCAACCCAGACGGAGAGCTTGCCAAGAAATGTTGCTGTTCAGGTTTCTGGCTGCAGGGAGTGCCTGAGCCTGCTGCTGCCTGGGGAGAGTGGCAGGGACTCCACCTGTGTGAGGTGTGAGCAGGTGGATGAGCTGCTCAGCCTGGTGGTGGAACTCAAGGAGGAGGTACGGAAACTTAGGACCATCAGGGAGTGTGAGAGGGAGATCGACTGGTGGAGCGACTCACTGGCTTACCAGAAAGAAGGGTTCTGGGAAAATACCCCCAGAAAGGTAATGGGCCCCCTGCCCTGTCACAGTTGGGCTGACCTGACTGATGAGGAAGGTTGGAAGAAAGTCCCTACTTGGTGTCACAGGAGATACCCCCGCCTGCCTAGCCCGCTTTCCCAGCTACCTCTAAGCAACAGGTTCCAGTTGCTGGAAGTCAAAGGGGAGGTGAGTGGAGAGGCGATGGAGGATCTGCCTAGGAGAGACCTATGGCGAGGTGGTCACCCCCACGCCTTAAGACTGCCTCCAACAGGAAAGAAAGAAGGGTGGTCGTGGTGGGTGACTCCCTTCTTAGAGGAACGGAGGGCCCCATATGCAGATCTGACCCGGTCTGTCAGGAAGCGTGCTGCCTTCCTGGGGCTTGGGTCAGGGACATAACAGGGAAACTCCCTAAGCTGGTTAGGTCATCAGACTACTTTCCATTGCTCATAGTTCAGGTGGACAGTGATGAAATTGCTCAGACAAATCTACGAACTATGAAAAAAGATTTCAGGCGTTTAGTTCAAGGAGTGGGAGCTCAACTGATCTTCTGCTCTATACCTTCAGGGGGGACAGTAAGGGACACTGAGCGGGATTGGAAAGCACAAGCAATGAATAATTGGCTCGGAGGCTGGTGTCGAGCCAGAAACTTTGGGTTCTTTGATCATGGGGCAGTTTACTCGGCCCCTGGCCTGTTGTCTATCCATGGAACCCGCCTATCTCAAGGGGGCAACGAATACTAGCGCAGGAGCTAGCGGGGCTTATAGAAAGAGCTTTAAACTAGCTATGAAGGGGGAAGGGGACAAAACAGGCCTCACAAGAGATGAGCCTAGGAGAACGATGCTTGAGCTGGGGGTGAGGCAGATGACTCGACTGAAGTGCATCTATACCAATGCACGCAGCATGAACAACAAGCAGGAAGAGTTGGAAGCCATTGTGAGTCAGGTGAATTATGATCTTGTTGCTATTACTGAAACATGGTGGGACCACTCCCATGACTGGAGTGCTGTGATAGATGGTTACAAGCTCTTCAGAAGGGATAGACGAGGAAGGAAGGGTGGTGGTGTGGCCCTTTATATCAAAGACTGTTTTGATGTTGAAGAGCTTGGGCTTCGTAATGATAGAGTTGAGTGTCTATGGGTAAGGATCAGGGGGAAGGCCTGTAGTGGCGACATCTTGGTGGGGGTCTGCTATAGACCGCCTAACCAGGATGAAGAGTTGGATGAAGCTTTCTATGAGCAGCTCGCAGAAGTCACGCGATCGCCAGCACTTGTTCTCATGGGAGACTTCAATTTCCCTGACATATGTTGGAAGTATAATACAGCACAGAGGAAGCAGTCCAGGAGGTTTCTAGAGTGCGTGGAAGATAGCTTCCTTATGCAACTGGTAGGAGAGCCTACCAGGGGTGATGCCCTGCTAGACCTGATCTTCGCTAACAGAGAAGGATCGGTGGGAGAAGTGAAGGTTGGGGACCGTCTTGGGCAGAGCGACCATGGAACTGTACAATTCTCTATTCTCGGGGGTGTCAAAAGAGTGACCAGCAAAACTACTTTCTTGAACTTCCAGAGGGCAGACTTAGATCTGTTCAGGGCGCTTGTAGCACGGGTCCCTTGGGAGTCGCTTCTTAAGGGTAAAGGGGTCCAGGAAGCCTGGACGCTCCTCAAGACAGAAATCTTAAAGGCGCAAGAACAGGCTGTCCCTGAGTGCCGTAAGGTGAGCCGCAGGGGTAGACAACCGGTGTGGATGAGCTGGGAACTACTGTTGAGACTCCGGGAGAAAAACAGAGTCTATGTCCTCTGGAAGAAGGGACAGGCTAGTTGGGGAGATTACAAGGAAGTAGCTAAGGTATGCAAGGAGGAAGTTAGGAAGGCAAAAGCCCAACTTGAACTCAGATTGGCCACTGCAGTAAAAGACAATAAAAAATCCTTTTATAAATATATCAATGGCAAAAGAAGAACCAAGGACAATTCTCATCCTTTACTTGATGCAGCAGGGAATGTGGCCACTGAGGACAAGGAGAAGGCTGAGGTCCTCAATGCCTTCTTTACATCTGCCTTTAATAGCCAGACCAGTTATCCTCTGGGCATTTTACTCCGTGATCTGGAAGTCTGGGACGATACTCAGAAACCACCCCCAGTGATTCAGGTGGAGACAGTCAAGGAGCTCCTCCTCCATCTGGACTGTCACAAGTCCATGGGACCGGATGGCCTACACCCTCAGGTGCTGAGGGAGCTGGCGGGGGTGATTGCTGAGCTGCTCTCGGCCATCTATCAGCGCTCCTGGTTAACTGGAGAGGTCCCAGAGGATTGGAGGTTTGCTGATGTGACTCCCATTTTCAAGAAGAGCTGTAAGGAGGATCCGGGGAACTATAGGCCTGTCAACCTGACCTCGGTACTGGGGAAAGTAATGGAACAAATCATCTTGGGTGAGATCACACGGCATGTGCGTGGTGTCCAGGGGATCAGGCCCAGCCAGCACGGGTTCATGAAAGGCAGGTCGTGCTTGACCAACCTCATTTCCTTCTACAACTGGGTGACCAGACTGGTAGATGAGGGAAAGGCTGTTGATGTAGTCTACCTGGACTTCAGCAAAGCCTTTGACACGGTCTCTCACAGTATTCTTCTGGGAAAACTGGCTGCCTATGGCCTGGACAGGTATACACTCTTTTGGGTAAGAAACTGGCTAGAGGGCCGTGCTCAACAGGTGGTGGTTAATGGAGGTAAGTCCAGCTGGCGACCTGTTTCATGTGGTGTTCTCCAGGGATGGGTACTGGGGCCTATCTTGTTTAATATCTTTATTGATGACCTAGACGAGGGGATTGAGTGTACCCTCAGTAAGTTTGCAGATGACACCAAGTTGGGAGGTGGTGTTGATCTGCCTGAGGGAAGGGAGGCCCTGCAGAGGGACTTAGATAAGCTGGATCGCTGGGTTGGGGTGAATGGAATGAGGTTCAACAAGGCCAAGTGCCAGGTCCTGCACTTTAGCCACAACAACCCCATGCAGCGCTATAGGCTTGGGGATGAGTGGCTGGATGATTGTGAAGAGGAAAGGGACCTGGGGGTGTTGGTTGATGCTTGGCTGAACATGAGCCGACAGTGTGCCCAGGTGGCCAAGAGGGCCAACGGCATCCTGGCCTGCATTAGAAATAGTGTGGCCAGCAGGAGCAGGGAGGTGATCATCCCCCTGTACTCAGCACTGGTGAGGCCGCACCTCGAGTACTGTGTTCAGTTTTGGGCCCCTCACTACAGGAAAGACATTGAGACCCTGGAGCGTGTCCAGAGAAGGGCAACGAAACTGGTGAGGGGTCTGGAGCACAAGTCCTATGAGGAGCGGCTGAGGGAGCTGGGATTGTTTAGTTTGGAGAGGAGGAGGCTCAGGGGAGACCTCATTGCACTCTACAACTTCCTGAAGGGAGGTTGTGATGAAGAGGGGTTTGGCCTCTTCTCCCAGGCAATGAACAGGACCTTGGGAAATGGCTGCAAGTTGTACCAGAAGAGGTTTAGGTTAGACTTAAGGAAGAACTTTTTCTCTCAGAGAGTGGTCAGGCACTGGAATGGCCTGCCAAGGGAGGTGGTGGAGTCGCCGTCCCTGGCAGTGTTCAAGAGGCGTCTGGATGAGGAGCTGCGAGATATGGTTTAGTAGCTTGTGGTAGCAGGGGTAGTGTGAAGACGGTTGGACTAGACGATCTTATAGGTCGTTTCCAACCTTGTGATTCTATGATTCTATGAAAAGAAGATAAAGAGAAGGGATAGAAAAGAGGGAAAGAGAGACAGACATAAACAAAGCAAAGGAGTTCACTACTCCTAGATCCAGCTGTGTCTTGGTGTCAGGTGCTGATCTTCAGTAGTGATGGGCCATTGGAGATTGTGGTGTTCAGTTGATGACGACTAACGACAACAGTAGAAACTCTTACTTATAGTCCAAAGTGGTCGAGTCAGCTCTTTTGGAGTGACAGCTTCTGGCTTACTGATCTCAGCACTAACCCCATTGTTCCCATCTTCCAGGACTTGCAAATCTAAGTCAGCAAATAAGAGGAAGCAGGGAGATGCCAGCCTTGTACCTTGTCTTCACAGGATACAATGGCATCGCTTCCCAATTTCCTGTATCAAGCTGGAGTTATTTGCTCACAGGCCAAGTCTTCTGCAAATAAACATTCCTGAACCCTCCCTTTTGAAGGCAAACAATTCCAAAGAAATGCTTTCAAGTGTAAAGTTGTCAACAAAGTGATGTTGATTGCTCATGTTGATTTGAGACACTCCTTACCAGTCTCAGACAGCCATCAACCATTGAATTAATTAGTGATTTTCCTCATTATGCTGTACAGTTGCATAAAGTCTTTGTCTGAGGGCAGAGCGAGTAGCGACATATGCAAGGTTAGAGACTTCCGGACAACTTACCACAACAATCTCTGCCTCCATATCCCATAAACAGAGTAACCATGCCAGTACACTCTCTTTGTTTTTGCCTGAATCTTTGCACTAAATCCATTAGTTTGACTGCCAGATATGTATGTGCTGTTACGTGTAGTGTCATCTGGGCAAAGGGTACCCCTAACAGTCTATATTGCATCTTTTTTTGTTCTGTATCATTATAGGTCAGATCTCAAAAGGATCCAGCTCAAGCGAAGCCTCAAGATCTGACCTTGTGATTTTCTTGACTACCAAACCCGTATTATATAGGCCCCCTGCTCCAGGGGCCTCAACAATTTCCAGTGATATATTCTGGACTTTTTTTCAGGAGGATAGCCAAATTTGTTTTTTCCTCAGTTAATATGGCAAGCTGTTGTTCAAGTCTTTTGACTCAGTCTCTTAATACTTAATTTTTATTTTCCAGGATGTTATTTGATAGGTCTAATCAGTTCAAAGCCATTAACAGTGGCCATGCCACAGTGGACACAACCAGCTGTCACTCTTTAATGATTAATAGATCTTTACTGAGATCATGAAAGCATTCTACCACGTGGATCAGAGAATCAAAAGACATTGCCCCCAACCCTCAAGGGGTCCCATTTTTCACTCACTGCGGTAAGTTAGTAACATGAGGATCCCAGAAATCCCAGGACATGCCCAGACAAGGTCTTATCTAGAGGGGTAATTTTTTTCCCACTGAACCATCCAATTACATTCATTTAAAAACACCATTTTCAGTATTCTCTTTCTCAGGAAGAACTGCCTGGCTTGCCAAATTTAGAGAAAGGTAGTGGCAAATAATAACTTCTAAATTATCCAAGTAAGTGTGATAGTCACAATCCAGTTAAAGGACAACTTGCTTACCCGCCTCAAGGATAAGGGCTTGCCAAATAATTCAAAAGGAGGGACTGCCAAGTAAAGAACCACCCTTTGTCCCAGCCAGCCCTTAAATGAGGTTTAGGGAGGGGTGGAACCTAGTTCCACCCCTTCCAGTCACACAGATGACTTGCTTTCACCTGCGCTGCCAGGGCTGGTTGTGTCCCTTCACTAGGTGCTTAATCATTGGTTCAGGCCATGACTTAGCAATTCCCATACAGGTGCGTATTAAAATTTAGTACACAGAGTTTAATATTTTTATGGTGTCACCGAGTTAACAAGATCAATTTATGTCTGTGACAGGGAGCAGTAGGCCCCTGCCCCCCCCCTCCCCCTGCCTGGCCCCACAAAATGGGAAGGAAGGAAGGGAGGAAAAAAAAACAGCGGCAACAATCTATGGAGGCGAACTTATTTTACTAACTATGATATCGGAATGCAAGATAACACAATATAATACAATCTAATTGAAATGGAGACTAATAAATCAAATAAGATATGAGAGAGAGTTCCTGAGACCGAGTCAAACCTGAAAAGCTTGGAACGGCTAGGAAAGCACCCTCCAGCACCCACTGCCAGGCAGTAAGAGACTGCACCCCCCCCCCCCCAGAAGGGCCAGATCCCATGACTTACGTAATGTATAGGGGATAGGTACATAGAATTGGAGCATTAACACTTTAATTCCAGTGCATGATGTTATGATGTGGAATACTGAAAACCAAAAAAACATAAAGCCATGACATTCCACCCCTTATTCCACATCACTACATCATGTTTAATATATATATATGCATACATATACAAATAAACAAAAATGATTAAAAGGCATCACACACACACGTCTATATGCATAGAATTACTGTCCGCACTCCCCCAGCATCAAGTTTCCTTGGGGTACACATTGACCATCCCCGTTTTTCTGCATCACCCACCAAGTGGACCCTGGTCCCTGGGCAAAAACAGTACCGCGGAGAGGTTTGCCCTTTCCAGAAGCTGGAAGAACCCAAACTGCTTTTCCCAACATGCTCTTTACATGTACAACAGGGACCTTATCTCCCTCTATGGTATGTAGGGAGCTGGATTGGGTAGGACCATCACGATTGATAGATCGATCCTCTGGTATTGACTAACCAGGTGGCTTCTGCCAAATGCTTCTCCCAGTGTTTAAATGTTCCGCCACCCATTGCTTTCAGCATGGTTTTTAACAACCCATTGTATCGTTCAATTTTACCAGAGGCTGGTGCATGGTAGGGAATATGGTAAATCCACTCAATGCCATGATCTTTGGCCCAAGTATTTACAAGAGAATTTTTGAAATGAGTCCCATTATCTGACTCAATTCTTTCTGGGGTGCCATGTCGCCACAGGACTTGTTTCTCAAGACCTAGTATGGTGTTTCGGGCGGTAGCATGGGGTACTGCATATGTCGTGTGGGGCTCCACACAGCAGCTTTCCATCTGCGATGCTTTCCCACAATACGACACGATCCATCAGTGAACAGCGCATATTTCTTTTCATTTTCTGGTAATTCGTTGTATGGTGGGGCCGCTTTAGCTTGTGATACTTCTTCTGCTGGTGATGTTCCAAACTTTTTACCTTCAGGCCAGTCCATGATGACCTCAAGGATTCCTGGATGGCTGAGGTTCCCCATCCGTGCTCGTTGCGTAATCAACGCCATCCACTTACTCCAAGTGGCATCAGTAGCATCATGGGTGGAGGGAACCTTTCCCTTGAACATCCAGTTCAGCACTGGCAGTCGAGGTGCCAGAAGGAGCTGTGTTTCAGTACCGACTACTTCGGAAGCAGCCCGAACCCCCTCATATGCGGCTAAGATCTCCTTTTCAGTTGGAGTGTAGCCCTCTTCCGACCCCCTGTATGCTCGACTCCAGAATCCCAGGGGTCGGCCTCGGGTCTCTCCTGAGGCTCTTTGCCACAAACTCCAAGTGGGACCTTTCTCTCCAGCAGCAGTGTAGAGGATGTTCTTTATACCCTGTCCTGTCCGTACTGGCCCTAAGGCCACGGCACGGGCTATCTCCTGTTTAATCTGTTCAAAAGCCTACTGCTGCTCAGGGCCCCATGTAAACTCATTCTTCATTCGCGTCACATGATAAAGGGGGTTTACAATGAGGCTGTAGTTTGGAACATGCATTCTCCAAAAACCCACTATGCCCAGAAAAGATTGTGTCTCTTTCTTACTAGTGGGTGGAGACATAGCAGTGATTTTGTTGATCACATCTGTCGGGATGTGACGACGGCCATCTTGCCACTTTATACCTAGAAACTGAATCTCCTGAGCAGATCCTTTCACTTTGCTTCGCTTAATAGCAGAACCAGCACGCAGAAGAATTTGGATTATTCGCTCTCCTTTTGTGGAGACTTCTTCTGCTGTATCGCCCCACACAACGATATCATCAATGTACTGCAAGTGCTCAGGAGCACTGCCCTGTTCCAGTGCAGTTTGGATCAACCCATGGCAAATGGTCGGGCTGTGTTTCCACCCCTGGGGCAAATGGTTCCAAGTATACTGAACACCCCTCCAGGTGAAAGCAAACTGTGGCCTACATTCTTTGGCCAAAGGAATGGAAAAAAAAGCATTAGCAATGTCAGTGGTGGCATACCATTTGGCTGCTTATGATTCCACTTCATACTGGAGTTCTATCATGTCTGGCACAGCAGCACTCAGTGGGGGTGTGACTTCATTCAGGCCACGGTAGTCCACCGTCAGCCTCCATTCTCCACTGGCTTTACGCACTGGCCATATGGGGCTGTTAAAAGGCGAGTGAGTTTTGCTGATCACTCCCTGACTCTATAGTTGACGAATGAACTTATGAATGGGGAGCAAGGAATCCCTGTTGGTGCGGTACTGCCGTCTGTGCACCGTTTTTGTAGCAATTGGTACCTGTTGCTCTTTTACTTGTAGCAACCCCACAACAGACGGATCTTCCGACAGGCCAGGCAAAACAGACAGCTGCTTAATGTTGTTTGTGTCTACAGCACCTATTCCAAAGGCCCATCGATACCCCTTAGGATCCTTGAAATGCCCCCTTCTGAGGTAATCAATACCAAGTATACATGGAGCCCCTGGACCAGTCACAATAGGGTGCTTTTGCCAGTTCCTACCAGTGAGGCTTATCTCGGCCTCCAACACAGTCAATTCTTGAGAGCCCCCAGTCACTCCAGAAATATGGATTGATTCTGTCCCTTCATAAGTCGAGGGCATCAGAGTGCACTGTGCACCGGTATCCACCAATGCCTTATATTTCAGTGGTTCTGATGTGCCAGGCCATTGAATCCACACAGTCCAATAAACTCTATTATCCCTTTCCCCCCCTGACTGAGGGCAGGACCTCTCTATTCATTGCCTGTGGTAACCGGAGCAACTGCACTGGTGGTTGATCTGCTTTGTAATTCTCTCACCCGTGCTCGTAGTACAGGAGTAGCTTGGTCGTGCCACTTCCTCATGTCTTCTCCATGGTCACGTAAGTAATGCCACAAGGCAATTCGTGATGTAGGATTCCTTACTGGAGCTGGAAAGCGTTTGCCTCTAACAGCTGAGATTTTTGATGGTGCACATGAGAAGGAGGGTTCATCGTCTTTAATTAGTTGGATCCGCATTGGTTTTATCAGCTCCTTCATTAGACTCTTTTGATTATCCTGATCTTCATCAAGCGTTTCTGATACTTCTACAGGTTTGTCACGATTAATCAGTAAAGACACTTGCTCTTGCATTTCATTCAGTTGGTCCGTTATTTGTGAGATGGCGGAAATGGAAGCGTGAGTTGGGGGTAGCTGTTGTTCATAGCTTTGGAGCATAAGAATCAATTCAAAAACTAAGGGTCTTCTCTGTTGGTCCTGGTATCTGTCAAATGCTGCCATTAGTGTAGCGGTGTGTCTGTCTGGTGCTGTTGTTGTGAGTTTATTCCATATTTCAGGCGTCGTCCTCACTCTCTCAGGGTCGTGGTCTTGGCGTGGGTCGTTAGGAACAAAGTTAGGGTCATACAACATTTCCACCACGGCTGTTTCCCTCAAATACTGGATACCCTTTTCAACTGTATCCCACCTTTTCATCACAGGCTTCAAGCCGTCTTTGAAGGGGTACCTTTCCTTCACGGCTATTAATACTCGTTCCCAGAGGGAGGCAGCCCCATCCAGACATCGACTAATTCCGCTGTCAATAGCTGGATCTCTGGCAATGGCTCCTAGTTGGCGAGCTTCATTACCATCTAGAGACAAGCTACTGGCCCTGCCGTCCCAACAGCGAACTAACCAGGAAACGAGAGTTTCATTTGGGCACTGTGTAAACTCCTTTCTTGAGCCTTGGATTTCAGTCATCTTCAGAGACCGACGAGTAGTAATAGAGACTTCCTCTTCATCACTCTCTTCTGCATGTCTCTTAGTTTTCCTTTTGCCTTTCTTGATGTTGGTGGTTCCGAGGAGGGCCCCTCACCTGGATCTTCCTCCACCTCCTCCTCCTCTTCTTTTTTCCGTTCTAGACGCGAGGACACTCGTTTCCATTTCTTGCCTTCCACAGGGGCAACTGATATTGTTACTGGTGTCTCCTGTAATTGATCAGATTTGACTTGGAGATTCTCCCCTCTGGCTTGAACCTCAGTTCGGAAACTCTCTCTCTCTCCAGAACAGTATTATATAGGGCATGGTAAGCACAAGCCAAACCCCAAATAAATTGTACCTCCTTAGATTTATGTAAGCCGCACCGTCCCTGACTCAAATACTGGCTAAGTTTCTCGGGATCCCACAGGTGCTCAAGAGTGAAATCCCATGACATTGCGGGTCCCCATGCTTCTAAGATTTTTCCTAAACCTCTCCATATTCCCTGCCAGTCAGCATTCTCTGGTTTTGGAGGAGACTCCTTCTGCTTACTACTCCTGTATAGGAATACATTCAGGGAGATTGATATGAACAGGGCTATGCCCACAAGCATGAGCATTAACTCAGTATTGGAAAAACGTCTGATAAACCGAGAGGAAAGCCTGGAAACTGGTTTGAACATCGTGTGGTTTGTAAAATTAGCTATTCCATTTGGGATGTAGTTGTTTGTAAAATTACCCATTCCATCTGGGATGCAAGTGTCAAGATTCATATCATACCACATTGCATATAGGTACCAATATAGGTACCATACAGGTGTCTCCGTCAGTGCCCTTATGTGGTTATATATGAACACAATTCCACAACAAGCAATTATGACATTGATGATTGGCCAGTAGGTCGCGAGTAACACCATAGCTTTTAATCCCTTACTCAGCGCTCCCACGATAAAGAGTGGGTTCATTGCTGGTATCTGCTAAAAAGGGGTTAATGAATTGAAGCTAACAAGAGAGGGGGGAAAGAAAAAAAAAAAAAAAAGGCACTACCCAGACTAAGCAGTGCTCAAAGTTTACAAATATCCCAGAATACTGGCAGTACGCCTGGTCTTTCAAGGTCAAGTTCTCCAGCATAAAAACCTGAACTACTGATAATGCTCTCTAACAAAGCTCTCTAAGAGCAGAGAGAGAGAGATTCGTTCTAAAAGCTAAAAAGCAGCTATGCCCGCATTCTCCACCAAAATCTGTCACGGAGTTAACTAGATCAATTTATGCCCGTGACAGGGGGCAGTAGGCCCCTGCCCCCCCACCCCCCGCCTGGCCCCACAAAATGGGAAGGAAGGAAAAAAAAACAGCGGCAACAATCTATGGAGGTAAACTTATTTTACTAACTATGATATCGGAATGCAAGATAACACAATATAATACAATCTAATTGAAATTGAGACTAATAAATCAAATAAGATAGGAGAGAGAGTTCCTGAGACCGAGTCAAACCTGAAAAGCTTGGAACGGCTAGGAAAGCACCCTCCAGCACCCACTGCCAGGCAGTAAGAGACCACCCAACCAGGAAGGGCCGGATCCCATGACTTCCGCGATGTGCAGGGATAGGTGCGTGGAATTGGAGCATTAACACTTCAATTCCAGTACATGATGTTTTGATGTGGAATACTGAAAACCAAAAAAAACATAAAACCATGACATATGGTTAAATATGAGAAAGGTACACTGTAGAAAAACACTAACAAAAAACAAGAGCTCACATATCCTTTTAAATTTATTTTGTCAAATAGATGTTGTCTATGTACAATGCATTATAACAATTCTATTAAAGTCATTCAAATTTTCTAAAATATTAGCTGGCCACATAGTACATTTTACATTATTGCCCATTTTAAGATGGAAAACAAATGGATGTACAATCAATTTTGGCTACTTTGGATTCTGAAGTTCACTGTTCAGATATTGAACACTCCTCCTTTAAAACCAATGGACTGGAAAAACCTTTCCAGAAAACAATTTGACTATTTCCCACCATTTTGCTACAACAAATAACAATATTGACAGTTCAACAGAAAAAAAAGCTACCTAGAATGAAACCCCAAAACATTTATCTGAAGTATCAAAGAAAAATGGGCACTAACTACAAGAAAAACGTTCCTTTTCTACATTCTGAACAGTGATTTTATCAAGCTATTTTATTAAAAATAATTAGTACACTGCCCGTTTTGAATACTTGTGACAGGAAGGCCTGAGTTGGTAGGGAAAGGAACAAGCAAAATGGAAGAAAAATTTAATTTATTTGCAGCCACTTAAATTTATTTATTGTAAAAAGGCTTTATTATATCTGATCACAAACAGGAGAAATCCTAGCTATTTTACAGTTATAGGTACAGAATTTAAATATTCAAGCTTGTGATGAAAAGCCGCTAGATGGTTGCAGTGTACAATGTAAACATGTAGCTTTGGAAAGTGAACAAAATCCTTGAGAATTCTTTACTAAGAATACAAAGCAAACTTCTCATTCTTTCTTGAAACAAGATCACGTCAGTGTCTAAAAATTCATTTACAAACAATTTCAACTGCATTCTGCCTAAAAACAGTTTTATAAGATCCAGTATGAACAGGGCAGTATTGAGGTCCCTGTAAAAGTAAACAGTTTTCATTTCTTTGAAAAAAAAAAAAAAAAAAGTGCCACAGCATTTGCAGCATAAACTTTAAATACAAAAATATTTTTTTTTGTTGGAATAATAGACCTTGCATCCTGGGAAGAAGTAACAATACTGCTACTGATAGAATATCCAGTCTTTCAAGTCACATAAGGCAATTACTGTGTTAGTTTACTGTATATGGCTAAAAGAAGGTCCAGAAAATGTCAGTCTTTGTTATGTTTTCCAGCCACTCCATGTATGTTCAGGTGTACTTTTGTGATCTGATGAGTGTTCAAATGGAGATCTTGAACCATAAGGAGACCTCTGATCTAATGGTGACCTTGAGCCACTACCAGAAGCTCGGTGGTCCATTTGCCAGTCTGAGTGGTACCTATAATCTCTGGAAGATTTATGATGGCTGTACTCTGAAGTGGAACGGTGATCTGAATGTATCCTGTGGTCTGAATGGGAACGGTGATCTGAATGAGACCTGCTGTCTTTTAAACTTCCTTCTAGGTTTGACTTGTGATCTCTGCTTCTATGGTCATCCAACTTTCTATGCTTACTATCACTACAGCATCTGAAAAAAATACTTATATTAGTAAGTATTACAGAATACATAGTAAGAATTACAATTATGTCAATTCAACAGAGCTACATTTCTTTGCAATTCTGCATTATTAAAAATAAAGCACTTTGGTGCTTACTACAAACATACTACAGGAAAGGAATTCTTAAGAGATTTTACAATTGTGGAACCAACTTACCTGCTGTCTTGTTTGTAGTGATCCCAGTCTCTATGATCTTTTCCATTGCTGAAGTCTGAATAGGGCCTTTTCCTAGAGTCACTTTTCTTATAAGTATCTCCCTGATATCTATCCTTATGATGATCATGGTACTGACACAAATGTTTGTCAGAAGAATAACTGTCCCTGATACTATCATCATGGTTTGTATTCTCTTTTAGTCTTTCCACATCTGTTTAATAAAGCAGACAGAGGTTATAAGGAATTCTCATACACTATACTTTTTTTCTTCACCTAATTCAAACAGCACTTCTACCTGTCTGTCATGGTTTTGTGATTTTTGGTTTTCGGTATTCCACATCATAACATCATGTGGGGCACTGGGAGTTTAACTGTTAATGCTCAAGCTCTGGGTACCTGCCTGGAAGAGAAGAAGAACTACGTTCCCCAGGGGACTTTGCGGTCACAGAGAGTCTCGAGATACAACTCCTGGCAAGGTCACCTGATGCGCTCTTCTTTTGCCTGCTCTTCGTCGGCTCTCCTCCCTTTTTCTCCCTGCTGCTCAACTGGACTGCACATCTCATCTCAGCCCTCCGCGTTGTGGTGAGGCCTACCCACCTTTCGGACATTCTCTCTCTCTCGTTATATTTGATTTATTAGCTTCAATTTTAATTATATTGTATTATAGTGTGTTATCTTGCATTCCGATAATATATTTAGTAAATTAGTTTGTTTCTCCTCAGATCATTGCCGCTGTTTCTAATTATTTTGGGGTCCCCTGTTCCCTTTTTTCCGGAGGCGCGGATCTGCGGATCCCTCCGCCCCGCTAGTCACGGAACTGGGCCGAACCAGCCCGTAAACCGTTGACATTCTTGGTGGAGAATGCGGGCATAAGCTGCTTTTTAGTTTTTTAGAACGAATCTCTCTCTGCTCTCGGAGAGTTTCGTTGGGAAAGTTTATCTTTTTCATAGGTGCTCACTGAAAACTTGACCTTGAAAGTCTAGGCGGACTGCCAATATTCTGGGATATTTGTAAACTTTGAGCACTGCTATCTTGTTTTTGTAAAGAAAGAGAAAAAAAAATGATTCTGCTTTCTCTTTTAAACCTGTTGGCAGAGGGAGCTGCTAATTTTACAGAACTTGGGATTTCTAAGCAGGCTCCCAGTCTCTCCTTTGAATCCTTTATGCAGTTTTTGAATGCTCACCTCATCATGTTGTCAATCTCCCTGAATGTTCTTCTCATCATTTCACTCAGTATTTGTATTTGTCATATTTTGAGGAAGCCTTCCCCAGAACCAGAGAATACTGAGTGGCAGGGAGTGTGGAGAGGCTTGGGAGAGACTTTAGAGAGATGGACGTCTTCGGTGTCATGGAACTTCACTCCTGAACACCTGGAAGACCCTGAGTGCTTAAATGCATACTTGAGACAGGAATGTTGCGGCTCAGGCAGATCTGAGGAGGCACAAATGATTTGGGGCCTAGCTAATGCTTATCGGGCCTTATTCAATAGTATCCCAGAGAGGGAGAGAGTTTGTGAAATAGAGAGAGAGTGTCTCCAAGCTGAAAAGGAGAGACTCCAAGCAGAGCGGGAGAATCTCCAAGCTGAGAGAGAGAGTCTCCTGGTCAAGGGAAAAGACCTCCAATCTGAGAGAGATGCCCTCCAGTCTGAGAGGGATATCCTCAAGTCTCAACGAGATGCCCTCCAAATCGAGAGAGACTCCCTGCAATCTAAACTCAACACTCTCCAGTCTGAACGGGACACTGTCCAAACTGAGCGAGACACCCTTCAATCTGAATTAAATGCTCTCATGATTGAAAAAGACAGACTCGAAGCCGAGCTGGAGGGTGAGAGCATTGGAACTGACCAACCTGATCAACCACAGGAGGCACCACAATCGATATCAGTTGCCCCTGTGAGAGGACGGAAAATGAAACGAATCTCGACTCCGTTAGAAGAGAAGAAAGAGGAGCAAAGAGGTCCAGAGGAGCGGCTCCGAGATCCAGGAGAAGCACCCCCGAGTCCAGGAGAGGGACCCTCAGTAAGACCGCGGTCACCAACGCCTACAAGGGCAACAAGGAGTCCTGAAAGAGCAAGAGGTGAGCAAGACATTGTTACCATTGTTGATCGATCTCTGAAAATGAATGAAATTCGAAGTCTGAGAAAAGACTTTTCACGTCACCCAAATGAGCCTATTGCCACTTGGTTACTTCGTTGTTGGGACAATGGGGCCAACAGTGTGTGGCTAGATAGTAGAGAAGCTCGCCAGCTGGGTGGCATTGCTAGGGACTCAGCTATTGACCGAGGCATTAGTACATGCCAGAACCAGGCCTTCACCCTCTGGAAGAGGATGCTGTTAGCTGTAAAAGAAAGATACCCCTTCAAAGATGATCTGATGCCTGAGAAAAAGAAATGGACTGATATAGAAAAAGGCATCAGTTATTTGAGAGAATATGCTGTGGTGGAAACGCTACATAGCCCCGATTTCATTCCTGATGAGCCGGATCAAGAGCATGATCCTGAGAGAGTCAGGTGTACACCAAACATGTGGCGTACATTCACAAAGACTGCACCAGAAAGGTACGCCAGTACATTTGCAGCAATGTATGGCAGAGGGGAAAGAAGACCCCTTATAAACGAACTGATTAATAAACTTCAAGACTTTGAGTTACATTTAAGCCCTCTGCGAGCTTGTGTTTCAGCCATCGTAAAAGTAGCTGAAAAGCTGAACAGAATAGAAAACAAACAAGAAGATATGATAGACAAACTGTCAACCGTGCCTAATGCTGATGGATCCACGGTGGTAACTGATACATCCAATGGGGACCAGAATTCCCAGAACGGCCTACTGGAGGGCCTGATCAACTTGGTTTCCTCCCAGCCGGTGTCATCCAATGTCTCAGCTATTAAAAGAAGACGTTCTCCTGCTCGAGCAAGTGACAACAGTAAGACTACGTCACGTTTTGCCTTGTGGCATTACCTACGTGACCATGGAGAAGATATGAAGAAGTGGCATAAACAACCTACTCCTGCACTTCAAGCACGGGTAAAAGAATTACAAGACAAATCAACCACCAAGGTGAACTTCTCCAAAAAGGTGATTGCTCCAGTTGCTGCAGACAACGGAGGTAACAAATAGAGGGGCCCTGCCCCCAGCCAGGGGGGGGGAAAGGGATAATAGAGTATATTGGACTGTGTGGGTTAGATGGCCTGGCACATCAGAACCACAGAAATATAAGGCCCTGGTGGACACTGGTGCTCAGTGCACTCTAATGCCCTCGAGTCACCAAGGGACAACATCAATTTATATTCATGGGGTGACTGGGGGTTCCCAAGAGCTGACTATGTTGGAGGCCGAAATCAGCCTCACTGGTAAAGACTGGCAAAAGCACCCTATTGTGACTGGCCCAGGGGCTCCATGTATACTTGGTATTGATTACCTCAGAAGGGGATATTTTAAGGATCCCAAAGGGTATCGATGGGCCTTTGGAATAGCTGCTGTAGACACAGACGGTGTTAAGCAGTTGTCTGTTTTGCCTGGCCTGTCAGAAGATCCGTCTGCTGTGGGGTTGCTACGAATGAAAGAGCAACAGGTACCGATTGCTACAAAGACGGTGCACAGGCGACAGTACCGCACCAATAGGGATTCCTTGCTCCCCATTCATAAGTTGATTCGTCAACTAGAGAGTCAGGGAGTGATCAGCAAAACTCACTCACCTTTTAATAGTCCCATATGGCCAGTGCGTAAAGCCAGTGGAGAATGGAGGCTGACGGTGGACTACCGTGGCCTGAATGAAGTCACACCCCCACTGAGTGCTGCTGTGCCGGACATGTTAGAACTCCAATATGAACTGGAGTCAAAAGCAGCTAAATGGTATGCCACCATTGACATTGCTAATGCCTTCTTCTCCATTCCTTTGGCCAAAGAATGTAGGCCACAGTTTGCTTTCACCTGGAGGGGCATTCAATATACCTGGAATCGGTTGCCCCAGGGGTGGAAACACAGCCCAACCATTTGCCATGGGTTGATCCAAGCTGCACTGGAACAGGGCGGTGCTCCTGAGCACTTACAGTATATTGATGACATCATTGTGTGGGGCGACACAGCAAAGGAAGTTTTTGAGAAAGGAGAGCAAATAATCCAGATCCTTCTGCGTGCTGGTTTCGCTATTAAGCGAAGCAAAGTGAAAGGACCTGCACAGGAAATTCAGTTCCTAGGTATAAAGTGGCAAGATGGACGTCGTCACATCCCGACAGATGTGATCGACAAAATCACTGCCATGTCTCCGCCCACTAATAAGAAAGAGACACAATCGTTTCTGGGCGTAGTGGGATTTTGGAGAATGCATGTTCCAAACTACAGCCTCATTGTAAGCCCCCTTTATCATGTGACACGAATGAAGAATGAGTTTACATGGGGTCCTGAGCAGCAGCAGGCTTTTGAGCAGATTAAGCAAGAGATAGCCCGTGCCGTGGCCCTGGGGCCAGTACGGATGGGACAGGATGTAAAGAACATCCTCTACACTGCTGCTGGAGAGAAAGGTCCCACTTGGAGTTTGTGGCAAAGAGCCTCAGGAGAGACCCGAGGCCGACCCCTGGGATTCTGGAGTCGGGCCTACAGGGGGTCAGAAGAGGGCTATACTCCAACTGAAAAGGAGATCTTAGCTGCTTATGAGGGGGTTCGGGCTGCTTCCGAAGTAGTTGGTACTGAAACACAGCTCCTTCTGGCACCTCGACTGCCAGTGCTGAACTGGATGTTCAAGGGAAAGGTTCCTTCCACCCATCATGCTACTGATGCCACTTGGAGTAAGTGGATTGCGTTGATTACGCAGCGAGCTCGGATGGGGAACCTCAGCCGTCCAGGGATCCTAGAGGTGATCATGGACTGGCCTGAAGGCAAAAAGTTTGGAACACTGCCAGCAGAAGAGATATCACGTGCTAAAGAGGCCCCACCATACAATGAACTACCAGAAAATGAAAAGACATATGCCCTGTTCACTGATGGATCGTGTCGTATTGTGGGGAAGCATCGCAGATGGAAAGCTGCTGTGTGGAGCCCCACACGACAAGTTGCAGAGGCCACCGAAGGGAAAGGAGAATCAAGCCAATTTGCAGAGGTAAAGGCTATCCAACTGGCCTTAGATGTTGCTGAACGGGAGAGATGGCCAATGCTTTATCTTTACACTGATTCATGGATGGTGGCAAATGCTTTGTGGGGGTGGTTACAGCAGTGGGAACAAAACAACTGGCAAAGAAGGGGTAAACCTATTTGGGCTGCTGAACTGTGGAAAGATATTGCTGCCCGAATAAAGAATATTGCTGTAAAGGTGCGTCATGTAGATGCTCATGTGCCCAAAAGTCGGGCTACTGAAGAACAGAAAAATAACCATCAGGTAGATCGAGCTGCCAAAATCGAGGTGGCTCAAGTAGACCTGGATTGGCAGAACAAGGGTGAATTATTTCTAGCTCGGTGGGCCCATGAGACCTCAGATCATTGCCGCTGTTTCTAATTATTTTGGGGTCCCCTGTTCCCTTTTTTCCGGAGGCGCGGATCTGCGGATCCCTCCGCCCCGCTAGTCACGGAACTGGGCCGAACCAGCCCGTAAACCGTTGACACTGTCAGATTTAAAGCAACATGAAAATGGCATTATCATTTGACAGAAACAAGATCTAAATAGTTTAAAGACAAATGCACTGATGTGAGTGAACTGAATGAGATCTCAGAAGTAGAAGGCAAGCAAGCTAGGAATGTAGATATGTAGGGCTGAGAAACTAAAACTTTTCAACCTTACAGACTAAATGTAGCGGATCAGTGTGGTCCAAATGAGAGGTGGGTAGAGACTAGATGCCTTTAAAAGGGCATTTTTAGACAGAACAATTGGAAGTTCCTCTTGAAGGAGAGCTAGCTCTAGCATGAACAGCAATTTTAAAGGTATACCTTATTAATGAAAGATTTTTAGTGGTATTCCTGTCTTAGTTTCAGCTGGGATGGAATTGTTTTCTTCAGAGTGTCTGGTATGATGCTATGTTTTGGGTTTTTTGGGAGAAAAACAATGTTGATAACACACTGATGTTTTATTTGTTGTTTAGCAGTGTTGTACCGAGGCAAGGCCATTCCAGTTTCTCAGTGAAGGGCTGGGGGGGGGGGGAGGGATATTCCATATATATCAGCATATCCTACAACATCAAGTGGAAAGAGTTTTGAAGATGGTGGAAATTGATCTGTCTCTTCTGCTGCTTGGGGGCTAGCTGGGCATCAGTTGGGAGGTGGTGAGCAGTTTCTTGTGCATCACTTGTTATAGACATATATATTGTCATAACTATTATCTTTTTCCTTTTCTCTTTCTTAGTAAATAGTTTTATCTCAATCTATGAGTTCTACCTTGTTTTTTTTTTTCCAATTCTCTCCCCTATCCCATCCCACTGGGAAGGGGGAGAGTGAGTGACTCTGCTGCTGAGCCACCTGCTGGGTTAAATCACACTTCCTAAAACACATAATGCTCCTTTTAAATTCATGATAACATACTCAAGGTTTTAGATAACATGATATAAAAATAAGTATTACAAGCGTGGGAGCATAGAAAAACTGTTATTGTCAACAATAGAAGACATCTCATATTCCCTGAAACTATTGTGACATTGCAACTACTACAAATATGCACAGAGCCTCCCAGAAGTTTACAAGTTTTGAGTAGGCCTTTCTCCCTACTCAAAAGTAAGTAGATAAAATTATTGAAGTTTTTATTTTTTAAGGTGGTCAAATAACTTGATACTAAAATCAGTAAGTACCGGGTTCAATTTGTGCTCAGTTTAATTTCATCAGCAAACTAGTGGAGTTATGCCAAGTCATCCTATCTCTATTTATATCCAGCAGTACAGGAGTTTTAGGAGACATTTTAAAAACTTATTTCATTTTACATCCCTCATTTAAGGTACACAGCACAATAATATACTTTAAGATTTCTTACTTGGATTTCTAATTACTTGTGTGTTCACATTAGCAGCAATGTTCTGGTCATTGTGTTGCTGAAAGAGACAAGTACAAAAACTGCCATTGATAAATCCAAAAGTTGGATCTGAGTTCTTCAGAAAATATCCTAACAAAATAGACTAGTTTACAATGAACAGAAAAATACACTTCAAGTAATAATTTTGTTATTGTTCCCAGTAAACTACCAAACTAATAAGTTATAATAATTAGAACATATATTTGCATATTTAGAGAGAGTGAAAGTATTACCTGAAATTCCTGGCGTTTTTTGATTGCATGTTTATATAGTTTGTGCAACTTTCTGGCATCAAATTCTGTAAACTTAGAGACAAAAATCCACAAGTTTCTGAGGAAAAAGAAAGAGAGGTTATAATACTTCCATACATTAGTTTTTCTTGCATCATACAAGAGAACATGGACTTAAATGAAACTATTTCAACAGTAATTGAGTAAACTGAAATAATTGTAAAGTCCGTTATACAGAATATTAGCTTCACAGCAAATGTTACTTAGCTGTATTTCAAACATTTGAAAAATGAATTCCTTTAGTAATTTATCATTTTTAATGTTTATCACAATGACTTCAAAATGCATAGCATGAAAAGTAGTATTAATGACAATTCTGTTAAGAGTATGTGCAGTTGTCTAAAAATATAGTTTTCAATTTGCTGTGAAAGCATTCTGAAATATTATTTGAAATATGTCAGAAAACTTAAGTATTTACTATCCAGTAATGATTTTTCCAAACTTGAAATCTCTTGTAGTGCAAGACATTTGACCTACATGCCTTATTTTCTACAAATATCAGAGAGAGGATTTTTCTGAGTACATCACAATAAATGCTTTTTATGAAGTCATAGGTAATACACGATTACATTTTAGACTATCTTTTTAAAAAATAAAGGAATCTACAATTCAAATTCATTCCAACTTCAACTCACAAATTTAATAAAGGCCTATTTTTAGCACAAATAAAAAACCCTCAAAGTTTAAAGACTTATCCTGATCAGGTCATTAAAGGTGTTTGTTCAGCTTGTGTTTCCCATGAGACATTAAGCTTGCTCTTCTGTTTTTAAAAAAATCAGAAAAGGGAGGAAAGCTAGTTGGTATGTGGGATGTGCAGCGAATGCTTGTTCATCAGAATGCTGCAAGGTAGAGGGGAAAGAAGAGACCTGATCCCTGCCCTGCTATAAGGTATCCCAGTATCCTGTCACAAGAAACTAATAATGGAAGGGAAGCTAATAATGTGAGGAACATGGGCTAAGTCAATCCACTTGGCTCTGAGAAGGGGAGAGGTGTATGGAACTGCTGCTCTCAGCAGCTTTTCTCACCCACAGCTGAGGGGAAGGGTCATTCACACCACTGTGGCAGCTGCCTGTCCGTCTTAGGGAAAGGATTAGCCAGTTTCACAGGCTGTAATATATTGCAGGGCTCACTTTAGTGTTTTGTTGTTTTCTCTTGTTATTATTGTGTTGGGGATTTTTTTAAGCATATTTACAAGTACACGTTTCTATACATCCATGGAAATGTCTTTTGTCACTACTGATGTGTAAACTAGATTATAAAGACAGTGTATGCCCATAACCGGGTGATATGAAGCAACATTCAAGGGAGCAAACCTGTCCCTCAGAAATGCCACTGTTCACAGGCACTTCTTAAAGGATTTCCATGGTATGGATTTTTTTTTCTTCTTTGAGCTGCTGCTCAGGCAGGAATTTCCTCAGCTGTTGTTTAACTTAATGTTTCACTCAAAAAATTTTAACGCAAAAACTTCAAGGGCATTCTCTCTTGCTCTGTAGAAGGAGAGACTTATCTACTTCTTGGAAAAAAATGTTTAGAAGAGTCAGTGTTGCAAAAAATGTTGCTTGCAGATGGATTAGCCAGATAAGCAGAGGTATATGTGCTGAAAGATGTTTCCCATGTGTTGCTTGGTGTATAATGCAGTGTAACTTGTACTCTGTTCATTATGGGTCAAAACGAAATCATTTTGACTTCTGATCTTTGGAGGAACGCTGTTCACTGCTGCAGAAGAAAGCTTTTGAGGCAGTGAGAGAGTAGCTTATGTATGATTAAGATTCCCATCTACAAAAATGGTAAGCTGCACTAGCCATTCGGACAGATCTCAAGTGAGAAAACAGAATTTGTAGGTTTTATTTGTATTTCCTTGGGAAATAGCTCTAGTGTGAAAATGTCACTTGAATCACTTTCAGATAGCTTTCCTGGTTCAATCACATACTCTTTCTTGGTCACAGAGCATAGAAAATAGCATCTTTTGGGTAAAATCCAGCAAACTTTAAAAAACATATATTATTTTAGCAATAGCTGTTTTCTGTTTTTGTCTAAATACAGGACATGACTATAGCTCCTTTTCTCCTTGTGGGAATGCAAAGCACTGTTGTTACACTACTGTTATTTACTGATTTCCTTCATTCTTCCCTTTAGGGAGAAGAGAGAACGAATGCTCCCAACACAGGGGAAGTTCTAATCCAGGTTTGCACAACTGGTGGGATTTGCTGATATTCACTAATTCATAGGTTCCAAGCAAAGCAGACTTTTTCTTTTCAAAACATTACTGGAGCAGTTATTCATGTATGCTCAGCGTGTGAAGAGAGATGAGTACCACCTCCCTCTTATCTCTTTGTAGTCTCAAGATTTGGAACAGTCCAGGCTGGATATAATGATGGTGACTTCAGACATCCCTCCAGATGCAGTTCAGGACAGAAGACTTTGCAGTTTGCCTCCACTGGAGACAAGGTGCTTGGTGGGAGTAATTGTGAATTTAATAGTCTCTCCTGGTGAGTTCTACATCCATGTCTGCAGCACAGAAACTTCTGATAAACTGTGGGATCTCATGATTGAGATGAGGTGAGAACACTGTGCTGATAGATACTATTGCCTGTTGTGTTTGTACTGAGAGAACAGGGCACCAAGCTTGATAGTTATGGTTGCAGCTGGTTTGGTAACTTGAAACGGAGATGCCTGTACTGTCTGAAATGTGTTCATAATGCTTATCCATTTCTTCTAATTAGCAAGCCAAAAGTATGATTAATACCAATTCACAGTTGCTTGGGTGTGTCCTAGACAGTTCTAAGCTGTAAAAGAATATAAAGGTTCCAGAAGGGGAATTTTTATCTTTCTTTGCACTTCCTTTCAGTGTGTTATTAATGGGCTCAGTTAAATTTTTTCCTTCCATTTCCAACACTCGTCAAAAAGCAACAAGTAATACGCACTTGCCATTATGTACAAGGGCTGCTTCGAAAGTAATGCCTCCTGTATGATGGTCTGCTCATGATGTCAGAGGGGAATGTTCTATAATAGTGGTGTTGTGTATTGTTGTGGTTACTGTGAAAATAAATAGGAGGTATTACTTTCAGAGCAAATGATGTATATTTGAAAGCAAGCAAAGCCTTGTCAATGACAGTCAGTTACATTATGCATTTGAGATTCTCTTCCACCACAGCAGTTCTGTAACTGCTGTTAACTGTGTGTTGAGGAAGCACCTGATGTCCATGGGGCACATACAAGTGGAGTTATAAATTCTGCAGGCAAATACTACAGATGATGTGTAGTCAGTACTCCAAAATCTGATTTATAAGAAGTGAAGATTTAGCCAGATAATGTTAAAAGTTAATGATGAGAATGACTGTATTTAGCCTCTAAGGAATTCTCTTTTTAATTGGACCCCAGGGAGGACATTCAATGTTGAAATCTAGGTTTGCATTTCTTATAGTCATTTCCAGTTTAAGTTCAGCAGAATGGTGATGTAAAGCATCCATTCAAATATCTTCTGAAAATTTGTGTCACTGGGATTTGAGAAATCAGGATTCTTCTGAAGTCCTGTGTATTTTTGTGTTCATCTTTTGCATCCTTCCAAGCACAATATTTCCTTATGATGTTTTGCAGATGCTGTTATTCAAATAAACTTGTTTCCGATCGTTACATCATGCCTGAGTCTTCAGTACAGCCTGGGCAGCTTTGCTGTGTGATGTTTTTACAATGGTGGTACCGAGTTATCATCCACCGTGTGATCAGTGACCAAGAAGTGGAGGTGTTCTACCCAGATTATGGAAATGTAGGCATTGTTCAAAAGTCTTGGCTGAGATTCCTCAAGTAAGTAGATTACGCACGGTTGACAGAATCACAGAATGGTTGAGATTGGATCTCATCCTCATCTTAGATTCCACGAGCAGATGTAAACATTCTCTTCAGAAGTCATCTGTTGAAATGAGCTGCATTTTTTTGTGTCAGAGGTACTTGTTTGCCTCTGCAATTTAATATCTTTTCTGTGCTTCATTCTTTGGTTCGAAAGTCATTGTTCTCTGTCCACAACTTTGTAATCATGAGGAGTTATGATAGAAAGATGCTTGTGTGTGGGAATGCATAAGAGATCAGTTGTTAGTGCACTTCTTACTGTGCCCGTTCCCTGGATATTTTCCAAAGTTACTGTTGGGTTTTAATCATAAATCCACTCTTTATTCCTAAGTTGATTTTTAAAACCCGGAAGAGGAGTAAGTTCTGCTCTTCTGTCTCTTTTTGCTCTGTGTTTGCTCTAATGGCCATCATTTGTTTTATATTGCAGATGGTGCTACTTGAAGCTCCCAGCTCAGGCCATCCCGTGTTCCTTGGCATGGGTGAAGCCTGTGGAGGTGTGTGTTCATATGCAGTTTTGTTTACTGACATAGATACAGGAACTGTCAAGAAGAGAGAGGCTTTTTCTCAAGATAAGGACAAATATTTGGATTTATTCAGGTCCCTCTGATGTTTACAGCAGAATTGTTGCTGTTATGTTCAGTGGAATACAACTGCTTCTCTGCAAGTGATAACCCTTTCATTGTTTCTTCTTTATGCTTGTAGTATTCTTGGTTATATTGTTTTAGAAACAGATAGCAACTGTTAAGCAAATGAGCAAGTATTTGTTTGCCCCTCCAGTAGTTCTCCAGGGTCCTTCTAAAACACCGGTAGATTCAGTTCTAAAATTTTCTGAGACCAAGCTTTAAGTGAGTTTGTTGCAATCAAAAAAGCCAAAGCTCGGGTCAGCCTATCCTGAGAAACCTCATGGTCAAGAAGTCTGAGAAAGTCTTTCCAAAGCAGAGCATGGGAGCACAGTTCAAATTTGTGTTTTAAAAACATTCTTAAAAACTTTCCTCTCCTTCTTGAGGGCAAAAGATCCACCTTTTTCATTGCTGTGAGGCGTTAGCAGCTTTGTAAAAACTCCTGACGCTTAACTTCTATCATCTCATGGTTCCAGGAATTCGCCTCCTCCCACTCCCCATAGATAAGATAAAATGACTACACTTGAAAATAGGTACTTTTAGTGAAAAGGCATTCCCAGGGTAACTGGCTTTGCAGACTTTGGGGTAATTTAATTTAGTGCAGTTCTGGAAAGTTTGATTTTTTTTTTTTTTTTTTTTCCTGCATTTTTATCCCTAACTGCCTTGGCCTGATTGTCATCTTGATGAGTGCTCAAGAAGGGAAAGTCTCACGTGATGGATTCTGGTCTGTTTATATTAACCTCGTATTCTTGTTTCTTCTTGAGGATACATGGACCAGTGAAGCAACTCACCAGTTCGAGGAGCTCTGTTACTCAAAGGTCCTTGTGGGCATTGTGGATGAATATGTGAATGGCATTTTGCATCTCTTTCTGTGTGACACATCCTCTGAGGAAGATGTCTACATTCACTCTGTCTTGAAGGATAAGGGATATGCTGACATCTGCAAAGAGAACTTACCTTCCCAGGTCAGGAGGGAGGAATGTGCTGCTGTAAGAAAGGGCAGGGGTAGGATTGGTTGGATGCCTATAATGGGAAGATCTTTAGTGCTCTCATCATTGAAGATCAGTTATGCCATTAACAAACTGAATTACAGAAAGTGTCTTACTTTGCCAGTGAAATGTGCAGTGTGGGACAGCGTAAGCATGGTAATTGCATGCTCTACCTAGGACAGACATTCAGGATATAAACCAAGCACCAGGGAGTGGTTATGAGTTAGGCCAATTTGTATCATTATCTGAATGTCTCAGCTCTGTTTTGGTAAGAACTGTGTGGGCCTGAAAGCCATGAGAAAAATGCTGCTGGGATTATATATCTCAACAGGAAGTCAAGTGTGCCTGGAGCACGCTTTTTTCTTTCTGGTATTGGTGGTATTTACAGATTAGCTTTCTTAACTCTACTGTGTGTTGCTTTTTGTTGTTGTTTGTTTGTTACTAGGGGTTCAAGGAATTGAATTCTTTAGCCTTGTATGTTCAGCCTGGTGCAAAGCAGGAGAGTGCTGAACTGGTGGAGCCAGACCTTTGCTTGCAGCAGGATTCTGTAGGTGCAGATAATGAAGCATCAAGCTCCAGACTGGATGAGAATGAACTGTGTAATCAGGTGGGCATTTGGCTGTGGCATAACTGTCATTCAACAGAATAAACTCCAGAGGTTGTTTTGACATATATTGGTTTAGTACCATGCACTTTTTCAAAGAGGTTGGAAATAGGACCAAAAAAAGCTTGACACCATTCCTATAGCATGTTTTGAGTTGAAATGAAGCATGTCTAATGTGACACTTGTTACAGCTCAGCTAGCATTTCCTTGTAACTGCTCTCAATGCAGGGAAACCCTCTTGACGTGGTCAAACCTTAGATTTGCCCTGTCAGTCTTAACAACTTGCTGCTTCCCCACCACACACACCTCAGTTCCCACTTAAAAACAAGATGTGTGGATACTGTTGTACCAGGTCTCTTAGCCTAGGACACTCCTACGTGGTGAAGTTCTCAGAAGGCTGCGTTAACTGGACAGTATTCTTGAAAAGTATGATTTTAATCAAGAAACTAGTTTTATGGTGGTGGAAAGAAGTTAGGGTGACAGCTTATTTCTTGTTCATGCTGTTTCCTTTCCTCTGTGTTCTTTTGTCCTTTAAAGTTGCCAAAACTTCAGAAAGAGCAGGGTGGGAAGATTGCTCTCTCAATCTGTCAGAGTGATACCATCTGGTTGCTCAGTAGCTTGCACTTCAGTAGATTTGCTCCAGTGCCTCTTGATTTCTTCATGCTGGTTGTGTCCTTGCAACAGAACCTGTATACAAAGGAGAAATGGGATGATCTGCAGCCACTTCCAGTTGAAGTAAATGACTCCAAAACTGCAGACCGAGACCCTGAACTCAAACAGGAGGATACAAATAAATCTTCCACTGACCTTATGGCATTGGTTAAGGTAAGGTTTTTTTTCTCAGCCACTGCTGCTGGGATGGAGTTGTTTTAAATTGTAGATAATTTGACTATTTTTAACTTTTTTAATTACTAACAATGAAACAATGATTGGCTATTAGTATGGGTCCAGAGGTGTACGTTCACCTCTTTGCTATTGTATTATCAGCAGCACCAGAAACACTAGTGTTTCACTGGTACATCAAGGCATTATGGAATAAAGTGTCAGTGTCAGCACTTCATGGATCAGATCTGGCCCTTCTTTACTCCTTGCAAGCTGACTTAAGCACTCCCCTGCAAGTATGAAACCACGTGGGTATAGAAGCATAGGAATTTCCCAGCTGGATCATGGGCATGTTGTGTGCCTCTGGCTGTAATCGCTTTAGAAGCTTTAGAGAAAGTGACAGGATTTTCTGTTAAGGAAGTCCATGGGATGAAAAGCTAAATCCTGCCTATAGACCCTAGGGAAAAAAGTGCTCTCTAGTCAGCTAGTTGTGACAAACAGAAGCTTTTCCTTTCTCTTTGTCATCTTCATCTCTTGGCCTCAGTAGATATTGGTACCTGTAGTGTTGCCAGGTGGTATTCCACCCCTTTTTCAGTTTTCATTGTTCATGCTTTCCTTTTAGTGGTGATGATCTTAATCGCGTAAATTGGGAGGAAGTGTAGATAGTGCTTTACTTATTTCCTGCCCCTCACAGCACTCTAGGGCATACTATCTCTTTTATCTTTTCTGAACAGCTTATTTATGACTTGTGTGCGTTTCAGCTTTTTCCAATACTCATAGACCCTTCCATTGTCTGCCTTTCCTCCATGAATGTTCCTTCTTTGTCTTGAAGTGGCAGTGACACTTCGAGTTCCCCGGCAAAGTCAGCGTGGTTATCAAAGGGCATGATTACCTTTTAATGTTGCTTTTCTTTCTTAATCTAACACTCTAGTTTTTACTGCACATTAGGCAGAAATTGTTAGTGGGCTAGTGGTATCAAGCTGAGTAGCTGGTTAATTAGGCTCTCATGCTTGTTGTTCAAGTTATTGCCTTGTTATCCTGCCAGCATTATACTTCTGTTGCCCAGCCCTGAGGCTGTCCTTGCTGCTTCAGGAGCTTCTCACAGTCCCCCAACTTACACTTCCTAAATCACAGAATCACAGAATTGCCGGGATTGGAAGGGACCTCAAGGATCATGAATCTCCAACACCCCGCCACATGCGGGGCCACCAACCTTCCCACCTAATGCTAGACCAGGCTGCCCAGGGCCCCATCCAATCTGGCCTTGAACACCTCCAGGGATGGACGGGGCATCCACAACCTCTCTGGGCAGCTGTTCCAGTACTTCACCACTCTCTCTAAAGAATTTCTCCCTGACGTCCAACCTAAATCTTCCCTCCCTCAACTTAAAACCGTTTCCCCTTGTCCTGCAGTTATCAACCCTTTCCAAGAGTTGATTCCCGTCCTCTTTGTAGGCTCCCTTTAGGTACTGAAAGGCTGCAATGAGGTCACTCCGCAGCCTTCTTTTCTCCAGGCTGAGCAAGCCCAGCTCCTTCAGCCTGTCCTCACAGGGGAGGTGCTCCAGTCCCCTGATCATCTTTGTGGCCCTCCTCTGGACCCTCTCCAACAGTTCCCTGTCTTTTTTGTACTGGGGGCTCCCCACTTGGACGCAGTATTCCAGATGGGGCCTCACAAGAGCAGAGCAGAGGGGAACAATCACCTCTGTGTTCCTACTGGCCACCCCTCTTTTGGTGGAGCCCAGGATACCATTTGCCTTCCGAGCCACAAGGGCACACTGCTGGCTCATATTAAGTTTTTCATCTATCAAGACCCCCAGGTCCTTCTCCACAGGGCTGCTCTCAAGGACTGCTCCTTCCAGTCTGTATTCCTCCGGCACAAATGCAAAACTCTGCACTTTGCCATGTTGAACCTCATCAGGTTCACCCGGGCCCACCTTTCTAGCCTCTCGAGGTCCCTCTGAATGGCATCCCTTTCTTCAACCGTGTCGACTGCACCACTCAGCTTGGTGTCATCAGCAAACTTGCTGAGGGGGCACTCGATTCTGTCATCGATGTCATTGATAAAGATATTAAAGAGCACCGGTCCCAAGACAGACCCCTGGGGGATGCCACTCGTTACTGGCCTCCACCTGGACATAGAGCCATTGATGACCACCCTCTGTCTGCGGCCTTTCAACCAGTTTCTTATCCATCGAGTGGTCCACCCATCAAATCCACATCCCTCCAGTTTGGAGATAAGGATGTGGTGGGGGACCATGTCAAAGGCCTTGCTCAAGTCCAGGTAAACGACGTCAGTCGCCTTTCCCTTGTCCACCAATGCCGTCACTCCGTCATAGAAGGCCACCAGATTGGTCAAGCATGACCTTCCTCTGGTGAAGCCGTGCTGACTGTCACGGATCACACGCCCTTTCCTCGTGTGATCAAGCATCTCACAGAGGTGAGACTCACTGGCCTGTATTTCCCAGTGTCCTCCTTGCTCCCTTTCTTGTAAAAGGGAGTGACGTGACCCTCCAGTCATCCGGGACCACCTTGTATAAAACTGTTTTGTTCCGGGCTAATCATCTGAATGCTCTCTCACCAGTGGATGATGCACCTCTGGAGGGTGATTCACCTCATCTGAAGGTGGGTGCCTTTTTTCTGCTGCCTCAGCAGAAGATGCCTAGAAAGTGGGCACCTAATTTTTGAGCAGCTACAGTTGGGCAGATGAATTGCACTGTGGCTTGCCTGTTTCACTATTTTGTCATGCTTCATGCTGAATCAGTAAATAAAAACACTGGCTTCAGTCCCATTCTTTGACTGAGATGTAGGTGGTCATCTCTGGAACTTAAATTTAATTTGTATTTGTGACAAAAAACACAGAGGAACTTCCTCTGACTCAGTTCTCACTCCCTTGCAGAAACTCCCTCTGTCATCACTTGTTTTGTGTGGGGCTGCTGAGAGATGAGTCAGCTGTTAATTCTTTGCTAAGACATGCTAATTTGTATCTTGTAATAATCTGCCACTCTTTTCAGCTCACTGTGCAGGAAGAGCTGCCCTTTGGCTGGGGTTGCAAGTAACTAGTATTTTTTTTAAATCCTATTGCTGACACTTCAGTTCTTTATGAACTCTGAGGGAGATTATGAAGGTCAGGGCAGCTAATGAACTGAGTGTGCACTAATCGCACCCTCTCCTGAGGGTTTATTGTTTGTTTGTTTTAATATAATTGCAGACACCTCATCCTCTTGGAGAGTCCTTAAGGCCTACTGTCTTCTTCAAGTCATTGGAAGACTACTTCTCCTTCCTCTATGTCAAGCAACCAGCAGAAGCGAGCCAAAATGGCCCTAATAATGTAGAAGGATTTTCCGACAAAGCCCTGTCTTGTGAAGTTCTACATGCCTCTCTTCTGCTTATGGCAGCACCATTTATGCTGGACAACCGTAACAGTACGAATGGATTTATCAGTAAAGTTTAATGTAGAGGAAAGCTGAGCAATCTCTTACTGTCCCTTGAGACCTGCAGTCAATGTGAAAGTATCGTAGTGCTGCTTCTTTGCTAGACCTGATGGACTTGTTGGTATTTCTGTGGGATGAGCTGTGACAAAAATAAATGGCTGGATGCAATGCTTTGTTTTAACCTCTGTAGGCATAGTAAGCATAGTGAATTGAGGTGTTTTTTTCTCTCAGGGTTTTTTTTTTTGTGGTTCCTAGACTTTCTACTCTTTTCATGCTGAAGTTTTTGTTTTTTCCATTCTGTACATTAGGCTATGTTCATTTCATAGTGAGTTTCTCCTTCTAGCTGTAAGGCAGAAAAGTACTTTTTTAACCTTAAAAGGTCCACGAGGGGGGTATGTTTTTTTTGTTTTCAAAATAATGAAAGAATTTTATAGCCCCCATGTGCGAGTTGCCCAATTTACAAGCCAAAGTGAAGTGGCTTGCATGAGATAGTGTATGTTTGTTTCTTGAAATAGAACAGTTTCTCTGGAGTTGAGGCCCCAGTCATCAAGATAGGAGCTATTCACTTTAAGTCTTCTTTCCCACTTTCCCACCTCTGAGGGAAATAGAGAGAACCTCTTGGATTTCATCTTTTTCAAGTTAATTCAGTAAGATTGCAGTAGGAAGTAGTCATGCAATCACTTGATCAAGTACAGCAAACAGATATTGCTGTCTAAGCTGAAACTCTTAAGAGATTCATGCAGGTATTTTCCTGTCTCCTTCCTTATGCAGGTGATGAGAAAATGAAGAACAAAGACCTTCCTGAGAATCTTGCACTTGTGCAGTGCAGTGCCAGAGCGCTGTCTGAGCAAGAGATGTCCTGCAAGCTCTATGTCCCTCCTACCACGTTGTCTGCAGTGTTGGCAGCTGCTGCACGTTTAGCCACTTGTCGTGGCTACTTCCACTGGCTCCCAGGCCCAAGAAAGGAACTGTAAGAAGAGGTGAGAAGCAGATGGAGCTGTTGCTGAGGAAGGCTCTGTGGAGCAGTGAAATATTACTGTACTGTCATTCTTTTAATTAAAAAGCACTTGTTTGAAAAACTTGTGTGACATCTTCTCAGACATGCCCGATGCCTGTAGCGCATGTTACTTTTAGTGGAGGAAAATACTCTGTTTTTCTTGTACTGGTCTTATACTGCCTTATTGCTCTTTAATGATTCAGAAGAACATCTTGAGTGTCACGTTGTGTTCTAACCTGAGGAGAGGAAAACTGGAAATGCATCCCTCCCTTGGTGTCTGTGTACAGGAGGTGGTTATGTTTTCATCTATTTTAACACAGTCGGTGTTCTTGCTCAAGCCTTGCTGTTAGGAGAGCTGTATGCCAACCCTATCACTATCCACCCTTGTCAACAGCCATTCCCCCTCCTGTTTATATGCTCCCTTCAAGTACATTATGCTTGGAAAGACCACTATGACCATCTAATCCAACCATCAGCCCATGCCTGTAGACTGCTCTGGGCCATGTCAGTGCAGCATGTACCTTTTGCTTGAAGACTTCCAGGGACAGTGACCCCACCACCTCCCTCGGCAGCCTGTGCTGGTATCTCACTGTGACTGGTGAGAGCTCCATTTCTAGGAATGAACTGTTTGCCCAGTTGATTCAGACCTAAGAGTTTTCCCTGAGAAGCACTGATGAAGGAAAGATGACCATTTTCTTTGAATTTCACCATTTAGTTGTAATTTTTGAATGTGGATAAGGGTAAAACTGCAGAGAGCAAGAAAGAAAAATGGATGGTTATTAGTGAACAACTGGGCAAAAAGCCAGTGAAAGGAGGTGAAAGCAGAGAAGTTGAGAGCTATGGGAGTTATGCATTGTGCAGCTGCTGTGTAGCCCTACAGGGAGTGTCAGAAGTTGCCTGACTTTCTGGTCCTGTGTTAAGGCCATGAGGTTGTAACAAAAGTGTTTGTCTTCTAGCATGAAAATGGATGAAACACTTGTGCTTGCTCAGAGTTGCGTGGGCAATGGAGCTGGCTAGGTTTGAGTGCTTTTTTGTCTTAGTTTTTCCGCTCATTGCAATCTAATAAAAGTTCTCAACTGGGAACACTTCTGCAGAATTTTCTTTTTCTACTTCTCCCTGATGTGACAGGGAGGTTTCTGTGGCCTGAGGTAGTTAAGCATTCCCATTTCTGTGGGAGAACAGTTGCTGTGATGCCATTTTGGGATGAGAACTCAGGGAAAATTGGATGTGTATCTCTGTGACCTGAGTAGTGGGCAGTCTGGGAGGGAATAAAAGAAAAAAAAAAGCATTTTGTGTCCTTTCAAACACTAAGATGGGCTCAGTTTTATTTTGATATACTGGATCCTTGTTCCCCATATAGCATGGGCTGTAACATCTGCTTGGTTTTGTAGCTGGGGTTTGAATGAGCTGAATGCTCCTGGAAGGTCTGTTTTCTTCATGTCCCCAAAGAGGAGGGCAACATCTGTTTTTCTATCCTAGAGATCTACTTCTGTGGCAACTCCTCTCCTGTGGAGGAGGAATAGCATCTATGAGGGGAGGATAGGAATGCTGAACTTTTGGACTGTGCAAAAAAATCTAATTGCTTGGTAGCTTTCTGCCCTATTGCAAAAAGTGCAGGCAGGTATCTTGGGGTGCCCTGGTTTGTCCAGAGTCACTGGGACTTGAATGACTATGTGGGAACTGTCCCCCAGGACAGCTCAGTCTAAGGCAAAGCCCCTGAACTCAGTTCTGGGAGTTGTCTTCGAGCCAAGCTACCTAGAGCAGCTGCTTATAGACAGCATTCTGCTGCTTTTGGTAGCTCTTCAGCACTTCTTTCAAGCCCTGTGATTCCTCCTGTCTTTTTTGTGTTGAGTTTATTTAGTGGTGAGGTTCATGACTCTGTTACCTCAAGCTGAGGATAAAAGCTTGCTGTGTGAAGTGTTATAGAGAAGGGAGCCAGGTGATAATTGGGTCAGGAGCCTCCTGTTCCAGCCAGGAGCAGCTGGGTTTTGGCTTTATCTAACCTGTGGGCACATAGGTGCCTTCCTCCAGACCTGAGCTCTGCCCTGGCTCTACTCCCCTCCCTGCCAGCTTTTTTTTCATCTCCTTCCCCTGCTGGTTTGTGGTCTGGTATGTCTCTGGCACTGCCTCCAGCACTGCCTAGCTCAACCAAGGCACCTTCTGCACTGGGTCAGGGACTGTGATGCTGCCTTAATTGAGTCTCAGATATTCTTGAGTATTTTGATCTATTAGTCACCTAGAAAACCCTTCCTCCTGTTGCTGATTGCCTTCTCCATAGCCCCATCCCCAGCAGCTGGTTTCACTGCTGTATCGGCTGCATGCTAAGTTGCCCTGTGGCTTTTGGATGCTGTCAATGCACTCCCATTCCCACCTTACAAGTGTGTGAATTGTCCAGAGCAGAACAACAACCTGTTTTCTGGGCTATTTTCTGATAGAGAACATCAGAAACTATGGGTGTCGGGGCAGAAGGAGATGGACTCTGGAGGTAAGCTGGCTCATCCAGCCCAGACCTACTTTGGCAGAGATGCTGTGTGTTTTCTGGTTACCTGGTCCAAACCAAATGCTTTCTAAATGGACCAAAATCACAAGTCACCACCCTGAAACCCTTTGGTTCAGAGCCATACCCCCAGAAAGAGGGAAGGATATGGATAGTTCTGAGCAGCTTGGGAAAATGATGACAAGATTGAGGTACTGGTGAAACAGGCAGCTGGCTGTGCTGCTGGTGTGGGCTGACACTGGTTTGTAGTGACATCCTTCACTGCTGATGGTGGTTTTTGGGGGTGCTGGTGGTTCTGGCAGCCCTCTCATCCCTCAGTGCCCCACGTGTGGATGTGGAGAGCAGAGTTGTCTCTTAGGGTCCTGACTGTGTAGTGCTGATACGAGGCCGGGGTGGGATGTCCTGAAACACAGAAAGGTAAAAGTAGATGCAGCTTGGCTGTCTCTGCCATGTGTTTGCAGACTTGCTTGTGCAGAGGAGTGCGCAGTGCCTTTGCACAGCTCTGCTGGCTGTCTCGATGTCCCCAGCTCTGCTGGGTCGCTGCTAGGTGGCGGCCGAGGCACAGCTCTGCTCTCTTCAGCCTGAAACTGCTCCTCTAGGGCGATCCTGGAGGGAAGGAGCTGCTGGAAAGGTTCTACCAGGGTGGGAAACATCCCTGTGCCTCAGCAACCCCTGAATCGCGCAGGCACAGCTCACAGGGGAGCTGACCTGGGCAGCTGCGTCTCATAGAGTCATGAAGGTTGGAAAAGAGCTCTAAGATCCCCAAGTCCAACCCCATCCCCACCACTGACCACATCCTTCAGTGCACAGTTATTGAACACCCCCAGGGTGCACTACCTCCATGGACAGTCTGTGCCAATGCACCACTGCTCTTTCTGAGAAGTTTTTCCCAGTATTCACCCTGGACCCTCGTGTGCAGCTTCAAGGCCATCACCTCTTATCTCCAGCTCACCAAGCAGCAGGGGGATGAAGCTGTTTTAGGGAACTGCTGATTGGATCCCACCTGTTCTCATCTCATGGGACTGTAATTGGGGATAGGAGGTGCTTTTGGGATCCCAGAAATGGAGATACAGGCACTGCTGATGGGAACAGGCAAACTCAAGGGGAGAAGCCTGCAAGCATTACACAGCATTGAAGCTTCCCCCACGGCTTAGGAGCTCCTTCAACTGCCGAGATGTGGAGGTTGGGAGCAGGTTCTGGGCTACAAAGCACTGCATGTGGGATGATGTGTGACTGATGGGATCATGGTGCCTTATGGCAGCCTTTCTACCCTTCCGTCGCCTTTCTTACCATTCCTGCTTTCCCTTGCGTCGCCTCGCTTCCCTTGCGACGCCTTTCTTCCCTTGCGTCGTCTTTCTTACCTTGCGTCGCCTTTCTTCCCGTTCGTGCTTACCCTTGCGTCGCATTTCTTCCCTTGCGTCGTCTTTCTTACCTTGCGTCGCCTTTCTTCCCGTTCATGCTTTCCCTTGCGTCGCCTTTCTTCCCTTGCGTCGCCTTTCTTCCCGTTCCTGCTTTCCCTTGCGTCGCCCTTCTTCCCTTGCGTCTCCTTTCTTCTCTTTCCTTCTTTCCCTTGCGTCGCCTTACATCCCGTTCCTTTTTTATCTTGCGTCGCCTTTCTTCCCTTGCGTTGCCTTTCTTCCCGTTCCTGCTTTCCCTGGCATTGCCATTCTTCTCATTCCTGCTTTCCCTTGCGTCATCTTACTTCCCTTGCGACGCCTTTCTTCCCTTGCGTCGCCTTATTTCCCTTGCGCCAACTTTCTTCCCGTTCCTGCTTTCCCTTGCATCGCCTTGCTTCCCATTTTTGCTTTCCCCTGCGTCGCCTTTCCACCCTTGGGTCGCCTTTATTACCATTCCTGCTTTCCCTTGTGTCGCCTTTCTTCCCTTGCGTCGCCTTTCTTCCCTTGCGTCGCATTTCGTTCCGTTCCTGCTTTCCCTTGCGACGCCTTTCTTCCCTTGCGTCGCCTTTTTTCCCCTTCCTTCTTTCCCGAGCGTCACCTTTCTTCCCTTGCGAAGCCTTTCTTACTGTTCCTGCCCTCCCTTGCGACACGTTTCTTCCCTTGCGTCTCCTTTCTTACCTTGTGTCGCCTTTCTTCCCATTCCTACTTTCTCTTGCGTCGTCTTTCTTTCCGTGCGTCGCCTTTCTTCTCGTTCCTGCTCTCCCTTGCGTCACCTTTCTTCTCATTCCTACTTACCCTTGCGTCGCCTTTCTTCCCTTGTGTCGGCTTTCTTACCGTTCCGGCTTTCCCTTCCGTCGCCTTCCTTCCTGTGCGTCGCCATTCTTCCCGTTCCTGCTTTACCGTGCGTCGCCTATCTTCCCGTGCGTCGCCATTCTTCCCGTTCCTGCTTTACCGTGCGTCGCCTATCTTCCCGTGCGTCGCCATTCTTCCCGTTCCTGCTTTACCGTGCGTCGCATTTCTTCCCTTGCATCGCCTTACTTCCCGTTCCTACTTTCCCTTGCGTCGCCCTTCTTCCCTTGCGTCTCCTTTCTTCTCTTTCCTTCTTTCCCTTGCGTCGCCTTACATCCCGTTCCTTTTTTATCTTGCGTCGCCTTTCTTCCCTTGCGTTGCCTTTCTTCCCGTTCCTGCTTTCCCTGGCATTGCCATTCTTCTCATTCCTGCTTTCCCTTGCGTCATCTTACTTCCCTCGCGACGCCTTTCTTCCCTTGCGTCGTCTTTCTTACTTTGCGTCGCCTTTCTTCCCGTTCATGATAACCCTTGTGTCGCATTTCTTCCCTTGGGTCGTCTTTCTTACCTTGCGTCGCATTTCTTCCCGTTCATGCTTTCCCTTGCGTCGCCTTTCTTCCCGTTCCTGCTTTCCCTTGCATCGCCTTTCTTACCTTGCGACGCCTTTCTTCCCTTGCGTCTTCTTTCTTACCTTGCGTCTCCTTTCTTCCTGTTCATGCTTTCCCTTGCGTCGCCTTTCTTCCCTTGCGTCGCCTTATTTCCGTTGCGCCGACTTTCTTCCCGTTCCTGCTTTCCCTTGCATCGCCTTTCTTCCCATGTTTGCTTTCCCTTGCGCCGCCTTTCTACCCTTCCGTCGCCTTTCTTACCATTCCTGCTTTCCCTTGCGTCGCCTTTCTTCCCTTGCATCGCCTTTCTTCCCTTGCGTCACCTTTCTTCCCTTGCGTCGCATTTCGTTCCGTTCCTGCTTTCCCTTGCGACGCCTTTCTTCCCTTGCATCGCCTATTTTCCCCTTCCTTCTTTCCCTAGCGTCACCTTTCTTCCCTTGCGAAGCCTTTCTTACCGTTCCTGCCCTCCCTTGCGACACGTTTCTTCCCTTGCGTCTCCTTTCTTACCTTGTTTTGCCTTCATTGCCATTCCTGCTTTCCCTTGCGTCGCCTTTCCTCCCTTGCGTCGCCTTTCTTCCCTTGCGTCGCCTTTCTTCCCGTTCCTGCTTTCCCTTGCGTCGCGTTTCTACCCTTCCGTCGCCTTTCTTACCATTCCTGCTTTCCCTTGCGTCGCCGTTCTACCCTTGCGTCGCCTTACTTCCTTTGCGTCGCCTTTCTTCCCGTTCCTGCTTTCCCTTGCGTCGTCTTTCTTTCCGTGCATCGCCTTTCTTCTCGTTCCTGCTTTACCTTGCGTCACCTTTCTTCTCGTTCCTACTTTCCCTTGCCTCGCCTTTCTTCGCTTGCGTAGCCGTTCTTCCCTTGCATCGCCTTTCTTACGGTTGCTCCTTTCCCTTGCGTCGCCTTTCTTCCCTTGCGTTGCCTTTCTTCCCGTTCCTGCTTTCCCTGGCATTGCCATTCTTCTCATTCCTGCGTTCGCTTGCGTTGTCTTACTTCCCTTGCGTCGCCATTCTTACCATTCCTGCTTACCCTTGCATCGCCTTTCTACCCTTCCTTCGCCTTTCTACCCTTGCGTCGTCTTTCTTCGCATTCCTGCTTTCCCTTGCGTCGCTTCTCTTCCCTTGCGTCGCCTTTCTTCCCATTCCTGCTTTCCCTTGCGTCGCCTTTCTTTCCTTGCGTCGCCTTTCTTCCCGTTCCTGCTTTCCCTTGCGTCACCTTTCTTCCCTTGCGTCGCCTTTCTTCCCGTTCCTGCTTTCCCTTGCGTCACCTTTCTTCCCTTGCGTCGCCTTTCTTCCCTTGCGTCGCCTTTTTTCCCCTTCCTGCTTTCCCGTGCGTCGCCTTTCATCCCTTGCGTCCCCTTCCTTCCAGTGCGTCGCCATTCATCCCGTTCCTGCTTTACCGTGCGTCGCCTTTCTTCCCTTGCGTCGCATTTCTTCCCGTTCCTCCTTTCCCTTGCATCGCCTTTCTTCCGTTGCGTCGCTTTTCTTCCGGTTCCTGCGTTCCCTTGCGTCGCCTTTCTTCCCGTTCGAGCGTTCCCTTGCGTCGCCCTTCTTCTTTTGCGTTGCCTTTCTTCCCTTGCGTCGCCTTTCTTCCCGTTCCTGATTTCCCTTGTGTTGCCTTGCTTCCCCTGCATCGCCTTTCTTCTCTTGCATCGCCTTTCTTCCCTTGCGTCGCCTTTCTTCCCATTTATGCTTTCCCTTGCATCGCCTCTCTACCCTTGCCTCGCCTTTCTTACCATTCCTGCTTACCCTTGCATCGCCTTTCTACCCTTCCTTCACCTTTCTTCCCTTGCGTCGCCTTTCTTCGCATTCCTGCTTTCCCTTGCGTCGCTTCTCTTCCCTTGCGTCGCCTTTCTTACCATTCCTGCTTTCCCTCGCGTAGCCTTTCTTCCCCTGCGTTGCCTTCCTTCCCTTGCGTCGCTTTTCTTACCTTGCGTCGCTTTTCTTACCGTTCCTGCTTTCCCTTGCGTCGACTTTCTTCCCCTTCCTGCTTTCCCGTGCGTCGCCTTTCTTCCTGTTCCTGCTTTCCCTTGCGTCACCTTTCTTCCCGTGCATCGCCTTTCTTCCCGTGCGTCGCCTTTCTTCCCATTCCTGCTTTCCCTTGCGTCGCCTTTCTACCCTTGCGTCGCCTTTCTTCCCATTACTGCTTTCCCTTGCGTCGCCTATCTTCCCTTGCGTCGCCTTTCTTCCCTTGCGTCGCCTTTCTTCCCTTTCCTGCTTTCCCTTGCCTCGCCTTTCTTCCCTTGCGTCGCCTTTCTTACAATTCCTGCTTTCCCTTGCGTCGCCTTTCTTCGCTTGCGTCGTCTTTCTTACCTTGCGTCGCCTTTCTTCCCGTTCATGCTTTCCCTTGCGTCGCCTTTCTTCCCTTGCGTCGCCTTTCTTCCCGTTCCTGCTTTCCCTTGCGTCGCCCTTCTTCCCTTGCGTCTCCTTTCTTCTCTTTCCCTCTTTCCCTTGCGTCGCCTTACATCCCGTTCCTTTTTTATCTTGCGTCGCCTTTCTTCCCTTGCGTTGCCTTTCTTCCCGTTCCTGCTTTCCCTGGCATTGCCATTCTTCTCATTCCTGCTTTCCCTTGCGTCATCTTACTTCCCTTGCGACGCCTTTCTTCCCTTGCGTCGCCTTATTTCCCTTGCGCCAACTTTCTTCCCGTTCCTGCTTTCCCTTGCATTGCCTTGCTTCCCATTTTTGCTTTCCCCTGCGTCGCCTTTCCACCCTTGGGTCGCCTTTATTACCATTCCTGCTTTCCCTTGTGTCGCCTTTCTTCCCTTGCGTCGCCTTTCTTCCCTTGCGTCGCATTTCGTTCCGTTCCTGCTTTCCCTTGCGACGCCTTTCTTCCCTTGCGTCGCCTTTTTTCCCCTTCCTTCTTTCCCGAGCGTCACCTTTCTTCCCTTGCGAAGCCTTTCTTAACGTTCCTGCCCTCCCTTGCGACACGTTTCTTCCCTTGCGTCTCCTTTCTTACCTTGTGTCGCCTTTCTTCCCATTCCTACTTTCTCTTGCGTCGTCTTTCTTTCCGTGCGTCGCCTTTCTTCTCGTTCCTGCTCTCCCTTGCGTCACCTTTCTTCTCATTCCTACTTTCCCTTGCGTCGCCTTCCTTCGCTTGCGTAGCCGTTCTTCCCTTGCATCGCCTTTCTTACGGTTGCTCCTTACCCTTGCGTCGCCTTTCTTCCCTTGTGTCGGCTTTCTTACCGTTCCGGCTTTCCCTTCCGTCGCCTTCCTTCCCGTGCGTCGCCATTCTTCCCGTTCCTGCTTTACCGTGCGTCGCCTATCTTCCCTTGCGGCGCCAATTCTTCCCGTTCCTGCTTTACCGTGCGTCGCATTTCTTCCCTTGCATCGCCTTTCTTCCCGTTCCTACTTTCCCTTGCGTCGCCCTTCTTCCCTTGCGTCTCCTTTCTTCTCTTTCCTTCTTTCCCTTGCGTCGCCTTACATCCCGTTCCTTTTTTATCTTGCGTTGCCTTTCTTCCCTTGCGTTGCCTTTCTTCCCGTTCCTGCTTTCCCTGGCATTGCCATTCTTCTCATTCCTGCTTTCCCTTGCGTCATCTTACTTCCCTCGCGACGCCTTTCTTCCCTTGCGTCGTCTTTCTTACTTTGCGTCGCCTTTCTTCCCGTTCATGATAACCCTTGTGTCGCATTTCTTCCCTTGGGTCGTCTTTCTTACCTTGCGTCGCATTTCTTCCCGTTCATGCTTTCCCTTGCGTCGCCTTTCTTCCCGTTCCTGCTTTCCCTTGCATCGCCTTTCTTACCTTGCGACGCCTTTCTTCCCTTGTGTCTTCTTTCTTACCTTGCGTCTCCTTTCTTCCTGTTCATGCTTTCCCTTGCGTCGCCTTTCTTCCCTTGCGTCGCCTTATTTCCGTTGCGCCGACTTTCTTCCCGTTCCTGCTTTCCCTTGCATCGCCTTTCTTCCCATGTTTGCTTTCCCTTGTGCCGCCTTTCTACCCTTCCGTCGCCTTTCTTACCATTCCTGCTTTCCCTTGCGTCGCCTTTCTTCCCTTGCATCGCCTTTCTTCCCTTGCGTCGCCTTTCTTCCCTTGCGTCGCATTTCGTTCCGTTCCTGCTTTCCCTTGCGACGCCTTTCTTCCCTTGCATCGCCTATTTTCCCCTTCCTTCTTTCCCTAGCGTCACCTTTCTTCCCTTGCGAAGCCTTTCTTACCGTTCCTGCCCTCCCTTGCGACACGTTTCTTCCCTTGCGTCTCCTTTCTTACCTTGTTTTGCCTTCATTGCCATTCCTGCTTTCCCTTGCGTCGCCTTTCCACCCTTCCGTCGCCTTTCTTACCATTCCTGCTTTCCCTTGCGTCGCCTTTCCTCCCTTGCGTCGCCTTTCTTCCCTTGCGTCGCCTTTCTTCCCGTTCCTGCTTTCCCTTGCGTCGCGTTTCTACCCTTCCGTCGCCTTTCTTACCATTCCTGCTTTCCCTTGCGTCGCCGTTCTACCCTTGCGTCGCCTTACTTCCTTTGCGTCGCCTTTCTTCCCGTTCCTGCTTTCCCTTGCGTCGTCTTTCTCTCCGTGCATCGCCTTTCTTCTCGTTCCTGCTTTACCTTGCGTCACCTTTCTTCTCGTTCCTACTTTCCCTTGCCTCGCCTTTCTTCGCTTGCGTAGCCGTTCTTCCCTTGCATCGCCTTTCTTACGGTTGCTCCTTTCCCTTGCGTCGCCTTTCTTCCCTTGCGTTGCCTTTCTTCCCGTTCCTGCTTTCCCTGGCATTGCCATTCTTCTCATTCCTGCGTTCGCTTGCGTTGTCTTACTTCCCTTGCGTCGCCATTCTTACCATTCCTGCTTACCCTTGCATCGCCTTTCTACCCTTCCTTCGCCTTTCTACCCTTGCGTCGTCTTTCTTCACATTCCTGCTTTCCCTTGCATCGCTTCTCTTCCCTTGCGTCGCCTTTCTTCCCATTCCTGCTTTCCCTTGCGTCGCCTTTCTTTCCTTGCGTCGCCTTTCTTCCCGTTCCTGCTTTCCCTTGCGTCGCCTTTCTTCCCTTGCGTCGCCTTTCTTCCCTTGCGTCGCCTTTTTTCCCCTTCCTGCTTTCCCGTGCGTCGCCTTTCTTCCCTTGCGTCCCCTTCCTTCCAGTGCGTCGCCATTCATCCCGTTCCTGCTTTACCGTGCGTCGCCTTTCTTCCCTTGCGTCGCATTTCTTCCCGTTCCTCCTTTCCCTTGCATCGCCTTTCTTCCGTTGCGTCGCTTTTCTTCCGGTTCCTGCGTTCCCTTGCGTCGCCTTTCTTCCCGTTCGAGCGTTCCCTTGCGTCGCCCTTCTTCTTTTGCGTTGCCATTCTTCCCTTGCGTCGCCTTTCTTCCCGTTCCTGATTTCCCTTGTGTTGCCTTGCTTCCCCTGCATCGCCTTTCTTCTCTTGCATCCCCCTTCTTCCCTTGCGTCGCCTTTCTTCCCATTTATGCTTTCCCTTGCATCGCCTCTCTACCCTTGCGTCGCCTTTCTTACCATTCCTGCTTACCCTTGCATCGCCTTTCTACCCTTCCTTCACCTTTCTTCCCTTGCGTCGCCTTTCTTCGCATTCCTGCTTTCCCTTGCGTCGCTTCTCTTCCCTTGCGTCGCCTTTCTTACCATTCCTGCTTTCCCTCGCGTAGCCTTTCTTCCCCTGCGTTGCCTTCCTTCCCTTGCGTCGCTTTTCTTACCTTGCGTCGCTTTTCTTACCGTTCCTGCTTTCCCTTGCGTCGCCTTTCTTCTCGTTCCTGCTTTCCCGTGCTTCGCCTTTCTTCCTGTTCCTGCTTTCCCTTGCATCACCTTTCTTCCCTTGCATCGCCTTTCTTCCCGTGCGTCGCCTTTCTTCCCATTCCTGCTTTCCCTTGCGTCGCCTTTCTACCCTTCCGTCGCCTTTCTTACCATTCCTGCTTTCCCTTGCCTCGCTTTTCTTCCCTTGCGTCGCCTTTCTTACAATTCCTGCTTTCCCTTGCGTCGCCTTTCTTCCCTTGCGTCGCCTTTCTTCCCTTGCGTAGCCATTCTTACCGTTCCTGCTTTCCCTTGCGTCACCTTTCTTCTCGTTACTGCTTTCCCTTGCGTCACCTTTCTTCTTGTTCCTGCTTTCCCTTGCGTCGCCTTTCCTCCCGTTCCTGCTTTCCCTTGCGTCAGCTTTCTTCCCATGCATCTCCTTTCTTCCCGTTCCGGCTTTCCCTTGGGTCGCCTTCCTTCCCGTGCGTCGCCTTTCTTCCCGTTCCTACTTTCCCTTGCGTCGAATTTCTTTCCTTGTGCCGCCTGTCTTCTCTTTCCTGCAATCCCTTCCATCGCCTTTCTTCCCGTTCCTACTTTCCCTCTCGTCGCCTTTCTTTCCGCTCGTCGCCTTTCTTCTTGTTCCTGCTTTCCCTTGCTTTGCCTTTCTTCTCGTTCCTGCTTTCCTTTCCGTCGCCTTACTTCCCGTTTCTGCTTTCTCTTGCGACGCCTTTCTTCCCTTGCGTCGCCTTTCTTAGCATGTGTCGCCTTCATTCCCATTCCTGCTTTCCCTTGCGCCGCCTTTCTTCCCTTGTGTCGGCTTTCTTACCGTTCTGGCTTTCCCTTCCATCGCCTTCCTTCCCGTGCGTCGCCATTTTTCCCTTTTCTGCTTTACCGTGCGTCGCCTTTCTTCCCTTGCGTCGCCTTTCTTCCCGTTCCTGCTTTCCCTTGCGTCGCCTTTCTTCCCTTGCGTCGCGTTATTTCCCTTGCGTCGCCTTTCTTCCCGTTCCTGCTTTCCCTTGCGTCGCCTTCCTTCCCTTGCATCGCCTTTCTTCCCTTGCGACGCCTTTCTTCCCATTCCTGCTTTCCCTTGCGTCGCCTTTCTTCCCTTGCGTCGCCGTTCTTCCCATTCCTGCTTTCTCTTGCGTCGCATTTCTTCCCTTGCTCCGCCTTTCTTCCCGTTTCTACTTTCCCTTGCATCGCCTTCCTTTCCTTACGTCGCTTTTCTTGTCGTTCCTGCGATCCCTTGCGTCGCCTTTCTTCCCTTGCATCGCCTTTCTTCCCATTCCTGCTTTCCCTTGCGTCGCCTTTCTTTACTTGCTTCGCCTTTCGTCCCTTGCGTCTCCTTTCTTCCCTTGCGTAGCCTTTCTTATCGTTCCTGCTTTCCCTTGAGTCACCTTCCTTCTCGTTCCTGCTTTCCCTTGCGTCGCCTTTCTTTCCATGCGTCGCCTTTCTTGCCGTTCCTGCCTTCCCTTGCGTCACCTTTGTTCCCCTGCGTCGCCTTTCTTCCCGTTCCTGCTTTCCCTTGCCTCGCCTTTCTTCCCGTTCCTGCTTTCCCTTGCGTCACCTTTCTTCCCGTGCGTCGCCTTTCTTCCCTTGCATCGCCTTTTTTCCCCTTCCTGCTTTCCCGTCCATCGCCTTTCTTCCCTTCCGTCGCCTTTCTTCCCGTTCCTGCTTTCCCTTGCATCGCCTTTCTTCCCTTGCGTCGCGTTATTTCCCTTGCGTCGCCTTTCTTCCCGTTCCTGCTTTCCACTCCGTCGCCTTTCTTCCCGTTCCTGCGTTCCCTTGCGTCGCGTTTCTTCCCTTGCGTCGCATTCCTTCCCGTTCCAGCTTTCTCTTGCGTTGCCTTTCTTCCCGTTCCTGCTTTCCCTTCCATCGCCTTTCTTCCCTTGCATCGCCTTTCTTCCCTTGCTTCGCCTTTCTTCCCATTCCTGCATTCCCTTGCATCGCCTCTCTACCCTTGCGTCGCCTTTCTTACCATTCCTGCTTACCCTTGCATCGCCTTTCTACCCTTTCTTCGCCTTTCTTCCCTTGCGTTGCCTTTCTTCGCATTCCTGCTTTCCCTTGCGTCGCTTCTCTTCCCTTGCGTCGCCTTTCTAACCATTCCTGCTTTCCCTTGCGTAGCCTTTCTTCCCCTGCGTCACCTTCCTTCCCTTGCGTCGCTTTTCTTACCTTGCGTCGCTTTTCTTACCGTTCCTGCTTTCCCTTGCGTCGCCTTTCTTCTCGTTCCTGCTTTCCCGTGCGTCGCCTTTCTTCCTGTTCCTGCTTTCCCTTGCGTCACCTTTCTTCCCGTGCATCGCCTTTCTTCCCGTGCGTCGCCTTTCTTCCCATTCCTGCTTTCCCTTGCGTCGCCTTTCTACCCTTGCGTCGCCTTTCTTCCCATTACTGCTTTCCCTTGCCTCGCCTATCTTCCCTTGCGTCGCCTTTCTTCCCTTGCGTCGCCTTTCTTCCCTTTCCTGCTTTCCCTTGCCTCGCCTTTCTTCCCTTGCGTCGCCTTTCTTCCCTTGCGTCGCCTTTCTTCCCTTGCATAGCCATTCTTACCGTTCCTGCTTTCCCTTGCATCACCTTTCTTCTCGTTACTGCTTTCCCTTGCGTCACCTTCCTTCTTGTTCCTGCTTTCCCTTGCGTCGCCTTTCCTCCCGTTCCTGCTTTCCCTTGCGTCAGCTTTTTTCCCATGCATCTCCTTTCTTCCCGTTCCGGCTTTCCCTTGCGTCGCCTTCCTTCCCGTGCGTCGCCTTTCTTCCCGTTCCAACTTTCCCTTGCGTCGAATTTCTTTCCTTGTGCCGCCTTTCTTCTCTTTCCTGCAATCCCTTGCATCGCCTTTCTTCCCGTTCCCACTTTCCCTCGCGTCGCCTTTCTTTCCGCGCGTCGCCTTTCTTCTTGTTCCTGCTTTCCCTTGCTTTGCCTTTCTTCTCGTTCCTGCTTTCCTTTCTGTCGCCTTACTTCCCGTTTCTGCTTTCTCTTGCAACGCCTTTCTTCCCTTGCGTCACCTTTCTTAGCATGTGTCCCCTTCATTCCCATTCCTGCTTTCCCTTGCGCCGCCTTTCTTCCCTTGTGTCGGCTTTCTTACCGTTCCGGCTTTCCCTTCCATCGCCTTCCATCCCGTGCGTCGCCATTTTTCCCTTTCCTGCTTTACCGTGCGTCGCCTTTCTTCCCTTGCGTCGCCTTTCTTCCCGTTCCTGCTTTCCATTGCGTCGCCTTTCTTCCCTTGCGTCGCGTTATTTCCCTTGCGTCGCCTTTCTTCCCGTTCCTGCTTTCCCTTGCGTCGCCTTGCTTCCCTTGCGTCGCCTTCCTTCCCTTGCATCGCCTTTCTTCCCTTGCGTCGCCTTTCTTCCCATTCCTGCTTTCTCTTGCGTCGCATTTCTTCCCTTGCTCCGCCTTTCTTCCCGTTCCTACTTTCCCTTGCATCGCCTTCCTTTCCTTACGTCGCTTTTCTTGTCGTTCCTGCGATCCCTTGCGTCGCCTTTCTTCCCTTGCATCGCCTTTCTTCCCATTCCTGCTTTCCCTTGCGTCGCCTTTCTTTACTTGCGTCGCCTTTCGTCCCTTGCGTCTCCTTTCTTCCCTTGCGTAGCCTTTCTTATCGTTCCTGCTTTCCCTTGTGTCACCTTCCTTCTCGTTCCTGCTTTCCCTTGCGTCGCCTTTCTTTCCATGCGTCGCCTTTCTTGCCGTTCCTGCCTTCCCTTGCGTCGACTTTCTTCCCGTTCCTGCTTTCCCTTGCGTCACCTTTGTTCCCCTGCGTCGCCTTTCTTCCCGTTCCTGCTTTCCCTTGCCTCGCCTTTTTACCCCTTCCTGCTTTCCCGTCCGTCGCCTTTCTTCCCTTCCGTCGCCTTTCTTCCCGTTCCTGCTTTCCCTTGCATCGCCTTTCTTCCCTTGCGTCGCGTTATTTCCCTTGCGTCGCCTTTCTTCCCGTCCCTGCTTTCCACTCCGTCGCCTTTCTTCCCGTTCCTGCGTTCCCTTGCGTCGCGTTTCTTCCCTCGCTTCGCATTCCTTCCCGTTCCAGCTTTCTCTTGCGTTGCCTTTCTTCCCGTTCCTGCTTTCCCTTGCATCGCCTTTCTTCCCTTGCATCGCCTTTCTTCCCTTGCTTCGCCTTTCTTCCCATTCCTGCATTCCCTTGCATCGCCTCTCTACCCTTGCGTCGCCTTTCTTACCATTCCTTCTTACCCTTGCATCGCCTTTCTACCCTTTCTTCGCCTTTCTTCCCTTTCCTGCATTCCCTTGCGTCGCTTCTCTTCCCTTGCGTCGCCTTTCTTACCGTTCCTGCTTTCCCTTGAGTCGCCTTTCTTCTCGTTCCTGCTTTCCCGTGCGTCGCCTTTCTTCCTGTTCCTGCTTTCCCTCGCGTCGCCTTGCTTCCATTGCGTCGCATTTCTTCCCTTGCATCGCCTTTCTTCCCTTGCTTCGCCTTTCTTCCCTTTCCTGCTTTCCCTTGCGTCGCCTATCTTCCCTTGCGTCTCCTTTCTTCCCTTGCGTCGCCTTTCTTCCCTTTCCTGCTTTCCCTTGCGTCACCTTTCTTCCCTTGCGTCGCCTATCTTCCCTTGCGTAGCCATTCTTACCGTTCCTGCTTTCCCTTGCGTCAGCTTTCTTCCCATGCATCTCCTTTCTTCCCGTTCCTGCTTTCCCTTGCGTCGCCTTCCTTCCCGTGCGTCGCCTTTCTTCCCGTTCCTACTTTCCCTTGCATCGAATTTCTTTTCTTGCGCCGCCTTTCTTCTCTTTCCTGCAATCCCTTGCATCGCCTTTCTTCCCGTTCCTACTTTCCCTTGCGTCGCCTGTCTTTCCGCGCGTCGCCTTTCTTCTCGTTCCTGCTTTCCTTTCCGTCGCCTTACTTCTCGTTTCTGCTTTCTCTTGCGACGCCTTTCTTCCCGTTCCTGCTTTCCCTTGCATTGCCTTTCTTCCCTTGCATCGCCTTTCTTACCTTTCCTCTTTTCCCTTGCATCGCCTTTCTTCCCATTCCTGCTTTCCCTAGCGTCGCCTTTCTTCATTTGCGTCGCGTTATTTCCCTTGCGTCGCCGTTCTTCACTTGCATCGCCTTTCTTGCCTTGCGTAGCCTTTCTTCCCGTTCGTGCTTACCCTTGCGTCGCATTTCTTCCCTTGCGTCGCCTTTCTTCCCTTGCGTCGCCTTTTTTCCCCTTCCTGCTTTCCCGTGCGTCGCCTTTCTTCCCTTGCGTCACCTTCCTTCCAGTGCGTCGCCATTCATCCCGTTCCTGCTTTACCGTGCGTCGCCTTCCTTCCCGTGCGTCGCCATTCTTCCCGTTCCTGCTTTACCGTGCGTCGCCTATCTTCCCTTGCGTCGCCTTTCTTCTCTTTCCTTCTTTCCCTTGCGTCGCCTTACATCCCGTTCCTTTTTTATCTTGCGTCGCCTTTCTTCCCTTGCATCGCCTTTCTTCCCATTCCTGCTTTTCCTAGCATTGCCTTTCTGTCCATGCGTCGCCTTTCTTGCCAATCCTGCTTTCCCTTGCGTCGCCTTTATTCCCATGCGTTGCCTTTCTTCTTGTTCCTGCTTTCCCTTGCGTCGCCTTTCTTACCGTTCCTGCTTTCCGTTGCGTTGCAGTTCTTCCCTTGTGTCGCATTTCGTTCCTTACCTGCTTTCCCTTGCGACGCCTTTCCTCCCTTCCATCGTCTTTTTTCCCCTTCCTGCTCTCACTTGCGACGCCTTTCTTCCCTCGCGTCGTCTTTCTTCCCTTGCGTCGCCTTTCTTCCCGTTCATGCTTTCCCTTGCGTCGACATTCTTCCCCTCCGTCGCCTTTCTTCCCTTGTGTCTCCTTTCTTCCCGTTCATGCTTTCCCTAGCATCGCGTTTTCTCCCTTGCGTCTTCTTTCTTCCCTTGCGTTGCCTTTCTTCTCGTTCCTGCTTTCCCTTGCGTCTCCTTTCTTCGCGTTCCTGATTTCCCTTCCGGCGCATTACTTCCCGTTTCTGCTTTCTCTTGCGTCACCTTTCTTCCCTTGCGTCGCCTTACTTCTCGTTCCTGCTTTCCCTTGCGTCGCCTTTCTTCGGTTGCATAGCCTTTCTTCCCTTGCATCGCCTTTCTTACGGTTCCTCCTTTCCCTTGCATCGCCTTTCTTCCCATTCCTACTTTCCAGAGCGTCGACTTCCTTTCCGCGCGTCGCCTTTCTTCTCGTTCCTGCTTTCCCTTGCGTCGCCTTTCTTCCCTTGTGCCGCATTACTTCCCTTGCGTAGCCTTTCTTACCGTTCCTGCCTTCCCTTGCGTCACCTTTCTTCTCGTTCCTGCTTTCCCTTGCGACAGCTTTCTTCCCATACATCGCCTTTCTTCCCGTTCCTGCTTTCCCTTGCGCCGCCTTTCTTCCCGTTCCTACTTTACCTTGCAACACCTTTCTTTCCTTGCGTCGCCTTTCTTCTCGTTCCTGTGATCCCTTGCATCGCCTCTCTTCCCATTCCTACTTTCCCTTACGTCGCCTTATTTCCCTCGCGTCGCCATACTTCCCGTTCCTGCTTTCCCTGGCATCGCCTTTCTTCCCTTTCGTCGCCTTATTTCCCTTGCGTCGCCTTTCTTCCCGTTCCTGCTTTCCTTTGCGTCGCCTTGCTTCCGTTGCGTCGCCTTTCTTCCCTTCCATCGCCTTTCTTCCCTCGCGTCGCCTTTATTCCCATTCCTGCTTTCTCTTGCATCGTCTTTCTTCCCTTGCGTCCCGTTATTACCTTTGCGTCGCCTTTCTTCCCGTTCCTGCGTTCCCTTGCATCGCCTTGCTTCTCTCGCGTCGCCTTTCTTCACTTGCATCGCCTTTCTTCCCTTGCGTCGCCTTTCTAACCATTCCTGCTTTCCCTTGCGTTGCCTTTCTTCCCTTGCGTCGCCTTTCTAACCATTCCTGCTTTCCCTTGCGTCGCCTTTCTTCCCTTGCGTCGCCTTTCTTCCCGTTCCTGCTTTCCCTTGCATCGTCTTTCTTTCCTTGCGTCGCTTTTCTTCTCGTTCCTGTGATCCCTTGCATCGCCTTTCCTCCGTTGCGTCGCCTTTCTTCCCGTTCCCGCTTTCCCTTGCCTCGCCTTTCTACCCTTGCGTCGCTTTTCTTTCCATTCCTGCTTTCCCTTGCGTTGCCTTTCCTCCCGTTCCTTCTTTCATTTGCGTCAGCTTTCTTCTCGTTCCTGCTTTCCCTTGCATCGCCTTTCTTACCGTTCCTGCTTTCCCGTGCGTCGCCTTTCTTCCTGTTCCTGCTTTCCCGTATGTCGCCTTTCTACCCTTCCGTCGCCTTTCTGTCCATTCCTGCTTTCCCTTGCGTCGCCTTGCTTCCCTTGCGTCGCCTTTCTTCCCATTCCTGCTTTCCCTTGCGTCGCCTTTCCTCCCGTTCCTGCTTTCCCTTGCGTCAGCTTTCTTCCCATGCATCTCTTTTCATCCCGTTCCTGCTTTCCCTTACGTAGACTTTCTTTCCTTGCGTTTCCTTTCTTCCCGTTTTTGCTTTCCCTTGCCACGCCTTTTTTCCCGTTCCTGCTTTCCCTTGTGTCACCTTTCTTACCCTGCGTCGCCTTTCTTCCCTTGCGTCGCCTTTTTTCCCCTTCCTGCTTTCCCGTGCGTCGCCTTTCCTCCCTTGCATCGCCTTTCTTACCTTGTGTCGCTTTCATTCCCATTTCTGCTTTCCCTTGCACCGCATTTCTTCCCTTGAGTCGGCTTTCTTACCGTTCCTCCTTTCCCTTGCGTCGCCTTCCTTCCCGTGCGTCGCCATTCTTCCCGTTCCTGCTTTACCGTGCGTCGCCTTTCTTCCCTTCCGTCGCCTTTCTTCCCGTTCCTGCATTCCCTTGCGTCGCCTTTCTTCCCTTCCGTCGCCTTTCTTCCCGTTCCTGCTTTCCCTTGCCTCGCCTTTCTTCCCTTGCGTCGCCTTTCTTCCCATTCCCGCTTTCCGTTGCCTCGCCTTTCTACCCTTGCGTCGCTTTTCTTTCCATTCCTGCTTTCCCTTGCGTTGCCTTTCCTCCCGTTCCTTCTTTCATTTGCGTCAGCTTTCTTCTCGTTCCTGCTTTCCCTTGCATCGCCTTTCTTACCGTTCCTGCTTTCCCGTGCGTCGCCTTTCTTCCTGTTCCTGCTTTCCCTTGCGTCACCTTTCTACCCTTCCGTCGCCTTTCTAACCGTTCCTGCTTTCCCGTATGTCGCCTTTCTACCCTTCCGTCGCCTTTCTCTCCATTCCTGCTTTCCCTTGCGTCGCCTTGCTTCCCTTGCGTCGCCTTTCTTCCCATTCCTGCTTTCCCTTGCGTCGCCTTTCCTCCCGTTCCTGCTTTCCCTTGCGTCAGCTTTCTTCCCATGCATCTCCTTTCTTCCCGTTCCTGCTTTCCCTTACGTAGACTTTCTTTCCTTGCGTTTCCTTTCTTCCCGTTCCTGCTTTCCCTTGCCACGCCTTTTTTCCCGTTCCTGCTTTCCCTTGTGTCACCTTTCTTCCCTTGCGTCGCCTTTTTTCCCCTTCCTGCTTTCCCGTGCGTCACCTTTCTTCCCTTGCGTCGCCTTATTCCCGTGTGTCGCCTTTCTTCCCGTTCATGCTTTCCCTTCCATCGCCTTTCTTCCCCTGCGTCGCCTTTCTTCCCTTGCATCGCCTTTCTTCCCCTGCGTCGCCTTTCTTCCCTTGCGTCGCCTTTCTTCACTTGCATCGCCTTTCTTCCCATTCCTGACTTCCCTTGCGTTCCCTTTCTTCTCGTTCCTGATATCCTTTCCGTCGCCGTACTTCCCGTTTCTGCTTTCTCTTGCGATGCCTTTCCTCCCTTGCGTCGCCTTTCTTACCTTGTGTCGCCTTCATTCCCATTCCTGCTTTCCCTTGCGCCGCCTTTCATCCCTTGTGTCGGCTTTCTTACCTTTCCTCCTTTCCCTTGCGTCGCCTTCCTTCCCGTGCGTCGCCATTCTTCCCGTTCCTGCTTTACCGTGCGTCGCCTTTCTTCCGTTGCGTCGACTTCCTTCTCGTTCCTGCTCCCTTGCGTCGCCTTTCTTCCCTTGCGTCCCGTTATTACCCTTGCGTCGCTTTTCTTCCTGTTCCTGCTTTCCCTTGCGACGCCTTCCTTCCCTTGCGTCGCCTTTCTTCACTTGCATCGCCTTTCTTCCCCTGCGTCGCCTTTCTTCCCATTCCTGCTTTCCCTTGCGTCGCCTTTCTTCCCTTGCGTCGCCTTTCTTCACTTGCATCGCCTTTCTTCCCATTCCTGCTTTCCCTTGCCTAGCCATTCTACACTTGCGTCGCCTTTCTTACCATTCCTGCTTTCCCTTGCGTAGCCTTTCTTCCCTTGTGTCGCCTTTCTTACCGTTCCTGCTTTCCCTTGCGTCACCGTCCTTCTCGTTCCTGCTTTCCCTTGCGTCGCCTTTCCTCCCGTTCCTGCTTTCCCTTGCGTCAGCTTTCTTCTCGTTCCTGCTTTCCCTTGCGTCGCCTTGCTTCCCTTGTGTCGCCTTTCTTCCCATGCATTGCCTTTCTTCCCTTGCGTCGCATTTCTTCCCATTCCTGCTTTCCCTTGCGTCGTATTTCATACCCTTGCATCGCCTTTCTAACCATTCCTGCTTTCCCGTGCATCGCCTTTCTTCCCCTGGGTCGCCTTTCTTCCCATGCGTAGCCTTTCCTCCCGTTCCTGCTTTCCCTTGCGTCAGCTTTCTTCCCATGCATCTCCTTTCTTCCCGTTCCTGCTTTTCCTTGCGCCGCCTTTCTTCCCTTGCGTCTCCTTTCTTCCCTTTCCTACTTTCCCTTGCATTGCCGTTCTTTCCTTGCGTCACTTTTCTTCCCATTCCTGCTTTCCCTTGCGTCGCCTTTCTTACCATTCCTGCTTTCCCTCGCGTCGCATTTCTTCCCCTGCGTCGCCTTTCTTCTTTTGCGTCGCATATCTTCCCATTCCTGATTCCCCTTGGGTCGCCTTTCTACCCTTCCGTCGCCTTTCTGTCCATTCCTGCTTTCCCTTGCGTCGCCTTTCTACCCTTCCGTCGCCTTTCTGTCCATTCCTGCTTTCCCTTGCGTCGCCTTCCTTCCCGTGCGTCGCCATTCTTCCCGTTCCTGCTTTACCGTGCGTCGCCTTTCTTCCCTTGCGTCGCCTTTCTTCTTGTTCCTGCTTTCCTTTGCGTCGCCTTTTTTCCCTTGCGTCGCGTTGTTACCCTTGCGTCGCCTTTCTTCCCTTTCCTGCTTTCCATTGCGTCGCCTTGCTTCCCTTGCATCGCCTTTCTTCATTTGCATCGCCTTTCTTCACTTGCATCGCCTTTCTTCCCTTGCATCGCCTTTCTTCCCATTCCTGCTTTCCCTTGCGTCGCCTTTCTTCCCTTGCGTCGCCTTTCTTCCCATTCCTGCTTTCCCTTGCCGAGAGATTCTACCCTTGCGTTGCCTTTCTACCCGTTCCTGCTTTCCTTTGCGTCGCCTTTCTTCCCTTGCGTAGCCTTTCTTAACGTTCCTGCTTTCCCCTGCGTCACCGTCCTTCTCATTCCTGCTTTCCCTTGCGTCGCCTTTCCTACCGTTCCTGCTTTCCCTTGCGTCAGCTTGCTTCTCGATCCTGCTTTCCCTTGCGTCGCCTTTCTTACCATTCCTGCTTTCCCTTGCGTCGCCTATCTTCCCTTGCGCCGCCTTTCTTCCCGCTCCTGCTTTCCCTTGCATCGCCTATATTCCCTTGCGTCTCCTTTCTCCCCGCTCCTGCTTTCCCTTGCGTCGCCTATTTTCCCTTGCGTCTCCTTTCTTCTCGTTCCTGCTATCCCTTGCGTCGCCTTTCCTCCCGTTCCTGCTTTCCCTTGCGTCGACTTTCTTCCCTTGCATTTCCTTTCTTCCCGTTCCTTCTTTGCCTTGCCATGCCTTTTTTCCCATTCCTGCTTTTCCTTGTGTCACCTTTCTTACCCTGCGTCGTCTTTCTTCCCTTGCTTCGCCTTTTTTCCCCTTCCTGCTTTCCCGTACGTTGCCGTTCTTCCCCTGCGTCGCCTTTCTTCCCGTTCGTGCTTTCCCTTCCATTGCCTTTCTTCCCTTGCGTCGCCTTTCTTCCCTTGCATCGCCTTTCTTCCCCTGCGTCGCCTTTCTTCCCTTGCGTCGCCTTTCTTCCCTTGCATCGCCTTTTTTCCCCTTCCTGCTTTCCCGTGCGTCGCCTTTCTTCCCCTGCGTCGCCTTTCTTCTCGTTCGTGCTTTCCCTTCCATTGCCTTTCTTCCCTTGCGTCGCCTTTCTTCCCCTGCGTCGCCTTTCTTCCCTTGCGTCGCCTTTCTTCCCTTGCGTCGCCTTTCTTCCCTTGCATCGCCTTTTTTCCCCTTCCTGCTTTCCCGTGCGTCGCCTTTCTTCCCTTGCGTCGCCTTTCTTCCCTTGCATCGCCTTTTTTCCCCTTCCTGCTTTCCCGTGCGTCGCCTTTCTTCCCTTGCGTCGCCTTTCTTCCCGTTCCTACTTTCCCTTGCGTCGAATTTCTTTCCGCGCGTCACCTTTCTTCTCGTTCCTGCTTTCCCTTGTGTACCCTTTCTTCTCGTTCCTGCTTTCCTTTCCATCGCCTTACTTCCCATTTCTGCTTTCTCTTGCGATGCCTTTCCTCCCTTGCGTCGCCTTTCTTACCTTGTGTCGCCTTCATTCCCATTTCTGCTTTCCCTTGCGCCGCCTTTCATCCCTTGTGTCGGCTTTCTTACCGTTCCTCCTTTCCCTTGCGTTGCCTTCCTTCCCGTGCGTCGCCATTCTTCCCGTTCCTGCTTTACCGTGCGTCGCGTTATTACCCTTGCGTCGCCTATCTTCCCGTTCCTGCTTTCCCATGCATCGCCTTTCTTCACTTGCATTGCCTTTCTTCCCTTGCGTCGCCTTTCTTCCCATTCCTGCTTTCCCTTGCGTCGCCTTTCTTCCCTTGCGTCGCCTTTCTTACCGTTCCTGCTTTCCCTTGCGCCACCGTCCTGCTCGATCCTGTTTTCCCGTGCGTCGCCTTTCTTCCTGTTCCTGCTTTCCCTTGCGTCGCCTTGCTTCCCATGTGTCGCCTATCTTCCCTTGCATCGCCTTTCTTCCCTTGTGTCGCCTTTCTTCCCATTCCTGCTTTCCCTTGCGTCGCCTTTCTTCCCTTGCGTCGCCTTTCTTACCGTTCCTGCTTTCCCTTGCGTCACCGTCCTGCTTGTTCCTGCTTTCCCTTGCGTCGCCTTTCCTCCCGTTCCTGCTTTCCCTTGCGTCAGCTTGCTTCTCGATCCTGCTTTCCCGTGCGTCGCCTTACTTCCTGTTCCTGCTTTCCCTTGCGTCGCCTTTCTTCCCTTGCGTCGCCTTTCTTACCGTTCCTGCTTTCCCTTGCGTCACCGTCCTTCTCGTTCCTGCTTTCCCTTGCGTCGCCTTTCCTCCCGTTCCTGCTTTCCCTTGCGTCAGCTTTCTTCCCATTCATCTCCTTTCTTCCCGTTCCCGCTTTCCCTTGCGCCGCCTTTCTTCCCTTGCGTCTTCTTTCTTCCCTTTCCTCCTTTCCATTGCCTCGCCTTTCTGCACTTGCGTCGCCTTTCTTGCCATTCCTGCTTTCCCTTGCGTCAGCTTTCTTCCCATGCATCTCCTTTCTTCCCGTTCCTGCTTTCTCTTACGCCGACTTTCTTCCCTTGCGTTTCCTCTCTTCCCGTTCCTGCTTTCCCTTGCCACGCCTTTTTTCCCGTTCCTGCTTTCCCTTGTGTCACCTTTCTTACCCTGCGTCGCCTTTCTTCCCATGCATCTCCTTTCTTCCCTTGCGTCGCCTTTCTTCCCGTTTCTGCTTTGTCTTGCGTCGCTTCTCTTCCCTTGCGTCGCCTTTCTTACCATTCCTGCTTTCCCTTGCGTCGCCTTTCTTCACTTGCATCGCCTTTCCTCCCTTGCGTCCCCTTTCTAACCGTTCCTGCTTTCCCTTGCGTCGCCTTTCTTCCCTTGCGTCGCCTTTCTAACCATTCCTGCTTTCCCTTGCGTCGCCTTTCTTCCCTTGCGTCGCCTTTCTTCCCGTTCCTACTTTCCCTTGCATCGTCTTTCTTTCCTTGCGTCGCTTTTCTTCTCGTTCCTGTGATCCCTTGCGTCGCCTTTCTTCCCTTGTGTCGCCTTTCTTCCCATTCCTGCTTTCCCTTGCGTCCCCTTACTTCACTTGCATCGCCTTTCCTCCCTTGCGTCGCCTTTCTTCCCATTCCCGCTTTCCCTTGCCTCGCCTTTCTACCCTTGCGTCGCTTTTCTTTCCATTCCTGCTTTCCCTTGCGTTGCCTTTCCTCCCGTTCCTTGTTTCATTTGCGTCAGCTTTCTTCTCGTTCCTGCTTTCCCTTGCATCGCCTTTCATACCGTTCCTGCTTTCCCGTGCGTCGCCTTTCTTCCTGTTCCTGCTTTCCCGTATGTCGCCTTTCTACCTTTCCGTCGCCTTTCTGTCCATTCCTGCTTTCCCTTGCGTCGCCTTGCTTCCCTTTGCGTCGCCTTTCTTCCCATTCCTGCTTTCCCTTGCGTCGCCTTTCCTCCCGTTCCTGCTTTCCCTTGCGTCAGCTTTCTTCCCATGCATCTCTTTTCATCCCGTTCCTGCTTTCCCTTACGTAGACTTTCTTTCCTTGCGTTTCCTTTCTTCCCGTTTTTGCTTTCCCTTGCCACGCCTTTTTTCCCGTTCCTGCTTCCCCTTGTGTCACCTTTCTTACCCTGCGTCGCCTTTCTTCCCTTGCGTCGCCTTTTTTCCCCTTCCTGCTTTCCCGTGCGTCGCCTTTCTTCCCTTGCGTCGCCTTCCTTCCCGTGCGCCGCCTTTCTTCCCGTTCGTGCTTTCCCTTCCTTTGCCTTTCTTCCCTTGCGTCGCCTTTCTTACCATTCCTGCTTTCCCTTCCATCGCCTTTCTTCCCTGGCGTAGCCATTCTTACTGTTCCTGCTTTCCCTTGCGTCACCTTTCTTCTCGTTCCTGCTTTCCCTTGCGTCGCCTTGCTTCCCTTGCATCGCCTTTCTTCCCTTGCGTCGCCTTTCTTCCCTTGCGTCGCCTTTCTTCCCCTTCCTGCTTTCTCTTGCGTTCCGTTTCTTCCCCTGCGTCGCCTTTCTTCCCTTGCGTCGCTTTTCTTACCGTTTCTGCTTTCTCTTCTGTCGCCTTTCATCCGGTTCCTGCTTTCCCTTCCATCGCCTTTCTTCCCATGCATCTCCTTTCTTCCCTTGCGTCGCCTTTCTTCCCGTTTCTGCTTTGTCTTGCGTTGCTTCTCTTCCCTTGCGTCGCCTTTCTTACCATTCTTGCTTTCCCTTGCGTCGCCTTTCTTCCCTTGCGTCGCCTTTCTTCCCTTGCGTAGCCTTTCTTACCGTTCCTGCTTTCCCTTGCGTCGCCTTTCTTCCCTTGCGTTGCCTTTCTTCCCTTGCGTAGCCTTTCTTACCGTTCCTGCTTTCCCTTGCGTCGCCTTGCTTCCCTTGCATCGCCTTTCTTCCCTTGCATCTCCTTTCTTCCCTTGCGTCGCCTTTCTTCCCGTTTCTGCTTTGTGTTGCGTCGCTTCTCTTCCCTTGCGTCGCCTTTCTTACCATTCCTGCTTTCCCTCACGTCGCATTTCTTCCCCTGCGCCGCCTTTCTTCCCTTGCGTCGCCTTTCTTCCCGTTCCTACTTTCCCTTGCATCGTCTTTCTTTCCTTGCGTCGCTTTTCTTCTCGTTCCTGTGATCCCTTGCGTCGCCTTTCTTCCCTTGAGTCGCCTTTCTTCCCATTCCTGCTTTCCCTTGCGTCGCCTTACTTCACTTGCATCGTCTTTCTTCCCTTGCGTCGCCTTTCTTCCCATTCCCGCTTTCCGTTGCCTCGCCTTTCTACCCTTGCGTCGCTTTTCTTTCCATTCCTGCTTTCCCTTGCGTTGCCTTTCCTCCCGTTCCTTCTTTCATTTGCGTCAGCATTCTTCTCGTTCCTGCTTTCCCTTGCATCGCCTTTCTTACCGTTCCTGCTTTCCCGTGCGTCGCCTTTCTTCCTGTTCCTGCTTTCCCTTGCGTCGCCTTTCTACCCTTCCGTCGCCTTTCTAACCGTTCCTGCTTTCCCGTATGTCGCCTTTCTACCCTTCCGTCGCCTTTCTCTCCATTCCTGCTTTCCCTTGCGTCGCCTTGCTTCCCTTGCGTCGCCTTTCTTCCCATTCCTGCTTTCCCTTGCGTCGCCTTTCCTCCCGTTCCTGCTTTCCCTTGCGTCAGCTTTCTTCCCATGCATCTCCTTTCTTCCCATTCCTGCTTTCCCTTACGTAGACTTTCTTTCCTTGCGTTTCCTTTCTTCCCGTTTTTGCTTTCCCTTGCCACGCCTTTTTTCCCGTTCCTGCTTTCCCTTGTGTCACTTTTCTTCCCTTGCGTCGCCTTTTTTCCCCTTCCTGCTTTCCCGTGCGTCGCCTTTCTTCCCTTGCGTCGCCTTCCTTCCCGTGCGTCGCCTTCCTTCCCGTTCATGCTTTCCCTTGCATCGCCTTTCTTACCCTGCGTCGCCTTTCTTCCCTTGCGTCGCCTTTCTTCCCTTGCATCGCCTTTCTTCCCATTCCTGACTTCCCTTGCGTTCCCTTTCTTCTCGTTCCTGATATCCTTTCCGTCGCTGTACTTCCCGTTTCTGCTTTCTCTTGCAATGCCTTTTCTCCCTTGCGTCGCCTTTCTTACCTTGTGTCGCCTTCATTCCCATTCCTGCTTTCCCTTGCGCCGCCTTTCATCCCTTGTGTCGGCTTTCTTACCGTTCCTCCTTTCTCTTGCGTCGCCTTCCTTCCCGTGCGTCGCCATTCTTCCCGTTCCTGCTTTACCGTGCGTCGCCTTTCTTCCGTTGCGTCGACTTCCTTCTCGTTCCTGCTCCCTTGCGTCGCCTTTCTTCCCTTGTGTCCCGTTATTACCCTTGCGTCGCCTTTCTTCCCGTTCCTGCTTTCCCTTGCGTCGCCTTCCTTCCCTTGCGTCGCCTTTCTTCACTTGCATCGCCTTTCTTCCCCTGCGTCGCCTTTCTTCCCATTCCTGCTTTCCCTTGCGTCGCCTTTCTTCCCTTGCGTCGCCTTTCTTCACTTGCATCGCCTTTCTTCCCATTCCTGCATTCCCTTGCCTAGCAATTCTACCCTTGCGTCGCCTTTCTTACCATTCCTGCTTTCCCTTGCGTAGCCTTTCTTCCCTTGTGTCGCCTTTCTTACCGTTCCTGCTTTCCCTTGCGTCACCGTCCTTCTCGTTCCTGCTTTCCCTTGCGTAGCCTTTCCTCCCGTTCCTGCTTTCCCTTGCGTCAGCTTTCTTCTCGTTCCTGCTTTCCCTTGCGTCGCCTTGCTTCCCTTGTGTCGCCTTTCTTCCCTTGCGTCGCCTTTCTTCCCTTGCGTCGCCTTTCTTCCCATTCCTGCTTTCCCTTGCGTCGCATTTCATACCCTTGCATCGCCTTTCTTACCATTCCTGCATTCCCTTGCATCGCCTTTCCTCCCGTTCCTGCTTTCCCTTGCGTCAGCTTTCTTCCCATGCATCTCCTTTCTTCCCGTTCCTGCTTTTCCTTGCGCCGCCTTTCTTCCCTTGCGTCTCCTTTCTTCCCTTTCCTACTTTCCCTTGCATTGCTGTTCTTTCCTTGCGTCACTTTTCTTCCCATTCCTGCTTTCCCTTGCGTTGCCTTTCTTACCATTCCTGCTTTCCCTCGCGTCGCCTTTCTTCTTTTGCGTCGCATATCATCCCATTCCTGATTCCCCTTGCGTCGCCTTTCTACCCTTCCGTCGCCTTTCTGTCCATTCCTGCTTTCCCTTGCGTCGCCTTTCTACCCTTCCGTCGCCTTTCTGTCCATTCCTGCTTTCCCTTGCGTCGCCTTCCTTCCCGTGTGTCGCCATTCTTCCCGTTCCTGCTTTACCGTGCGTCGCCTTTCTTCCCTTGCGTCGCCTTTCTTCTCATACTTGCTTTCCTTTGCGTCGCCTTTTTTCCCTTGCGTCGCGTTATTACCCTTGCGTCGCCTTTCTTCCCTTTCCTGCTTTCCATTGCGTCGCCTTGCTTCCCTGGCGTCGCCTTTCTTCATTTGCTTCGCCTTTCTTCACTTGCATCGCCTTTCTTCCCTTGCATCGCCTTTCTTCCCATTACTGCTTTCCCTTGCGTCGCCTTTCTTCCCTTGCGTCGCCTTTCTTCCCATTCCTGCTTTCCCTTGCCTAGCCATTCTACCCTTGCGTTGCCTTTCTACCCGTTCCTGCTTTCCTTTGCGTCGCCTTTCTTCCCTTGCGTAGCCTTTCTTAACGTTCCTGCTTTCCCCTGCGTCACCGTCCTTCTCATTCCTGCTTTCCCTTGCGTCGCCTTTCCTACCGTTCCTGCTTTCCCTTGCGTCAGCTTGCTTCTCGATCCTGCTTTCCCTTGCGTCGCCTTTCTTACCATTCCTGCTTTCCCTTGCGTCGCCTATCTTCCCTTGCGCCGCCTTTCTTCCCGCTCCTGCTTTCCCTTGCGTCGCATATATTCCCTTGCGTCTCCTTTCTCCCCGCTCCTGCTTTCCCTTGCGTCACCGTCCTTCTCGTTCCTGCTTTCCCTTGCGTAGCCTTTCCTCCCGTTCCTGCTTTCCCTTGCGTCAGCTTTCTTCTCGTTCCTGCTTTCCCTTGCGTCGCCTTGCTTCCCTTGTGTCGCCTTTCTTCCCTTGCGTCGCCTTTCTTCCCTTGCGTCGCCTTTCTTCCCATTCCTGCTTTCCCTTGCGTCGCATTTCATACCCTTGCATCGCCTTTCTTACCATTCCTGCATTCCCTTGCATCGCCTTTCCTCCCGTTCCTGCTTTCCCTTGCGTCAGCTTTCTTCCCATGCATCTCCTTTCTTCCCGTTCCTGCTTTTCCTTGCGCCGCCTTTCTTCCCTTGCGTCTCCTTTCTTCCCTTTCCTACTTTCCCTTGCATTGCCGTTCTTTCCTTGCGTCACTTTTCTTCCCATTCCTGCTTTCCCTTGCGTTGCCTTTCTTACCATTCCTGCTTTCCCTCGCGTCGCCTTTCTTCTTTTGCGTCGCATATCATCCCATTCCTGATTCCCCTTGCGTCGCCTTTCTACCCTTCCGTCGCCTTTCTGTCCATTCCTGCTTTCCCTTGCGTCGCCTTTCTACCCTTCCGTCGCCTTTCTGTCCATTCCTGCTTTCCCTTGCGTCGCCTTCCTTCCCGTGTGTCGCCATTCTTCCCGTTCCTGCTTTACCGTGCGTCGCCTTTCTTCCCTTGCGTCGCCTTTCTTCTCATACTTGCTTTCCTTTGCGTCGCCTTTTTTCCCTTGCGTCGCGTTATTACCCTTGCGTCGCCTTTCTTCCCTTTCCTGCTTTCCATTGCGTCGCCTTGCTTCCCTGGCGTCGCCTTTCTTCATTTGCTTCGCCTTTCTTCACTTGCATCGCCTTTCTTCCCTTGCATCGCCTTTCTTCCCATTACTGCTTTCCCTTGCGTCGCCTTTCTTCCCTTGCGTCGCCTTTCTTCCCATTCCTGCTTTCCCTTGCCTAGCCATTCTACCCTTGCGTTGCCTTTCTACCCGTTCCTGCTTTCCTTTGCGTCGCCTTTCTTCCCTTGCGTAGCCTTTCTTAACGTTCCTGCTTTCCCCTGCGTCACCGTCCTTCTCATTCCTGCTTTCCCTTGCGTCGCCTTTCCTACCGTTCCTGCTTTCCCTTGCGTCAGCTTGCTTCTCGATCCTGCTTTCCCTTGCGTCGCCTTTCTTACCATTCCTGCTTTCCCTTGCGTCGCCTATCTTCCCTTGCGCCGCCTTTCTTCCCGCTCCTGCTTTCCCTTGCGTCGCATATATTCCCTTGCGTCTCCTTTCTCCCCGCTCCTGCTTTCCCTTGCGTCACCGTCCTTCTCGTTCCTGCTTTCCCTTGCGTAGCCTTTCCTCCCGTTCCTGCTTTCCCTTGCGTCAGCTTTCTTCTCGTTCCTGCTTTCCCTTGCGTCGCCTTGCTTCCCTTGTGTCGCCTTTCTTCCCTTGCGTCGCCTTTCTTCCCTTGCGTCGCCTTTCTTCCCATTCCTGCTTTCCCTTGCGTCGCATTTCATACCCTTGCATCGCCTTTCTTACCATTCCTGCATTCCCTTGCATCGCCTTTCCTCCCGTTCCTGCTTTCCCTTGCGTCAGCTTTCTTCCCATGCATCTCCTTTCTTCCAGTTCCTGCTTTTCCTTGCGCCGCCTTTCTTCCCTTGCGTCTCCTTTCTTCCCTTTCCTACTTTCCCTTGCATTGCCGTTCTTTCCTTGCGTCACTTTTCTTCCCATTCCTGCTTTCCCTTGCGTTGCCTTTCTTACCATTCCTGCTTTCCCTCGCGTCGCCTTTCTTCTTTTGCGTCGCATATCATCCCATTCCTGATTCCCCTTGCGTCGCCTTTCTACCCTTCCGTCGCCTTTCTGTCCATTCCTGCTTTCCCTTGCGTCGCCTTTCTACCCTTCCGTCGCCTTTCTGTCCATTCCTGCTTTCCCTTGCGTCGCCTTCCTTCCCGTGTGTCGCCATTCTTCCCGTTCCTGCTTTACCGTGCGTCGCCTTTCTTCCCTTGCGTCGCCTTTCTTCTCATACTTGCTTTCCTTTGCGTCGCCTTTTTTCCCTTGCGTCGCGTTATTACCCTTGCGTCGCCTTTCTTCCCTTTCCTGCTTTCCATTGCGTCGCCTTGCTTCCCTGGCGTCGCCTTTCTTCATTTGCTTCGCCTTTCTTCACTTGCATCGCCTTTCTTCCCTTGCATCGCCTTTCTTCCCATTACTGCTTTCCCTTGCGTCGCCTTTCTTCCCTTGCGTCGCCTTTCTTCCCATTCCTGCTTTCCCTTGCCTAGCCATTCTACCCTTGCGTTGCCTTTCTACCCGTTCCTGCTTTCCTTTGCGTCGCCTTTCTTCCCTTGCGTAGCCTTTCTTAACGTTCCTGCTTTCCCCTGCGTCACCGTCCTTCTCATTCCTGCTTTCCCTTGCGTCGCCTTTCCTACCGTTCCTGCTTTCCCTTGCGTCAGCTTGCTTCTCGATCCTGCTTTCCCTTGCGTCGCCTTTCTTACCATTCCTGCTTTCCCTTGCGTCGCCTATCTTCCCTTGCGCCGCCTTTCTTCCCGCTCCTGCTTTCCCTTGCGTCGCATATATTCCCTTGCGTCTCCTTTCTCCCCGCTCCTGCTTTACCTTGCGTCGCCTATCTTCCCTTGCGTCTCCTTTCTTCTCATTCCTGCTTTCCCTTGTGTCGCCTTTCCTCCCGTTCCTGCTTTCCCTTGCGTCGACTTTCTTCCCTTGCGTTTCCTTTCTTCCCGTTCCTTCTTTGCCTTGCCATGCCTTTTTTCCCATTCCTGCTTTTCCTTGTGTCACCTTTCTTACCCTGCGTCATCTTTCTTCCCTTGCTTCGCCTTTTTTCCCCTTCCTGCTTTCCCGTGCGTCGCCTTTCTTCCCCTGCGTCGCCTTTCTTCCCGTTCGTGCTTTCCCTTCCATTGCCTTTCTTCCCTTGCGTCGCCTTTCTTCCCTTGCGTCGCCTTTCTTCCCGTTTCTGCTTTGTCTTGCGTCGCTTCTCTTCCCTTGCGTCGCCTTTCTTACCATTCCTGCTTTCCCTTGCGTCGCCTTTCTTCACTTGCATCGCCTTTCCTCCCTTGCGTCCCCTTTCTAACCGTTCCTGCTTTCCCTTGCGTCGCCTTTCTTCCCTTGCGTCGCCTTTCTAACCATTCCTGCTTTCCCTTGCGTCGCCTTTCTTCCCTTGCGTCGCCTTTCTTCCCGTTCCTACTTTCCCTTGCATCGTCTTTCTTTCCTTGCGTCGCTTTTCTTCTCGTTCCTGTGATCCCTTGCGTCGCCTTTCTTCCCTTGTGTCGCCTTTCTTCCCATTCCTGCTTTCCCTTGCGTCGCCTTACTTCACTTGCATCGCCTTTCCTCCCTTGCGTCGCCTTTCTTCCCATTCCCGCTTTCCCTTGCGACGCCTTTCTTCCCTTGCGTCGCTTTTCTTTCCATTCCTGCTTTCCCTTGCGTTGCCTTTCCTCCCGTTCCTTCTTTCATTTGCGTCAGCTTTCTTCTCGTTCCTGCTTTCCCTTGCATCGCCTTTCATACCGTTCCTGCTTTCCCGTGCGTCGCCTTTCTTCCTGTTCCTGCTTTCCCGTATGTCGCCTTTCTACCTTTCCGTCGCCTTTCTGTCCATTCCTGCTTTCCCTTGCGTCGCCTTGCTTCCCTTTGCGTCGCCTTTCTTCCCATTCCTGCTTTCCCTTGCGTCGCCTTTCCTCCCGTTCCTGCTTTCCCTTGCGTCAGCTTTCTTCCCATGCATCTCTTTTCATCCCGTTCCTGCTTTCCCTTACGTAGACTTTCTTTCCTTGCGTTTCCTTTCTTCCCGTTTTTGCTTTCCCTTGCCACGCCTTTTTTCCCGTTCCTGCTTCCCCTGCGTCGCCTTTCTTACCCTGCGTCGCCTTTCTTCCCTTGCGTCGCCTTTTTTCCCCTTCCTGCTTTCCCGTGCGTCGCCTTTCTTCCCTTGCGTCGCCTTCCTTCCCGTGCGCCGCCTTTCTTCCCGTTCGTGCTTTCCCTTCCTTTGCCTTTCTTCCCTTGCGTCGCCTTTCTTACCATTCCTGCTTTCCCTTCCATCGCCTTTCTTCCCTGGCGTAGCCTTTCTTACTGTTCCTGCTTTCCCTTGCGTCACCTTTCTTCTCGTTCCTGCTTTCCCTTGCGTCGCCTTGCTTCCCTTGCATCGCCTTTCTTCCCTTGCGTCGCCTTTCTTCCCTTGCGTCGCCTTTCTTCCCCTTCCTGCTTTCTCTTGCGTTCCGTTTCTTCCCCTGCGTCGCCTTTCTTCCCTTGCGTCGCTTTTCTTACCGTTTCTGCTTTCTCTTCTGTCGCCTTTCATCCGGTTCCTGCTTTCCCTTCCATCGCCTTTCTTCCCATGCATCTCCTTTCTTCCCTTGCGTCGCCTTTCTTCCCGTTTCTGCTTTGTCTTGCGTCGCTTCTCTTCCCTTGCGTCGCCTTTCTTACCATTCTTGCTTTCCCTTGCGTCGCCTTTCTTCCCTTGCGTCGCCTTTCTTCCCTTGCGTAGCCTTTCTTACCGTTCCTGCTTTCCCTTGCGTCGCCTTTCTTCCCTTGCGTTGCCTTTCTTCCCTTGCGTCGCCTTTCTTCCCGTTCCTACTTTCCCTTGCATCGTCTTTCTTTCCTTGCGTCGCTTTTCTTCTCGTTCCTGTGATCCCTTGCGTCGCCTTTCTTCCCTTGAGTCGCCTTTCTTCCCATTCCTGCTTTCCCTTGCGTCGCCTTACTTCACTTGCATCGTCTTTCTTCCCTTGCGTCGCCTTTCTTCCCATTCCCGCTTTCCGTTGCCTCGCCTTTCTACCCTTGCGTCGCTTTTCTTTCCATTCCTGCTTTCCCTTGCGTTGCCTTTCCTCCCGTTCCTTCTTTCATTTGCGTCAGCTTTCTTCTCGTTCCTGCTTTCCCTTGCATCGCCTTTCTTACCGTTCCTGCTTTCCCGTGCGTCGCCTTTCTTCCTGTTCCTGCTTTCCCTTGCGTCGCCTTTCTACCCTTCCGTCGCCTTTCTAACCGTTCCTGCTTTCCCGTATGTCGCCTTTCTACCCTTCCATCGCCTTTCTCTCCATTCCTGCTTTCCCTTGCGTCGCCTTGCTTCCCTTGCGTCGCCTTTCTTCCCATTCCTGCTTTCCCTTGCGTCGCCTTTCCTCCCGTTCCTGCTTTCCCTTGCGTCAGCTTTCTTCCCATGCATCTCCTTTCTTCCCATTCCTGCTTTCCCTTACGTAGACTTTCTTTCCTTGCGTTTCCTTTCTTCCCATTTTTGCTTTCCCTTGCCACGCCTTTTTTCCCGTTCCTGCTTTCCCTTGTGTCACTTTTCTTCCCTTGCGTCGCCTTTTTTCCCCTTCCTGCTTTCCCGTGCGTCGCCTTTCTTCCCTTGCGTCGCCTTCCTTCCCGTGCGTCGCCTTCCTTCCCGTTCATGCTTTCCCTTCCATCGCCTTTCTTCCCCTGCGTCGCCTTTCTTCCCTTGCATCGCCTTTCTTACCCTGCGTCGCCTTTCTTCCCTTGCGTCGCCTTTCTTCCCTTGCATCGCCTTTCTTCCCATTCCTGACTTCCCTTGCGTTCCCTTTCTTCTCGTTCCTGATATCCTTTCCGTCGCTGTACTTCCCGTTTCTGCTTTCTCTTGCAATGCCTTTCCTCCCTTGCGTCGCCTTTCTTACCTTGTGTCGCCTTCATTCCCATTCCTGCTTTCCCTTGCGCCGCCTTTCATCCCTTGTGTCGGCTTTCTTACCGTTCCTCCTTTCTCTTGCGTCGCCTTCCTTCCCGTGCGTCGCCATTCTTCCCGTTCCTGCTTTACCGTGCGTCGCCTTTCTTCCGTTGCGTCGACTTCCTTCTCGTTCCTGCTCCCTTGCGTCGCCTTTCTTCCCTTGTGTCCCGTTATTACCCTTGCGTCGCCTTTCTTCCCGTTCCTGCTTTCCCTTGCGTCGCCTTCCTTCCCTTGCGTCGCCTTTCTTCACTTGCATCGCCTTTCTTCCCCTGCGTCGCCTTTCTTCCCATTCCTGCTTTCCCTTGCGTCGCCTTTCTTCCCTTGCGTCGCCTTTCTTCACTTGCATCGCCTTTCTTCCCATTCCTGCATTCCCTTGCCTAGCAATTCTACCCTTGCGTCGCCTTTCTTACCATTCCTGCTTTCCCTTGCGTAGCCTTTCTTCCCTTGTGTCGCCTTTCTTACCGTTCCTGCTTTCCCTTGCGTCACCGTCCTTCTCGTTCCTGCTTTCCCTTGCGTAGCCTTTCCTCCCGTTCCTGCTTTCCCTTGCGTCAGCTTTCTTCTCGTTCCTGCTTTCCCTTGCGTCGCCTTGCTTCCCTTGTGTCGCCTTTCTTCCCTTGCGTCGCCTTTCTTCCCTTGCGTCGCCTTTCTTCCCATTCCTGCTTTCCCTTGCGTCGCATTTCATACCCTTGCATCGCCTTTCTTACCATTCCTGCATTCCCTTGCATCGCCTTTCCTCCCGTTCCTGCTTTCCCTTGCGTCAGCTTTCTTCCCATGCATCTCCTTTCTTCCCGTTCCTGCTTTTCCTTGCGCCGCCTTTCTTCCCTTGCGTCTCCTTTCTTCCCTTTCCTACTTTCCCTTGCATTGCCGTTCTTTCCTTGCGTCACTTTTCTTCCCATTCCTGCTTTCCCTTGCGTCGCCTTTCTTACCATTCCTGCTTTCCCTCGCGTCGCCTTTCTTCTTTTGCGTCGCATATCATCCCATTCCTGATTCCCCTTGCGTCGCCTTTCTACCCTTCCGTCGCCTTTCTGTCCATTCCTGCTTTCCCTTGCGTCGCCTTTCTACCCTTCCGTCGCCTTTCTGTCCATTCCTGCTTTCCCTTGCGTCGCCTTCCTTCCCGTGTGTCGCCATTCTTCCCGTTCCTGCTTTACCGTGCGTCGCCTTTCTTCCCTTGCGTCGCCTTTCTTCTCATACTTGCTTTCCTTTGCGTCGCCTTTTTTCCCTTGCGTCGCGTTATTACCCTTGCGTCGCCTTTCTTCCCTTTCCTGCTTTCCATTGCGTCGCCTTGCTTCCCTGGCGTCGCCTTTCTTCATTTGCTTCGCCTTTCTTCACTTGCATCGCCTTTCTTCCCTTGCATCGCCTTTCTTCCCATTACTGCTTTCCCTTGCGTCGCCTTTCTTCCCTTGCGTCGCCTTTCTTCCCATTCCTGCTTTCCCTTGCCTAGCCATTCTACCCTTGCGTTGCCTTTCTACCCGTTCCTGCTTTCCTTTGCGTCGCCTTTCTTCCCTTGCGTAGCCTTTCTTAACGTTCCTGCTTTCCCCTGCGTCACCGTCCTTCTCATTCCTGCTTTCCCTTGCGTCGCCTTTCCTACCGTTCCTGCTTTCCCTTGCGTCAGCTTGCTTCTCGATCCTGCTTTCCCTTGCGTCGCCTTTCTTACCATTCCTGCTTTCCCTTGCGTCGCCTATCTTCCCTTGCGCCGCCTTTCTTCCCGCTCCTGCTTTCCCTTGCGTCGCATATATTCCCTTGCGTCTCCTTTCTCCCCGCTCCTGCTTTACCTTGCGTCGCCTATCTTCCCTTGCGTCTCCTTTCTTCTCGTTCCTGCTTTCCCTTGTGTCGCCTTTCCTCCCGTTCCTGCTTTCCCTTGCGTCGACTTTCTTCCCTTGCGTTTCCTTTCTTCCCGTTCCTTCTTTGCCTTGCCATGCCTTTTTTCCCATTCCTGCTTTTCCTTGTGTCACCTTTCTTACCCTGCGTCATCTTTCTTCCCTTGCTTCGCCTTTTTTCCCCTTCCTGCTTTCCCGTGCGTCGCCTTTCTTCCCCTGCGTCGCCTTTCTTCCCGTTCGTGCTTTCCCTTCCATTGCCTTTCTTCCCTTGCGTCGCCTTTCTTCCCTTGCATCGCCTTTCTTCCCCTGCGTCGCCTTTCTTCCCTTGCGTCGCCTTTCTTCCCTTGCCATCGCCTTTTTTCCCCTTCCTGCTTTCCCGTGCGTCGCCTTTCTTCCCCTGCGTCGCCTTTCTTCCCGTTCCTACTTTCCCTTGCTTCGAATTTCTTTCCGCGCGTCACCTTTCTTCTCGTACCGGCTTTCCCTTGCGTACCCTTTCTTCTCGTTCCTGCTTTCCTTTCCATCGCCTTACTTCCCGTTTCTGCTTTCTCTTGCGATGCCTTTCCTCCCTTGCGTCGCCTTTCTTACCTTGTGTCGCCTTCATTCCCATTTCTGCTTTCCCTTGCGCCGCCTTTCATCCCTTGTGTCGGCTTTCTTACCGTTCCTCCTTTCCCTTGCGTCGCCTTCCTTCCCGTGCGTCGCCATTCTTCCCGTTCCTGCTTTACCGTGCGTCGCGTTATTACCCTTGCGTCGCCTATCTTCCCTTTCCTGCTTTCCTATGCATCGCCTTTCTTCACTTGCATTGCCTTTCTTCCCTTGCGTCGCCTTTCTTCCCATTCCTGCTTTCCCTTGCGTCACCTTTCTTCTCGTTCCTGCTTTCCCTTGCGTCGCCTTTCCTCCCGTTCCTGCTTTCCCTTGCGTCAGCTTTCTTCCCATGCATCTCCTTTCTTCCCGTTCCTGCTTTCCCTTGCGCCGCCTTTCTTCCCTTGCGTCGCCTTTCTTCCCGTTCCTGCTTTCCCTTGCGTCGCCTTTCTACCCTTCCGTCGCTTTTCTTCTCGTTCCTACTTTCCCTTGCTTCGACTTTCTTTCCGTGCGTCGCCTTGCTACTCGTTCCTGCTTTCCCTTGCGTCGCCTTTCTTCGCTTGCGTTGCCTTTCTTCCCTTGCATCGCCTTTCTTCCCGTTCCTGCTTACCCTTGCCACGCCTTTCTTCTTGTTCCTGCTTTCCCTTGCCACGCCTTTCTTCCCCTGCGTCGCCTTTCTTCCCTCGCATTGCCTTTTTTCCCCTTCCTGCGTTCCCTTGCGTCGCCTATCTTCCCTTCCGTCGCCTTTCTTCCCGTTCCTGCTTTCCCTTCCATCGCCTTTCTTCCCTTGCGTCTCCTTTCTTCCCGTTCCTGATTTCCCTTGAGTCGCCTTGCTTCCCTTGCATCGCCTTTCTTCCCTTGCGTCGCCTTGCTTCCCTCGCTTCGCCTTTCTTCCCGTTCCTGCGTTCCCTTGCGTCGCCGTTCTACCCTTCCGACGCCTTTCTTACCATTCCTGCTTTCCCTTGCATCGCCTATCTTCCCTTGCGTCGCCTTTCTTCTCTTTCCTGCTTTCCCTTGCGTCGCCTTTCCTCCCGTTCCTGCTTTCCCTTGCGTCGACTTTCTTTCCGCCCGTCGCCTTTCTTCTCATTGCTGCTTTCCCTTTTGTTGCGTTTCTTCTCGTTCCTGCTTTCCTTTCCGTCGCCATTCTTCCCCTTCCTGCTTTACCGTGCGACGCCTTTCCTCCCTTCCGTCGCCTTTCTTCCCGTTTCTGCTTTACCTTGCGTCGCGTTTCTTCCCTTGCGTCGCGTTATTACCCTTGCGTCGCCTTTCATCCCGTTCCTGCTTTTCCTTGCGCCGCCTTTCTTCCCTTGCGTCTCCTTTCTTCCCTTGCGAAGCCCTTCTTCCCTTGCGTCGCCTTTCTTCCCGTTCCTGCTTTTCCTTGCGCCGCCTTTCTTCCCTTGCGTCTCCTTTCTTCCCTTTCCTACTTAGCCTTGCATCGCCTTTCTTTCCTTGCGTCGCCTTTCTGCTCGTTCCTGCGATCCCTTGCGTCTCCTTTCTTCCCTTTCCTACTTCCCCTTGCATTGCCTTTCTTTCCTTGCGTCGCCTTTCTTCTCGTTCCTGCGATCCCTTGCGTCACCTTTCTTCTCGCTCCTGCTTTCCCTTGCGTCAGCTTTCTTCCAATGCATCTCCTTTCTTCCTGTTCCTGCTTTCCCTTGCGCCGCATTTCTTCCCTTGCGTCTCCTTTCTTCCCTTTCCTACTTTCCCTTGCATCGCCTTTCTTTCCATGCGTCACCTTTCTTGCAGATCCTGCCTTCCCTTGCATCGACTTTCTTCCCTTGCGTTGCCTTTCTTCCCATTCCTGCTTTCCCTTGCCACGCCTTTCTTCCCGTTTCTGCTTTCCCTTGCGCCGCCTTTCTTCCCCTGCGTCGCCTATCTTCCCTTGCATCGCCTTCTTTCCCCTACCTGCTTTCCCGTGCGTCGCCTTTCTTCCCTTGCGTCGCCTTTCTTCCCTTGCATCGCATTTCTTCCCGTTCCTGCTTTCTCTTGCGTCGCCTGTCTTCCCGTTCCTCCTTTCCCTTGCATCGCCTTTCTTCCCTTGCGTCGCCTTTCTTCCCGTTCCTGATTTCCCTTGCGTCGCCTTGCTTCCCTTGCATCGCCTATCTTCCCTTGCATCGCCTTTCTTCCCTTGCGTAGCCTTTCTTACCATTCCTGATTTCCCTTGCGTCGCCTTGCTTCCCTCGCGTCGCCTTTCTTCCCCTGCGTCGCCTATCTTCCCTTGCGTCGCCTTTCTTCTCTTTCCTGCTTTCCCGTGCGTCGCCTTTCCTCCCGTTCCTGCTTTCCCTTGCGTCGACTTTCTTTCCGCCCGTCGCCTTTCTTCTCATTGCTGCTTTCCCTTTTGTTGCGTTTCTTCTCGTTCCTGCTTTCCTTTCCGTCGCCATTCTTCCCCTTCCTGCTTTACCGTGCGACGCCTTTCCTCCCTTCCGTCGCCTTTCTTCCCGTTCCTGCTTTCCCTTGCGTCGCGTTTCTTCCCTTGCGTCGCGTTATTACCCTTGCGTCGCCTTTCATCCCGTTCCTGCTTTTCCTTGCGCCGCCTTTCTTCCCTTGCGTCTCCTTTCTTCCCTTGCGAAGCCCTTCTTCCCTTGCGTCGCCTTTCTTCCCGTTCCTGCTTTTCCTTGCGCCGCCTTTCTTCCCTTGCGTCTCCTTTCTTCCCTTTCCTACTTAGCCTTGCATCGCCTTTCTTTCCTTGCGTCGCCTTTCTGCTCGTTCCTGCGATCCCTTGCGTCGCCTTTCTTTCCGTTCCTACTTTCCCTTGCTTCGCCTTACTTCCCTTGCGTCTCCTTTCTTCCCTTTCCTACTTTCCCTTGCATCGCCTTTCTTTCCTGACGTCGCCTTTCCTCCCGTTGCTGCTTTTCCTTGCGCCTCCATTCTTCCCTTGCGTCTCCTTTCTTCCCTTTCCTACTTCCCCTTGCATCGCCTTTCTTTCCTTGCGTCGCCTTTCTTCTCGTTCCTGCGATCCCTTGCGTCACCTTTCTTCTCGCTCCTGCTTTCCCTTGCGTCAGCTTTCTTCCAATGCATCTCCTTTCTTCCTGTTCCTGCTTTCCCTTGCGCCACATTTCTTCCCTTGCGTCTCCTTTCTTCCCTTTCCTACTTTCCCTTGCATCGCCTTTCTTTCCATGCGTCACCTTTCTTGCAGATCCTGCCTTCCCTTGCGTCGACTTTCTTCCCTTGCGTTGCCTATCTTCCCTTGCATCGCCTTTTTTCCCCTTCCTGCTTTCCCGTGCGTCGCCTTTCTTCCCTTGCGTCGCCTTTCTTCCCTTGCATCGCATTTCTTCCCGTTCCTGCTTTCTCTTGCGTCGCCTGTCTTCCCGTTCCTCCTTTCCCTTGCATCGCCTTTCTTCCCTTGCGTCGCCTTTCTTCCCGTTCCTGATTTCCCTTGCGTCGCCTTGCTTCCCTTGCATCGCCTATCTTCCCTTGCATCACCTTTCTTCCCTTGCGTAGCCTTTCTTACCATTCCTGATTTCCCTTGCGTCGCCTTGCTTCCCTTGCGTCGCCTTTCTTCCCCTGCGTCGCCTTTCTTCCCTTGCGTCGCCTTTCTTACCGTTCCTGCATTCCCTTGCGTCGCCTTTCTTCTCGTTCCTGCTTTCCCGTGCGTCGCCTTTCTTCCTGTTCCTGCTTCCCCTTGCGTCGCCTGGCCTCCCTTGCGTCGCCTTTCTTCCCTTGCCTCGCCTTTCTACCCTTCCGTCGCCTTTCTTACCATTCCTGCTTTCGCTTGCGTCAGCTTTCTTCCCATGCATCTCCTTTCTTCCCGTTCCTGCTTTCCCTGTCGCCGCCTTTCTTCCCTTGCGTCTCCTTTCTTCCCTTTCCTACTTTTCCTTGCATCGCCTTTCTTACCTTGCGTCGCCTTTCTTCTCCTTCCTGCGATCCCTTGCGTCGCCTTTCTTCCCGTTCCTACTTTCCCTTGCTTCAACTTCCTTCCCTTGCGTCGCCTTTCTTCCAATTCCTGCTTTCCCTTGCGTCGCCTTTCTTCACTTGCGTAGCCTTTCTTCCCTTGCATCGCCTTTCTTACCGTTCCTCCTTTCCCTTGCATTGCCTTTCTTCCCGTTCCTGCTTTCCCTTGCGTCGCCTTTCTTCCCATTCCAGCATTCCCTTGCATCGCCTCTCTACCCTTGCGTCGCCTTTCTTACCATTCCTGCTTACCCTTGCTTCGCCTTTCTTCTCGTTCCTGCTTTCCCTTCCGAAGCTTTATTTCCCATTTCTGCTTTCCCTTGCGTCGCCTTTCCTCCCGTTTCTGCATTCTCTTGCGTCGCCCTGCTTTCCCTTGCCACGCCTTTCTTCCCGTTCCTGCTTTTACGTGTGTCGCCATTCTTCCCTTGCGTCGCCTTTCTTCCCTTGCATCGCATTTCTTCCCGTTCCTCCTTTCCCTTGCATCGCCTTTCTTCCCTTCCGTCACCATTCTTCCCGTTCGTGCGTTCCCTTGCGTCGCCTTTCTTCTGTTGCGTTGCCTTTCTTCCCTTGCGCCGCCTTTCTTCCCATTCCAGCATTCCCTTGCATCGCCTTTCGTCCCTTGCGTCGCCTTTCTTCCCATTCCTGCTTTCCCTTGCGTCGCATTTCATTCCCTTGCATCGCCTTTCTTACCATTCCTGCTTTCCCTCGCGTCGCCTTTCTTCCCCTGCGTCGCCTTTCTTCCCTTGCGTCGCCTTTCTTACCGTTCCTGCATTCCCTTGCGTCGCCTTTCTTCTCGTTCCTGCTTTCCCGAGCGTCGCCTTTCTTCCTGTTCCTGCTTTCCCGTGCGTCGCCTTTCTTCCTGTTCCTGCTTTCCCTTGCGTCAGCTTTCTTCTCGTTCCTGCTTTCCCGTACGTCTCCTTTCTTCCTGTTCCTGCATTCCCTTGCGTCACCTTTCCACCCGTTCCTGCTTTACCTTGCGTCAGCTTTCTTCCCATGCATCTCCTTTCTTCCCATTCCTGCTTTCCGTTGCGCCGCCTTTCTTCCCTTGCGTCTCCTTTCTTCCCTTTCCTACTTTCCCTTGCGTCGCCTTTCTTCTCTTGCGTCGCCTTTCTTCTCGTTCCTGCTTTCCCTTGCGTAGCCTTTCTACCCTTCCGTCGCCTTTCTTACCATTCCTGCTTTCCCTTGTGTCGTCTTTCTTCCCTTGCGGAGCCTTTCTTAGCGTTCCTGCTTTGCCTTGCGTCACTGTCCTTCTCGTTCCTGCTTTCCCTTTAGTCAGCTTTCTTCACATTCCTGCTTTCCCGTGCGTCGCATTTCTTCCTGTTCCTGCTTTCCCTTGCGTCGCCTTGCTTCCCTGGTGTCGGCTTTCTTCCCTTGCATCGCCTTTCTTCCCTTGCGTCGCCTTTCTTCCCGTTCCTGCTTTCCCTTGCGTCGCCATTCTACCCTTGCGTCGCCTTTCTTACCATTCCTGCTGTCCCTTGCGTCGCCTATCTTCCCTTGCGTCGCCTTTCTTCCCGCTCCTGCTTTCCCTTGCGTCACCTTACTTCTCGTTCCTGCTTTCCCTTGCGTTGCCTTTCTTCCCATTCCTGCTTTCCCTTGCCACGCCTTTCTTTCCGTTTCTGCTTTCCCTTGCGCCGCCTTTCTTCCCCTGCGTCGCCTATCTTCCCTTGCATCGCCTTCTTTCCCCTACCTGCTTTCCCGTGCGTCGCCTTTCTTCCCTTGCGTCGCCTTTCTTCCCTTGCATCGCATTTCTTCCCGTTCCTGCTTTCTCTTGCGTCGCCTGTCTTCCCGTTCCTCCTTTCCCTTGCATCGCCTTTCTTCCCTTGCGTCGCCTTTCTTCCCGTTCCTGATTTCCCTTGCGTCGCCTTGCTTCCCTTGCATCGCCTATCTTCCCTTGCATCGCCTTTCTTCCCTTGCGTAGCCTTTCTTACCATTCCTGATTTCCCTTGCGTCGCCTTGCTTCCCTCGCGTCGCCTTTCTTCCCCTGCGTCGCCTATCTTCCCTTGCGTCGCCTTTCTTCTCTTTCCTGCTTTCCCGTGCGTCGCCTTTCCTCCCGTTCCTGCTTTCCCTTGCGTCGACTTTCTTTCCGCCCGTCGCCTTTCTTCTCATTGCTGCTTTCCCTTTTGTTGCGTTTCTTCTCGTTCCTGCTTTCCTTTCCGTCGCCATTCTTCCCCTTCCTGCTTTACCGTGCGACGCCTTTCCTCCCTTCCGTCGCCTTTCTTCCCGTTCCTGCTTTCCCTTGCGTCGCGTTTCTTCCCTTGCGTCGCGTTATTACCCTTGCGTCGCCTTTCATCCCGTTCCTGCTTTTCCTTGCGCCGCCTTTCTTCCCTTGCGTCTCCTTTCTTCCCTTGCGAAGCCCTTCTTCCCTTGCGTCGCCTTTCTTCCCTTTCCTACTTAGCCTTGCATCGCCTTTCTTTCCTTGCGTCGCCTTTCTGCTCGTTCCTGCGATCCCTTGCGTCGCCTTTCTTTCCGTTCCTACTTTCCCTTGCTTCGCCTTACTTCCCTTGCGTCTCCTTTCTTCCCTTTCCTACTTTCCCTTGCATCGCCTTTCTTTCCTGACGTCGCCTTTCCTCCCGTTGCTGCTTTTCCTTGCGCCTCCATTCTTCCCTTGCGTCTCCTTTCTTCCCTTTCCTACTTCCCCTTGCATCTCCTTTCTTTCCTTGCGTCGCCTTTCTTCTCGTTCCTGCGATCCCTTGCGTCACCTTTCTTCTCGCTCCTGCTTTCCCTTGCGTCAGCTTTCTTCCAATGCATCTCCTTTCTTCCTGTTCCTGCTTTCTCTTGCGCCGCATTTCTTCCCTTGCGTCTCCTTTCTTCCCTTTCCTACTTTCCCTTGCATCGCCTTTCTTTCCATGCGTCACCTTTCTTGCAGATCCTGCCTTCCCTTGCGTCGACTTTCTTCCCTTGCGTTGCCTATCTTCCCTTGCATCGCCTTTTTTCCCCTTCCTGCTTTCCCGTGCGTCGCCTTTCTTCCCTTGCGTCGCCTTTCTTCCCTTGCATCGCATTTCTTCCCGTTCCTGCTTTCTCTTGCGTCGCCTGTCTTCCCGTTCCTCCTTTCCCTTGCATCGCCTTTCTTCCCTTGCGTCGCCTTTCTTCCCGTTCCTGATTTCCCTTGCGTCGCCTTGCTTCCCTTGCATCGCCTATCTTCCCTTGCATCGCCTTTCTTCCCTTGCGTAGCCTTTCTTACCATTCCTGATTTCCCTTGCGTCGCCTTGCTTCCCTTGCGTCGCCTTTCTTCCCCTGCGTCGCCTTTCTTCCCTTGCGTCGCCTTTCTTACCGTTCCTGCATTCCCTTGCGTCGCCTTTCTTCTCGTTCCTGCTTTCCCGTGCGTCGCCTTTCTTCCTGTTCCTGCTTCCCCTTGCGTCGCCTGGCCTCCCTTGCGTCGCCTTTCTTCCCTTGCCTCGCCTTTCTACCCTTCCGTCGCCTTTCTTACCATTCCTGCTTTCGCTTGCGTCAGCTTTCTTCCCATGCATCTCCTTTCTTCCCGTTCCTGCTTTCCCTGTCGCCGCCTTTCTTCCCTTGCGTCTCCTTTCTTCCCTTTCCTACTTTTCCTTGCATCGCCTTTCTTACCTTGCGTCGCCTTTCTTCTCCTTCCTGCGATCCCTTGCGTCGCCTTTCTTCCCGTTCCTACTTTCCCTTGCTTCAACTTCCTTCCCTTGCGTCGCCTTTCTTCCAATTCCTGCTTTCCCTTGCGTCGCCTTTCTTCACTTGCGTAGCCTTTCTTCCCTTGCATCGCCTTTCTTACCGTTCCTCCTTTCCCTTGCATTGCCTTTCTTCCCGTTCCTGCTTTCCCTTGCGTCGCCTTTCTTCCCATTCCAGCATTCCCTTGCATCGCCTCTCTACCCTTGCGTCGCCTTTCTTACCATTCCTGCTTACCCTTGCTTCGCCTTTCTTCTCGTTCCTGCTTTCCCTTCCGAAGCTTTATTTCCCATTTCTGCTTTCCCTTGCGTCGCCTTTCCTCCCGTTTCTGCATTCTCTTGCGTCGCCCTGCTTTCCCTTGCCACGCCTTTCTTCCCGTTCCTGCTTTTACGTGTGTCGCCATTCTTCCCTTGCGTCGCCTTTCTTCCCTTGCATCGCATTTCTTCCCGTTCCTCCTTTCCCTTGCATCGCCTTTCTTCCCTTCCGTCACCATTCTTCCCGTTCGTGCGTTCCCTTGCGTCGCCTTTCTTCTGTTGCGTTGCCTTTCTTCCCTTGCGCCGCCTTTCTTCCCATTCCAGCATTCCCTTGCATCGCCTTTCGTCCCTTGCGTCGCCTTTCTTCCCATTCCTGCTTTCCCTTGCGTCGCATTTCATTCCCTTGCATCGCCTTTCTTACCATTCCTGCTTTCCCTCGCGTCGCCTTTCTTCCCCTGCGTCGCCTTTCTTCCCTTGCGTCGCCTTTCTTCCTGTTCCTGCATTCCCTTGCGTCACCTTTCCACCCGTTCCTGCTTTACCTTGCGTCAGCTTTCTTCCCATGCATCTCCTTTCTTCCCATTCCTGCTTTCCGTTGCGCCGCCTTTCTTCCCTTGCGTCTCCTTTCTTCCCTTTCCTACTTTCCCTTGCGTCGCCTTTCTTCTCTTGCGTCGCCTTTCTTCTCGTTCCTGCTTTCCCTTGCGTAGCCTTTCTACCCTTCCGTCGCCTTTCTTACCATTCCTGCTTTCCCTTGTGTCGTCTTTCTTCCCTTGCGGAGCCTTTCTTAGCGTTCCTGCTTTGCCTTGCGTCACTGTCCTTCTCGTTCCTGCTTTCCCTTTAGTCAGCTTTCTTCACATTCCTGCTTTCCCGTGCGTCGCATTTCTTCCTGTTCCTGCTTTCCCTTGCGTCGCCTTGCTTCCCTGGTGTCGGCTTTCTTCCCTTGCATCGCCTTTCTTCCCTTGCGTCGCCTTTCTTCCCGTTCCTGCTTTCCCTTGCGTCGCCATTCTACCCTTGCGTCGCCTTTCTTACCATTCCTGCTGTCCCTTGCGTCGCCTATCTTCCCTTGCGTCGCCTTTCTTCCCGCTCCTGCTTTCCCTTGCGTCACCTTACTTCTCGTTCCTGCTTTCCCTTGCGTTGCCTTTCTTCCCATTCCTGCTTTCCCTTGCCACGCCTTTCTTTCCGTTTCTGCTTTCCCTTGCGCCGCCTTTCTTCCCCTGCGTCGCCTATCTTCCCTTGCATCGCCTTCTTTCCCCTACCTGCTTTCCCTTGCGTCGACTTTCTTTCCGCCCGTCGCCTTTCTTCTCATTGCTGCTTTCCCTTTTGTTGCGTTTCTTCTCGTTCCTGCTTTCCTTTCCGTCGCCATTCTTCCCCTTCCTGCTTTACCGTGCGACGCCTTTCCTCCCTTCCGTCGCCTTTCTTCCCGTTCCTGCTTTCCCTTGCGTCGCGTTTCTTCCCTTGCGTCGCGTTATTACCCTTGCGTCGCCTTTCATCCCGTTCCTGCTTTTCCTTGCGCCGCCTTTCTTCCCTTGCGTCTCCTTTCTTCCCTTGCGAAGCCCTTCTTCCCTTGCGTCGCCTTTCTTCCCGTTCCTGCTTTTCCTTGCGCCGCCTTTCTTCCCTTGCGTCTCCTTTCTTCCCTTTCCTACTTAGCCTTGCATCGCCTTTCTTTCCTTGCGTCGCCTTTCTGCTCGTTCCTGCGATCCCTTGCGTCGCCTTTCTTTCCGTTCCTACTTTCCCTTGCTTCGCCTTACTTCCCTTGCGTCTCCTTTCTTCCCTTTCCTACTTTCCCTTGCATCGCCTTTCTTTCCTGACGTCGCCTTTCCTCCCGTTGCTGCTTTTCCTTGCGCCTCCATTCTTCCCTTGCGTCTCCTTTCTTCCCTTTCCTACTTCCCCTTGCATCGCCTTTCTTTCCTTGCGTCGCCTTTCTTCTCGTTCCTGCGATCCCTTGCGTCACCTTTCTTCTCGCTCCTGCTTTCCCTTGCGTCAGCTTTCTTCCAATGCATCTCCTTTCTTCCTGTTCCTGCTTTCCCTTGCGCCACATTTCTTCCCTTGCGTCTCCTTTCTTCCCTTTCCTACTTTCCCTTGCATCGCCTTTCTTTCCATGCGTCACCTTTCTTGCAGATCCTGCCTTCCCTTGCGTCGACTTTCTTCCCTTGCGTTGCCTATCTTCCCTTGCATCGCCTTTTTTCCCCTTCCTGCTTTCCCGTGCGTCGCCTTTCTTCCCTTGCGTCGCCTTTCTTCCCTTGCATCGCATTTCTTCCCGTTCCTGCTTTCTCTTGCGTCGCCTGTCTTCCCGTTCCTCCTTTCCCTTGCATCGCCTTTCTTCCCTTGCGTCGCCTTTCTTCCCGTTCCTGATTTCCCTTGCGTCGCCTTGCTTCCCTTGCATCGCCTATCTTCCCTTGCATCGCCTTTCTTCCCTTGCGTAGCCTTTCTTACCATTCCTGATTTCCCTTGCGTCGCCTTGCTTCCCTTGCGTCGCCTTTCTTCCCCTGCGTCGCCTTTCTTCCCTTGCGTCGCCTTTCTTACCGTTCCTGCATTCCCTTGCGTCGCCTTTCTTCTCGTTCCTGCTTTCCCGTGCGTCGCCTTTCTTCCTGTTCCTGCTTCCCCTTGCGTCGCCTGGCCTCCCTTGCGTCGCCTTTCTTCCCTTGCCTCGCCTTTCTACCCTTCCGTCGCCTTTCTTACCATTCCTGCTTTCGCTTGCGTCAGCTTTCTTCCCATGCATCTCCTTTCTTCCCGTTCCTGCTTTCCCTGTCGCCGCCTTTCTTCCCTTGCGTCTCCTTTCTTCCCTTTCCTACTTTTCCTTGCATCGCCTTTCTTACCTTGCGTCGCCTTTCTTCTCCTTCCTGCGATCCCTTGCGTCGCCTTTCTTCCCGTTCCTACTTTCCCTTGCTTCAACTTCCTTCCCTTGCGTCGCCTTTCTTCCAATTCCTGCTTTCCCTTGCGTCGCCTTTCTTCACTTGCGTAGCCTTTCTTCCCTTGCATCGCCTTTCTTACCGTTCCTCCTTTCCCTTGCATTGCCTTTCTTCCCGTTCCTGCTTTCCCTTGCGTCGCCTTTCTTCCCATTCCAGCATTCCCTTGCATCGCCTCTCTACCCTTGCGTCGCCTTTCTTACCATTCCTGCTTACCCTTGCTTCGCCTTTCTTCTCGTTCCTGCTTTCCCTTCCGAAGCTTTATTTCCCATTTCTGCTTTCCCTTGCGTCGCCTTTCCTCCCGTTTCTGCATTCTCTTGCGTCGCCCTGCTTTCCCTTGCCACGCCTTTCTTCCCGTTCCTGCTTTTACGTGTGTCGCCATTCTTCCCTTGCGTCGCCTTTCTTCCCTTGCATCGCATTTCTTCCCGTTCCTCCTTTCCCTTGCATCGCCTTTCTTCCCTTCCGTCACCATTCTTCCCGTTCGTGCGTTCCCTTGCGTCGCCTTTCTTCTGTTGCGTTGCCTTTCTTCCCTTGCGCCGCCTTTCTTCCCATTCCAGCATTCCCTTGCATCGCCTTTCGTCCCTTGCGTCGCCTTTCTTCCCATTCCTGCTTTCCCTTGCGTCGCATTTCATTCCCTTGCATCGCCTTTCTTACCATTCCTGCTTTCCCTCGCGTCGCCTTTCTTCCCCTGCGTCGCCTTTCTTCCCTTGCGTCGCCTTTCTTACCGTTCCTGCATTCCCTTGCGTCGCCTTTCTTCTCGTTCCTGCTTTCCCGAGCGTCGCCTTTCTTCCTGTTCCTGCTTTCCCGTGCGTCGCCTTTCTTCCTGTTCCTGCTTTCCCTTGCGTCAGCTTTCTTCTCGTTCCTGCTTTCCCGTACGTCTCCTTTCTTCCTGTTCCTGCATTCCCTTGCGTCACCTTTCCACCCGTTCCTGCTTTACCTTGCGTCAGCTTTCTTCCCATGCATCTCCTTTCTTCCCATTCCTGCTTTCCGTTGCGCCGCCTTTCTTCCCTTGCGTCTCCTTTCTTCCCTTTCCTACTTTCCCTTGCGTCGCCTTTCTTCTCTTGCGTCGCCTTTCTTCTCGTTCCTGCTTTCCCTTGCGTAGCCTTTCTACCCTTCCGTCGCCTTTCTTACCATTCCTGCTTTCCCTTGTGTCGTCTTTCTTCCCTTGCGGAGCCTTTCTTAGCGTTCCTGCTTTGCCTTGCGTCACTGTCCTTCTCGTTCCTGCTTTCCCTTTAGTCAGCTTTCTTCACATTCCTGCTTTCCCGTGCGTCGCATTTCTTCCTGTTCCTGCTTTCCCTTGCGTCGCCTTGCTTCCCTGGTGTCGGCTTTCTTCCCTTGCATCGCCTTTCTTCCCTTGCGTCGCCTTTCTTCCCGTTCCTGCTTTCCCTTGCGTCGCCATTCTACCCTTGCGTCGCCTTTCTTACCATTCCTGCTGTCCCTTGCGTCGCCTATCTTCCCTTGCGTCGCCTTTCTTCCCGCTCCTGCTTTCCCTTGCGTCACCTTACTTCTCGTTCCTGCTTTCCCTTGCGTTGCCTTTCTTCCCATTCCTGCTTTCCCTTGCCACGCCTTTCTTTCCGTTTCTGCTTTCCCTTGCGCCGCCTTTCTTCCCCTGCGTCGCCTATCTTCCCTTGCATCGCCTTCTTTCCCCTACCTGCTTTCCCGTGCGTCGCCTTTCTTCCCTTGCGTCGCCTTTCTTCCCTTGCATCGCATTTCTTCCCGTTCCTGCTTTCTCTTGCGTCGCCTGTCTTCCCGTTCCTCCTTTCCCTTGCATCGCCTTTCTTCCCTTGCGTCGCCTTTCTTCCCGTTCCTGATTTCCCTTGCGTCGCCTTGCTTCCCTTGCATCGCCTATCTTCCCTTGCATCGCCTTTCTTCCCTTGCGTAGCCTTTCTTACCATTCCTGATTTCCCTTGCGTCGCCTTGCTTCCCTCGCGTCGCCTTTCTTCCCCTGCGTCGCCTATCTTCCCTTGCGTCGCCTTTCTTCTCTTTCCTGCTTTCCCGTGCGTCGCCTTTCCTCCCGTTCCTGCTTTCCCTTGCGTCGACTTTCTTTCCGCCCGTCGCCTTTCTTCTCATTGCTGCTTTCCCTTTTGTTGCGTTTCTTCTCGTTCCTGCTTTCCTTTCCGTCGCCATTCTTCCCCTTCCTGCTTTACCGTGCGACGCCTTTCCTCCCTTCCGTCGCCTTTCTTCCCGTTCCTGCTTTCCCTTGCGTCGCGTTTCTTCCCTTGCGTCGCGTTATTACCCTTGCGTCGCCTTTCATCCCGTTCCTGCTTTTCCTTGCGCCGCCTTTCTTCCCTTGCGTCTCCTTTCTTCCCTTGCGAAGCCCTTCTTCCCTTGCGTCGCCTTTCTTCCCTTTCCTACTTAGCCTTGCATCGCCTTTCTTTCCTTGCGTCGCCTTTCTGCTCGTTCCTGCGATCCCTTGCGTCGCCTTTCTTTCCGTTCCTACTTTCCCTTGCTTCGCCTTACTTCCCTTGCGTCTCCTTTCTTCCCTTTCCTACTTTCCCTTGCATCGCCTTTCTTTCCTGACGTCGCCTTTCCTCCCGTTGCTGCTTTTCCTTGCGCCTCCATTCTTCCCTTGCGTCTCCTTTCTTCCCTTTCCTACTTCCCCTTGCATCTCCTTTCTTTCCTTGCGTCGCCTTTCTTCTCGTTCCTGCGATCCCTTGCGTCACCTTTCTTCTCGCTCCTGCTTTCCCTTGCGTCAGCTTTCTTCCAATGCATCTCCTTTCTTCCTGTTCCTGCTTTCTCTTGCGCCGCATTTCTTCCCTTGCGTCTCCTTTCTTCCCTTTCCTACTTTCCCTTGCATCGCCTTTCTTTCCATGCGTCACCTTTCTTGCAGATCCTGCCTTCCCTTGCGTAGACTTTCTTCCCTTGCGTTGCCTATCTTCCCTTGCATCGCCTTTTTTCCCCTTCCTGCTTTCCCGTGCGTCGCCTTTCTTCCCTTGCGTCGCCTTTCTTCCCTTGCATCGCATTTCTTCCCGTTCCTGCTTTCTCTTGCGTCGCCTGTCTTCCCGTTCCTCCTTTCCCTTGCATCGCCTTTCTTCCCTTGCGTCGCCTTTCTTCCCGTTCCTGATTTCCCTTGCGTCGCCTTGCTTCCCTTGCATCGCCTATCTTCCCTTGCATCGCCTTTCTTCCCTTGCGTAGCCTTTCTTACCATTCCTGATTTCCCTTGCGTCGCCTTGCTTCCCTTGCGTCGCCTTTCTTCCCCTGCGTCGCCTTTCTTCCCTTGCGTCGCCTTTCTTACCGTTCCTGCATTCCCTTGCGTCGCCTTTCTTCTCGTTCCTGCTTTCCCGTGCGTCGCCTTTCTTCCTGTTCCTGCTTCCCCTTGCGTCGCCTGGCCTCCCTTGCGTCGCCTTTCTTCCCTTGCCTCGCCTTTCTACCCTTCCGTCGCCTTTCTTACCATTCCTGCTTTCGCTTGCGTCAGCTTTCTTCCCATGCATCTCCTTTCTTCCCGTTCCTGCTTTCCCTGTCGCCGCCTTTCTTCCCTTGCGTCTCCTTTCTTCCCTTTCCTACTTTTCCTTGCATCGCCTTTCTTACCTTGCGTCGCCTTTCTTCTCCTTCCTGCGATCCCTTGCGTCGCCTTTCTTCCCGTTCCTACTTTCCCTTGCTTCAACTTCCTTCCCTTGCGTCGCCTTTCTTCCAATTCCTGCTTTCCCTTGCGTCGCCTTTCTTCACTTGCGTAGCCTTTCTTCCCTTGCATCGCCTTTCTTACCGTTCCTCCTTTCCCTTGCATTGCCTTTCTTCCCGTTCCTGCTTTCCCTTGCGTCGCCTTTCTTCCCATTCCAGCATTCCCTTGCATCGCCTCTCTACCCTTGCGTCGCCTTTCTTACCATTCCTGCTTACCCTTGCTTCGCCTTTCTTCTCGTTCCTGCTTTCCCTTCCGAAGCTTTATTTCCCATTTCTGCTTTCCCTTGCGTCGCCTATTTTCCCTTGCGTCTCCTTTCTTCTCGTTCCTGCTATCCCTTGCGTCGCCTTTCCTCCCGTTCCTGCTTTCCCTTGCGTCGACTTTCTTCCCTTGCATTTCCTTTCTTCCCGTTCCTTCTTTGCCTTGCCATGCCTTTTTTCCCATTCCTGCTTTTCCTTGTGTCACCTTTCTTACCCTGCGTCGTCTTTCTTCCCTTGCTTCGCCTTTTTTCCCCTTCCTGCTTTCCCGTACGTTGCCGTTCTTCCCCTGCGTCGCCTTTCTTCCCGTTCGTGCTTTCCCTTCCATTGCCTTTCTTCCCTTGCGTCGCCTTTCTTCCCTTGCATCGCCTTTCTTCCCCTGCGTCGCCTTTCTTCCCTTGCGTCGCCTTTCTTCCCTTGCATCGCCTTTTTTCCCCTTCCTGCTTTCCCGTGCGTCGCCTTTCTTCCCCTGCGTCGCCTTTCTTCTCGTTCGTGCTTTCCCTTCCATTGCCTTTCTTCCCTTGCGTCGCCTTTCTTCCCCTGCGTCGCCTTTCTTCCCTTGCGTCGCCTTTCTTCCCTTGCGTCGCCTTTCTTCCCTTGCATCGCCTTTTTTCCCCTTCCTGCTTTCCCGTGCGTCGCCTTTCTTCCCTTGCGTCGCCTTTCTTCCCTTGCATCGCCTTTTTTCCCCTTCCTGCTTTCCCGTGCGTCGCCTTTCTTCCCTTGCGTCGCCTTTCTTCCCGTTCCTACTTTCCCTTGCGTCGAATTTCTTTCCGCGCGTCACCTTTCTTCTCGTTCCTGCTTTCCCTTGTGTACCCTTTCTTCTCGTTCCTGCTTTCCTTTCCATCGCCTTACTTCCCATTTCTGCTTTCTCTTGCGATGCCTTTCCTCCCTTGCGTCGCCTTTCTTACCTTGTGTCGCCTTCATTCCCATTTCTGCTTTCCCTTGCGCCGCCTTTCATCCCTTGTGTCGGCTTTCTTACCGTTCCTCCTTTCCCTTGCGTTGCCTTCCTTCCCGTGCGTCGCCATTCTTCCCGTTCCTGCTTTACCGTGCGTCGCGTTATTACCCTTGCGTCGCCTATCTTCCCGTTCCTGCTTTCCCATGCATCGCCTTTCTTCACTTGCATTGCCTTTCTTCCCTTGCGTCGCCTTTCTTCCCATTCCTGCTTTCCCTTGCGTCGCCTTTCTTCCCTTGCGTCGCCTTTCTTACCGTTCCTGCTTTCCCTTGCGCCACCGTCCTGCTCGATCCTGTTTTCCCGTGCGTCGCCTTTCTTCCTGTTCCTGCTTTCCCTTGCGTCGCCTTGCTTCCCATGTGTCGCCTATCTTCCCTTGCATCGCCTTTCTTCCCTTGTGTCGCCTTTCTTCCCATTCCTGCTTTCCCTTGCGTCGCCTTTCTTCCCTTGCGTCGCCTTTCTTACCGTTCCTGCTTTCCCTTGCGTCACCGTCCTGCTTGTTCCTGCTTTCCCTTGCGTCGCCTTTCCTCCCGTTCCTGCTTTCCCTTGCGTCAGCTTGCTTCTCGATCCTGCTTTCCCGTGCGTCGCCTTACTTCCTGTTCCTGCTTTCCCTTGCGTCGCCTTTCTTCCCTTGCGTCGCCTTTCTTACCGTTCCTGCTTTCCCTTGCGTCACCGTCCTTCTCGTTCCTGCTTTCCCTTGCGTCGCCTTTCCTCCCGTTCCTGCTTTCCCTTGCGTCAGCTTTCTTCCCATTCATCTCCTTTCTTCCCGTTCCCGCTTTCCCTTGCGCCGCCTTTCTTCCCTTGCGTCTTCTTTCTTCCCTTTCCTCCTTTCCATTGCCTCGCCTTTCTGCACTTGCGTCGCCTTTCTTGCCATTCCTGCTTTCCCTTGCGTCAGCTTTCTTCCCATGCATCTCCTTTCTTCCCGTTCCTGCTTTCTCTTACGCCGACTTTCTTCCCTTGCGTTTCCTCTCTTCCCGTTCCTGCTTTCCCTTGCCACGCCTTTTTTCCCGTTCCTGCTTTCCCTTGTGTCACCTTTCTTACCCTGCGTCGCCTTTCTTCCCATGCATCTCCTTTCTTCCCTTGCGTCGCCTTTCTTCCCGTTTCTGCTTTGTCTTGCGTCGCTTCTCTTCCCTTGCGTCGCCTTTCTTACCATTCCTGCTTTCCCTTGCGTCGCCTTTCTTCACTTGCATCGCCTTTCCTCCCTTGCGTCCCCTTTCTAACCGTTCCTGCTTTCCCTTGCGTCGCCTTTCTTCCCTTGCGTCGCCTTTCTAACCATTCCTGCTTTCCCTTGCGTCGCCTTTCTTCCCTTGCGTCGCCTTTCTTCCCGTTCCTACTTTCCCTTGCATCGTCTTTCTTTCCTTGCGTCGCTTTTCTTCTCGTTCCTGTGATCCCTTGCGTCGCCTTTCTTCCCTTGTGTCGCCTTTCTTCCCATTCCTGCTTTCCCTTGCGTCCCCTTACTTCACTTGCATCGCCTTTCCTCCCTTGCGTCGCCTTTCTTCCCATTCCCGCTTTCCCTTGCCTCGCCTTTCTACCCTTGCGTCGCTTTTCTTTCCATTCCTGCTTTCCCTTGCGTTGCCTTTCCTCCCGTTCCTTGTTTCATTTGCGTCAGCTTTCTTCTCGTTCCTGCTTTCCCTTGCATCGCCTTTCATACCGTTCCTGCTTTCCCGTGCGTCGCCTTTCTTCCTGTTCCTGCTTTCCCGTATGTCGCCTTTCTACCTTTCCGTCGCCTTTCTGTCCATTCCTGCTTTCCCTTGCGTCGCCTTGCTTCCCTTTGCGTCGCCTTTCTTCCCATTCCTGCTTTCCCTTGCGTCGCCTTTCCTCCCGTTCCTGCTTTCCCTTGCGTCAGCTTTCTTCCCATGCATCTCTTTTCATCCCGTTCCTGCTTTCCCTTACGTAGACTTTCTTTCCTTGCGTTTCCTTTCTTCCCGTTTTTGCTTTCCCTTGCCACGCCTTTTTTCCCGTTCCTGCTTCCCCTTGTGTCACCTTTCTTACCCTGCGTCGCCTTTCTTCCCTTGCGTCGCCTTTTTTCCCCTTCCTGCTTTCCCGTGCGTCGCCTTTCTTCCCTTGCGTCGCCTTCCTTCTCGTGCGCCGCCTTTCTTCCCGTTCGTGCTTTCCCTTCCTTTGCCTTTCTTCCCTTGCGTCGCCTTTCTTACCATTCCTGCTTTCCCTTCCATCGCCTTTCTTCCCTGGCGTAGCCATTCTTACTGTTCCTGCTTTCCCTTGCGTCACCTTTCTTCTCGTTCCTGCTTTCCCTTGCGTCGCCTTGCTTCCCTTGCATCGCCTTTCTTCCCTTGCGTCGCCTTTCTTCCCTTGCGTCGCCTTTCTTCCCCTTCCTGCTTTCTCTTGCGTTCCGTTTCTTCCCCTGCGTCGCCTTTCTTCCCTTGCGTCGCTTTTCTTACCGTTTCTGCTTTCTCTTCTGTCGCCTTTCATCCGGTTCCTGCTTTCCCTTCCATCGCCTTTCTTCCCATGCATCTCCTTTCTTCCCTTGCGTCGCCTTTCTTCCCGTTTCTGCTTTGTCTTGCGTCGCTTCTCTTCCCTTGCGTCGCCTTTCTTACCATTCTTGCTTTCCCTTGCGTCGCCTTTCTTCCCTTGCGTCGCCTTTCTTCCCTTGCGTAGCCTTTCTTACCGTTCCTGCTTTCCCTTGCGTCGCCTTTCTTCCCTTGCGTTGCCTTTCTTCCCTTGCGTAGCCTTTCTTACCGTTCCTGCTTTCCCTTGCGTCGCCTTGCTTCCCTTGCATCGCCTTTCTTCCCTTGCATCTCCTTTCTTCCCTTGCGTCGCCTTTCTTCCCGTTTCTGCTTTGTGTTGCGTCGCTTCTCTTCCCTTGCGTCGCCTTTCTTACCATTCCTGCTTTCCCTCACGTCGCATTTCTTCCCCTGCGCCGCCTTTCTTCCCTTGCGTCGCCTTTCTTCCCGTTCCTACTTTCCCTTGCATCGTCTTTCTTTCCTTGCGTCGCTTTTCTTCTCGTTCCTGTGATCCCTTGCGTCGCCTTTCTTCCCTTGAATCGCCTTTCTTCCCATTCCTGCTTTCCCTTGCGTCGCCTTACTTCACTTGCATCGTCTTTCTTCCCTTGCGTCGCCTTTCTTCCCATTCCCGCTTTCCGTTGCCTCGCCTTTCTACCCTTGCGTCGCTTTTCTTTCCATTCCTGCTTTCCCTTGCGTTGCCTTTCCTCCCGTTCCTTCTTTCATTTGCGTCAGCATTCTTCTCGTTCCTGCTTTCCCTTGCATCGCCTTTCTTACCGTTCCTGCTTTCCCGTGCGTCGCCTTTCTTCCTGTTCCTGCTTTCCCTTGCGTCGCCTTTCTACCCTTCCGTCGCCTTTCTAACCGTTCCTGCTTTCCCGTATGTCGCCTTTCTACCCTTCCGTCGCCTTTCTCTCCATTCCTGCTTTCCCTTGCGTCGCCTTGCTTCCCTTGCGTCGCCTTTCTTCCCATTCCTACTTTTCCTTGCATCGCCTTTCTTACCTTGCGTCGCCTTTCTTCTCCTTCCTGCGATCCCTTGCGTCGCCTTTCTTCCCGTTCCTACTTTCCCTTGCTTCAACTTCCTTCCCTTGCGTCGCCTTTCTTCCAATTCCTGCTTTCCCTTGCGTCGCCTTTCTTCACTTGCGTAGCCTTTCTTCCCTTGCATCGCCTTTCTTACCGTTCCTCCTTTCCCTTGCATTGCCTTTCTTCCCGTTCCTGCTTTCCCTTGCGTCGCCTTTCTTCCCATTCCAGCATTCCCTTGCATCGCCTCTCTACCCTTGCGTCGCCTTTCTTACCATTCCTGCTTACCCTTGCTTCGCCTTTCTTCTCGTTCCTGCTTTCCCTTCCGAAGCTTTATTTCCCATTTCTGCTTTCCCTTGCGTCGCCTATTTTCCCTTGCGTCTCCTTTCTTCTCGTTCCTGCTATCCCTTGCGTCGCCTTTCCTCCCGTTCCTGCTTTCCCTTGCGTCGACTTTCTTCCCTTGCATTTCCTTTCTTCCCGTTCCTTCTTTGCCTTGCCATGCCTTTTTTCCCATTCCTGCTTTTCCTTGTGTCACCTTTCTTACCCTGCGTCGTCTTTCTTCCCTTGCTTCGCCTTTTTTCCCCTTCCTGCTTTCCCGTACGTTGCCGTTCTTCCCCTGCGTCGCCTTTCTTCCCGTTCGTGCTTTCCCTTCCATTGCCTTTCTTCCCTTGCGTCGCCTTTCTTCCCTTGCATCGCCTTTCTTCCCCTGCGTCGCCTTTCTTCCCTTGCGTCGCCTTTCTTCCCTTGCATCGCCTTTTTTCCCCTTCCTGCTTTCCCGTGCGTCGCCTTTCTTCCCCTGCGTCGCCTTTCTTCTCGTTCGTGCTTTCCCTTCCATTGCCTTTCTTCCCTTGCGTCGCCTTTCTTCCCCTGCGTCGCCTTTCTTCCCTTGCGTCGCCTTTCTTCCCTTGCGTCGCCTTTCTTCCCTTGCATCGCCTTTTTTCCCCTTCCTGCTTTCCCGTGCGTCGCCTTTCTTCCCTTGCGTCGCCTTTCTTCCCTTGCATCGCCTTTTTTCCCCTTCCTGCTTTCCCGTGCGTCGCCTTTCTTCCCTTGCGTCGCCTTTCTTCCCGTTCCTACTTTCCCTTGCGTCGAATTTCTTTCCGCGCGTCACCTTTCTTCTCGTTCCTGCTTTCCCTTGTGTACCCTTTCTTCTCGTTCCTGCTTTCCTTTCCATCGCCTTACTTCCCATTTCTGCTTTCTCTTGCGATGCCTTTCCTCCCTTGCGTCGCCTTTCTTACCTTGTGTCGCCTTCATTCCCATTTCTGCTTTCCCTTGCGCCGCCTTTCATCCCTTGTGTCGGCTTTCTTACCGTTCCTCCTTTCCCTTGCGTTGCCTTCCTTCCCGTGCGTCGCCATTCTTCCCGTTCCTGCTTTACCGTGCGTCGCGTTATTACCCTTGCGTCGCCTATCTTCCCGTTCCTGCTTTCCCATGCATCGCCTTTCTTCACTTGCATTGCCTTTCTTCCCTTGCGTCGCCTTTCTTCCCATTCCTGCTTTCCCTTGCGTCGCCTTTCTTCCCTTGCGTCGCCTTTCTTACCGTTCCTGCTTTCCCTTGCGCCACCGTCCTGCTCGATCCTGTTTTCCCGTGCGTCGCCTTTCTTCCTGTTCCTGCTTTCCCTTGCGTCGCCTTGCTTCCCATGTGTCGCCTATCTTCCCTTGCATCGCCTTTCTTCCCTTGTGTCGCCTTTCTTCCCATTCCTGCTTTCCCTTGCGTCGCCTTTCTTCCCTTGCGTCGCCTTTCTTACCGTTCCTGCTTTCCCTTGCGTCACCGTCCTGCTTGTTCCTGCTTTCCCTTGCGTCGCCTTTCCTCCCGTTCCTGCTTTCCCTTGCGTCAGCTTGCTTCTCGATCCTGCTTTCCCGTGCGTCGCCTTACTTCCTGTTCCTGCTTTCCCTTGCGTCGCCTTTCTTCCCTTGCGTCGCCTTTCTTACCGTTCCTGCTTTCCCTTGCGTCACCGTCCTTCTCGTTCCTGCTTTCCCTTGCGTCGCCTTTCCTCCCGTTCCTGCTTTCCCTTGCGTCAGCTTTCTTCCCATTCATCTCCTTTCTTCCCGTTCCCGCTTTCCCTTGCGCCGCCTTTCTTCCCTTGCGTCTTCTTTCTTCCCTTTCCTCCTTTCCATTGCCTCGCCTTTCTGCACTTGCGTCGCCTTTCTTGCCATTCCTGCTTTCCCTTGCGTCAGCTTTCTTCCCATGCATCTCCTTTCTTCCCGTTCCTGCTTTCTCTTACGCCGACTTTCTTCCCTTGCGTTTCCTCTCTTCCCGTTCCTGCTTTCCCTTGCCACGCCTTTTTTCCCGTTCCTGCTTTCCCTTGTGTCACCTTTCTTACCCTGCGTCGCCTTTCTTCCCATGCATCTCCTTTCTTCCCTTGCGTCGCCTTTCTTCCCGTTTCTGCTTTGTCTTGCGTCGCTTCTCTTCCCTTGCGTCGCCTTTCTTACCATTCCTGCTTTCCCTTGCGTCGCCTTTCTTCACTTGCATCGCCTTTCCTCCCTTGCGTCCCCTTTCTAACCGTTCCTGCTTTCCCTTGCGTCGCCTTTCTTCCCTTGCGTCGCCTTTCTAACCATTCCTGCTTTCCCTTGCGTCGCCTTTCTTCCCTTGCGTCGCCTTTCTTCCCGTTCCTACTTTCCCTTGCATCGTCTTTCTTTCCTTGCGTCGCTTTTCTTCTCGTTCCTGTGATCCCTTGCGTCGCCTTTCTTCCCTTGTGTCGCCTTTCTTCCCATTCCTGCTTTCCCTTGCGTCCCCTTACTTCACTTGCATCGCCTTTCCTCCCTTGCGTCGCCTTTCTTCCCATTCCCGCTTTCCCTTGCCTCGCCTTTCTACCCTTGCGTCGCTTTTCTTTCCATTCCTGCTTTCCCTTGCGTTGCCTTTCCTCCCGTTCCTTGTTTCATTTGCGTCAGCTTTCTTCTCGTTCCTGCTTTCCCTTGCATCGCCTTTCATACCGTTCCTGCTTTCCCGTGCGTCGCCTTTCTTCCTGTTCCTGCTTTCCCGTATGTCGCCTTTCTACCTTTCCGTCGCCTTTCTGTCCATTCCTGCTTTCCCTTGCGTCGCCTTGCTTCCCTTTGCGTCGCCTTTCTTCCCATTCCTGCTTTCCCTTGCGTCGCCTTTCCTCCCGTTCCTGCTTTCCCTTGCGTCAGCTTTCTTCCCATGCATCTCTTTTCATCCCGTTCCTGCTTTCCCTTACGTAGACTTTCTTTCCTTGCGTTTCCTTTCTTCCCGTTTTTGCTTTCCCTTGCCACGCCTTTTTTCCCGTTCCTGCTTCCCCTTGTGTCACCTTTCTTACCCTGCGTCGCCTTTCTTCCCTTGCGTCGCCTTTTTTCCCCTTCCTGCTTTCCCGTGCGTCGCCTTTCTTCCCTTGCGTCGCCTTCCTTCTCGTGCGCCGCCTTTCTTCCCGTTCGTGCTTTCCCTTCCTTTGCCTTTCTTCCCTTGCGTCGCCTTTCTTACCATTCCTGCTTTCCCTTCCATCGCCTTTCTTCCCTGGCGTAGCCATTCTTACTGTTCCTGCTTTCCCTTGCGTCACCTTTCTTCTCGTTCCTGCTTTCCCTTGCGTCGCCTTGCTTCCCTTGCATCGCCTTTCTTCCCTTGCGTCGCCTTTCTTCCCTTGCGTCGCCTTTCTTCCCCTTCCTGCTTTCTCTTGCGTTCCGTTTCTTCCCCTGCGTCGCCTTTCTTCCCTTGCGTCGCTTTTCTTACCGTTTCTGCTTTCTCTTCTGTCGCCTTTCATCCGGTTCCTGCTTTCCCTTCCATCGCCTTTCTTCCCATGCATCTCCTTTCTTCCCTTGCGTCGCCTTTCTTCCCGTTTCTGCTTTGTCTTGCGTCGCTTCTCTTCCCTTGCGTCGCCTTTCTTACCATTCTTGCTTTCCCTTGCGTCGCCTTTCTTCCCTTGCGTCGCCTTTCTTCCCTTGCGTAGCCTTTCTTACCGTTCCTGCTTTCCCTTGCGTCGCCTTTCTTCCCTTGCGTTGCCTTTCTTCCCTTGCGTAGCCTTTCTTACCGTTCCTGCTTTCCCTTGCGTCGCCTTGCTTCCCTTGCATCGCCTTTCTTCCCTTGCATCTCCTTTCTTCCCTTGCGTCGCCTTTCTTCCCGTTTCTGCTTTGTGTTGCGTCGCTTCTCTTCCCTTGCGTCGCCTTTCTTACCATTCCTGCTTTCCCTCACGTCGCATTTCTTCCCCTGCGCCGCCTTTCTTCCCTTGCGTCGCCTTTCTTCCCGTTCCTACTTTCCCTTGCATCGTCTTTCTTTCCTTGCGTCGCTTTTCTTCTCGTTCCTGTGATCCCTTGCGTCGCCTTTCTTCCCTTGAATCGCCTTTCTTCCCATTCCTGCTTTCCCTTGCGTCGCCTTACTTCACTTGCATCGTCTTTCTTCCCTTGCGTCGCCTTTCTTCCCATTCCCGCTTTCCGTTGCCTCGCCTTTCTACCCTTGCGTCGCTTTTCTTTCCATTCCTGCTTTCCCTTGCGTTGCCTTTCCTCCCGTTCCTTCTTTCATTTGCGTCAGCATTCTTCTCGTTCCTGCTTTCCCTTGCATCGCCTTTCTTACCGTTCCTGCTTTCCCGTGCGTCGCCTTTCTTCCTGTTCCTGCTTTCCCTTGCGTCGCCTTTCTACCCTTCCGTCGCCTTTCTAACCGTTCCTGCTTTCCCGTATGTCGCCTTTCTACCCTTCCGTCGCCTTTCTCTCCATTCCTGCTTTCCCTTGCGTCGCCTTGCTTCCCTTGCGTCGCCTTTCTTCCCATTCCTGCTTTCCCTTGCGTCGCCTTTCCTCCCGTTCCTGCTTTCCCTTGCGTCAGCTTTCTTCCCATGCATCTCCTTTCTTCCCATTCCTGCTTTCCCTTACGTAGACTTTCTTTCCTTGCGTTTCCTTTCTTCCCGTTTTTGCTTTCCCTTGCCACGCCTTTTTTCCCGTTCCTGCTTTCCCTTGTGTCACTTTTCTTCCCTTGCGTCGCCTTTTTTCCCCTTCCTGCTTTCCCGTGCGTCGCCTTTCTTCCCTTGCGTCGCCTTCCTTCCCGTGCGTCGCCTTCCTTCCCGTTCATGCTTTCCCTTCCATCGCCTTTCTTCCCCTGCGTCGCCTTTCTTCCCTTGCATCGCCTTTCTTACCCTGCGTCGCCTTTCTTCCCTTGCGTCGCCTTTCTTCCCTTGCATCGCCTTTCTTCCCATTCCTGACTTCCCTTGCGTTCCCTTTCTTCTTGTTCCTGATATCCTTTCCGTCGCTGTACTTCCCGTTTCTGCTTTCTCTTGCAATGCCTTTTCTCCCTTGCGTCGCCTTTCTTACCTTGTGTCGCCTTCATTCCCATTCCTGCTTTCCCTTGCGCCGCCTTTCATCCCTTGTGTCGGCTTTCTTACCGTTCCTCCTTTCTCTTGCGTCGCCTTCCTTCCCGTGCGTCGCCATTCTTCCCGTTCCTGCTTTACCGTGCGTCGCCTTTCTTCCGTTGCGTCGACTTCCTTCTCGTTCCTGCTCCCTTGCGTCGCCTTTCTTCCCTTGTGTCCCGTTATTACCCTTGCGTCGCCTTTCTTCCCGTTCCTGCTTTCCCTTGCGTCGCCTTCCTTCCCTTGCGTCGCCTTTCTTCACTTGCATCGCCTTTCTTCCCCTGCGTCGCCTTTCTTCCCATTCCTGCTTTCCCTTGCGTCGCCTTTCTTCCCTTGCGTCGCCTTTCTTCACTTGCATCGCCTTTCTTCCCATTCCTGCATTCCCTTGCCTAGCAATTCTACCCTTGCGTCGCCTTTCTTACCATTCCTGCTTTCCCTTGCGTAGCCTTTCTTCCCTTGTGTCGCCTTTCTTACCGTTCCTGCTTTCCCTTGCGTCACCGTCCTTCTCGTTCCTGCTTTCCCTTGCGTAGCCTTTCCTCCCGTTCCTGCTTTCCCTTGCGTCAGCTTTCTTCTCGTTCCTGCTTTCCCTTGCGTCGCCTTGCTTCCCTTGTGTCGCCTTTCTTCCCTTGCGTCGCCTTTCTTCCCTTGCGTCGCCTTTCTTCCCATTCCTGCTTTCCCTTGCGTCGCATTTCATACCCTTGCATCGCCTTTCTTACCATTCCTGCATTCCCTTGCATCGCCTTTCCTCCCGTTCCTGCTTTCCCTTGCGTCAGCTTTCTTCCCATGCATCTCCTTTCTTCCCGTTCCTGCTTTTCCTTGCGCCGCCTTTCTTCCCTTGCGTCTCCTTTCTTCCCTTTCCTACTTTCCCTTGCATTGCCGTTCTTTCCTTGCGTCACTTTTCTTCCCATTCCTGCTTTCCCTTGCGTTGCCTTTCTTACCATTCCTGCTTTCCCTCGCGTCGCCTTTCTTCTTTTGCGTCGCATATCATCCCATTCCTGATTCCCCTTGCGTCGCCTTTCTACCCTTCCGTCGCCTTTCTGTCCATTCCTGCTTTCCCTTGCGTCGCCTTTCTACCCTTCCGTCGCCTTTCTGTCCATTCCTGCTTTCCCTTGCGTCGCCTTCCTTCCCGTGTGTCGCCATTCTTCCCGTTCCTGCTTTACCGTGCGTCGCCTTTCTTCCCTTGCGTCGCCTTTCTTCTCATACTTGCTTTCCTTTGCGTCGCCTTTTTTCCCTTGCGTCGCGTTATTACCCTTGCGTCGCCTTTCTTCCCTTTCCTGCTTTCCATTGCGTCGCCTTGCTTCCCTGGCGTCGCCTTTCTTCATTTGCTTCGCCTTTCTTCACTTGCATCGCCTTTCTTCCCTTGCATCGCCTTTCTTCCCATTACTGCTTTCCCTTGCGTCGCCTTTCTTCCCTTGCGTCGCCTTTCTTCCCATTCCTGCTTTCCCTTGCCTAGCCATTCTACCCTTGCGTTGCCTTTCTACCCGTTCCTGCTTTCCTTTGCGTCGCCTTTCTTCCCTTGCGTAGCCTTTCTTAACGTTCCTGCTTTCCCCTGCGTCACCGTCCTTCTCATTCCTGCTTTCCCTTGCGTCGCCTTTCCTACCGTTCCTGCTTTCCCTTGCGTCAGCTTGCTTCTCGATCCTGCTTTCCCTTGCGTCGCCTTTCTTACCATTCCTGCTTTCCCTTGCGTCGCCTATCTTCCCTTGCGCCGCCTTTCTTCCCGCTCCTGCTTTCCCTTGCGTCGCATATATTCCCTTGCGTCTCCTTTCTCCCCGCTCCTGCTTTACCTTGCGTCACCGTCCTTCTCGTTCCTGCTTTCCCTTGCGTAGCCTTTCCTCCCGTTCCTGCTTTCCCTTGCGTCAGCTTTCTTCTCGTTCCTGCTTTCCCTTGCGTCGCCTTGCTTCCCTTGTGTCGCCTTTCTTCCCTTGCGTCGCCTTTCTTCCCTTGCGTCGCCTTTCTTCCCATTCCTGCTTTCCCTTGCGTCGCATTTCATACCCTTGCATCGCCTTTCTTACCATTCCTGCATTCCCTTGCATCGCCTTTCCTCCCGTTCCTGCTTTCCCTTGCGTCAGCTTTCTTCCCATGCATCTCCTTTCTTCCCGTTCCTGCTTTTCCTTGCGCCGCCTTTCTTCCCTTGCGTCTCCTTTCTTCCCTTTCCTACTTTCCCTTGCATTGCCGTTCTTTCCTTGCGTCACTTTTCTTCCCATTCCTGCTTTCCCTTGCGTTGCCTTTCTTACCATTCCTGCTTTCCCTCGCGTCGCCTTTCTTCTTTTGCGTCGCATATCATCCCATTCCTGATTCCCCTTGCGTCGCCTTTCTACCCTTCCGTCGCCTTTCTGTCCATTCCTGCTTTCCCTTGCGTCGCCTTTCTACCCTTCCGTCGCCTTTCTGTCCATTCCTGCTTTCCCTTGCGTCGCCTTCCTTCCCGTGTGTCGCCATTCTTCCCGTTCCTGCTTTACCGTGCGTCGCCTTTCTTCCCTTGCGTCGCCTTTCTTCTCATACTTGCTTTCCTTTGCGTCGCCTTTTTTCCCTTGCGTCGCGTTATTACCCTTGCGTCGCCTTTCTTCCCTTTCCTGCTTTCCATTGCGTCGCCTTGCTTCCCTGGCGTCGCCTTTCTTCATTTGCTTCGCCTTTCTTCACTTGCATCGCCTTTCTTCCCTTGCATCGCCTTTCTTCCCATTACTGCTTTCCCTTGCGTCGCCTTTCTTCCCTTGCGTCGCCTTTCTTCCCATTCCTGCTTTCCCTTGCCTAGCCATTCTACCCTTGCGTTGCCTTTCTACCCGTTCCTGCTTTCCTTTGCGTCGCCTTTCTTCCCTTGCGTAGCCTTTCTTAACGTTCCTGCTTTCCCCTGCGTCACCGTCCTTCTCATTCCTGCTTTCCCTTGCGTCGCCTTTCCTACCGTTCCTGCTTTCCCTTGCGTCAGCTTGCTTCTCGATCCTGCTTTCCCTTGCGTCGCCTTTCTTACCATTCCTGCTTTCCCTTGCGTCGCCTATCTTCCCTTGCGCCGCCTTTCTTCCCGCTCCTGCTTTCCCTTGCGTCGCATATATTCCCTTGCGTCTCCTTTCTCCCCGCTCCTGCTTTCCCTTGCGTCACCGTCCTTCTCGTTCCTGCTTTCCCTTGCGTAGCCTTTCCTCCCGTTCCTGCTTTCCCTTGCGTCAGCTTTCTTCTCGTTCCTGCTTTCCCTTGCGTCGCCTTGCTTCCCTTGTGTCGCCTTTCTTCCCTTGCGTCGCCTTTCTTCCCTTGCGTCGCCTTTCTTCCCATTCCTGCTTTCCCTTGCGTCGCATTTCATACCCTTGCATCGCCTTTCTTACCATTCCTGCATTCCCTTGCATCGCCTTTCCTCCCGTTCCTGCTTTCCCTTGCGTCAGCTTTCTTCCCATGCATCTCCTTTCTTCCCGTTCCTGCTTTTCCTTGCGCCGCCTTTCTTCCCTTGCGTCTCCTTTCTTCCCTTTCCTACTTTCCCTTGCATTGCCGTTCTTTCCTTGCGTCACTTTTCTTCCCATTCCTGCTTTCCCTTGCGTTGCCTTTCTTACCATTCCTGCTTTCCCTCGCGTCGCCTTTCTTCTTTTGCGTCGCATATCATCCCATTCCTGATTCCCCTTGCGTCGCCTTTCTACCCTTCCGTCGCCTTTCTGTCCATTCCTGCTTTCCCTTGCGTCGCCTTTCTACCCTTCCGTCGCCTTTCTGTCCATTCCTGCTTTCCCTTGCGTCGCCTTCCTTCCCGTGTGTCGCCATTCTTCCCGTTCCTGCTTTACCGTGCGTCGCCTTTCTTCCCTTGCGTCGCCTTTCTTCTCATACTTGCTTTCCTTTGCGTCGCCTTTTTTCCCTTGCGTCGCGTTATTACCCTTGCGTCGCCTTTCTTCCCTTTCCTGCTTTCCATTGCGTCGCCTTGCTTCCCTGGCGTCGCCTTTCTTCATTTGCTTCGCCTTTCTTCACTTGCATCGCCTTTCTTCCCTTGCATCGCCTTTCTTCCCATTACTGCTTTCCCTTGCGTCGCCTTTCTTCCCTTGCGTCGCCTTTCTTCCCATTCCTGCTTTCCCTTGCCTAGCCATTCTACCCTTGCGTTGCCTTTCTACCCGTTCCTGCTTTCCTTTGCGTCGCCTTTCTTCCCTTGCGTAGCCTTTCTTAACGTTCCTGCTTTCCCCTGCGTCACCGTCCTTCTCATTCCTGCTTTCCCTTGCGTCGCCTTTCCTACCGTTCCTGCTTTCCCTTGCGTCAGCTTGCTTCTCGATCCTGCTTTCCCTTGCGTCGCCTTTCTTACCATTCCTGCTTTCCCTTGCGTCGCCTATCTTCCCTTGCGCCGCCTTTCTTCCCGCTCCTGCTTTCCCTTGCGTCGCATATATTCCCTTGCGTCTCCTTTCTCCCCGCTCCTGCTTTACCTTGCGTCGCCTATCTTCCCTTGCGTCTCCTTTCTTCTCGTTCCTGCTTTCCCTTGTGTCGCCTTTCCTCCCGTTCCTGCTTTCCCTTGCGTCGACTTTCTTCCCTTGCGTTTCCTTTCTTCCCGTTCCTTCTTTGCCTTGCCATGCCTTTTTTCCCATTCCTGCTTTTCCTTGTGTCACCTTTCTTACCCTGCGTCATCTTTCTTCCCTTGCTTCGCCTTTTTTCCCCTTCCTGCTTTCCCGTGCGTCGCCTTTCTTCCCCTGCATCGCCTTTCTTCCCGTTCGTGCTTTCCCTTCCATTGCCTTTCTTCCCTTGCGTCGCCTTTCTTCCCTTGCGTCGCCTTTCTTCCCGTTTCTGCTTTGTCTTGCGTCGCTTCTCTTCCCTTGCGTCGCCTTTCTTACCATTCCTGCTTTCCCTTGCGTCGCCTTTCTTCACTTGCATCGCCTTTCCTCCCTTGCGTCCCCTTTCTAACCGTTCCTGCTTTCCCTTGCGTCGCCTTTCTTCCCTTGCGTCGCCTTTCTAACCATTCCTGCTTTCCCTTGCGTCGCCTTTCTTCCCTTGCGTCGCCTTTCTTCCCGTTCCTACTTTCCCTTGCATCGTCTTTCTTTCCTTGCGTCGCTTTTCTTCTCGTTCCTGTGATCCCTTGCGTCGCCTTTCTTCCCTTGTGTCGCCTTTCTTCCCATTCCTGCTTTCCCTTGCGTCGCCTTACTTCACTTGCATCGCCTTTCCTCCCTTGCGTCGCCTTTCTTCCCATTCCCGCTTTCCCTTGCCTCGCCTTTCTACCCTTGCGTCGCTTTTCTTTCCATTCCTGCTTTCCCTTGCGTTGCCTTTCCTCCCGTTCCTTCTTTCATTTGCGTCAGCTTTCTTCTCGTTCCTGCTTTCCCTTGCATCGCCTTTCATACCGTTCCTGCTTTCCCGTGCGTCGCCTTTCTTCCTGTTCCTGCTTTCCCGTATGTCGCCTTTCTACCTTTCCGTCGCCTTTCTGTCCATTCCTGCTTTCCCTTGCGTCGCCTTGCTTCCCTTTGCGTCGCCTTTCTTCCCATTCCTGCTTTCCCTTGCGTCGCCTTTCCTCCCGTTCCTGCTTTCCCTTGCGTCAGCTTTCTTCCCATGCATCTCTTTTCATCCCGTTCCTGCTTTCCCTTACGTAGACTTTCTTTCCTTGCGTTTCCTTTCTTCCCGTTTTTGCTTTCCCTTGCCACGCCTTTTTTCCCGTTCCTGCTTCCCCTGCGTCGCCTTTCTTACCCTGCGTCGCCTTTCTTCCCTTGCGTCGCCTTTTTTCCCCTTCCTGCTTTCCCGTGCGTCGCCTTTCTTCCCTTGCGTCGCCTTCCTTCCCGTGCGCCGCCTTTCTTCCCGTTCGTGCTTTCCCTTCCTTTGCCTTTCTTCCCTTGCGTCGCCTTTCTTACCATTCCTGCTTTCCCTTCCATCGCCTTTCTTCCCTGGCGTAGCCTTTCTTACTGTTCCTGCTTTCCCTTGCGTCACCTTTCTTCTCGTTCCTGCTTTCCCTTGCGTCGCCTTGCTTCCCTTGCATCGCCTTTCTTCCCTTGCGTCGCCTTTCTTCCCTTGCGTCGCCTTTCTTCCCCTTCCTGCTTTCTCTTGCGTTCCGTTTCTTCCCCTGCGTCGCCTTTCTTCCCTTGCGTCGCTTTTCTTACCGTTTCTGCTTTCTCTTCTGTCGCCTTTCATCCGGTTCCTGCTTTCCCTTCCATCGCCTTTCTTCCCATGCATCTCCTTTCTTCCCTTGCGTCGCCTTTCTTCCCGTTTCTGCTTTGTCTTGCGTCGCTTCTCTTCCCTTGCGTCGCCTTTCTTACCATTCTTGCTTTCCCTTGCGTCGCCTTTCTTCCCTTGCGTCGCCTTTCTTCCCTTGCGTAGCCTTTCTTACCGTTCCTGCTTTCCCTTGCGTCGCCTTTCTTCCCTTGCGTTGCCTTTCTTCCCTTGCGTAGCCTTTCTTACCGTTCCTGCTTTCCCTTGCGTCGCCTTGCTTCCCTTGCATCGCCTTTCTTCCCTTGCATCTCCTTTCTTCCCTTGCGTCGCCTTTCTTCCCGTTTCTGCTTTGTCTTGCGTCGCTTCTCTTCCCTTGCGTCGCCTTTCTTACCATTCCTGCTTTCCCTCACGTCGCATTTCTTCCCCTGCGCCGCCTTTCTTCCCTTGCATTGCCTTTCTTACCGTTCCTCCTTTCCCTTGCATCGCCTTTCTTCCCGTTCCTGCTTTCCCTTGCGTCGCCTTTCTTCCCATTCCAGCATTCCCTTGCATCGCCTCTCTACCCTTGCGTCGCCTTTATTACCATTCCTGCTTACCCTTGCTTCGCCTTTCTTCTCGTTCCTGCTTTCCCTTCCGAAGCCTTATTTCCCATTTCTGCTTTCCCTTGCATCGCCTTTCTTCTCTTGCGTCGCCTTTCTAACCATTCCTGCTTTCCCTTGCGTCGCCTTTCTTCCCTTGCGTCGCCTTTCTTCCCGTTCCTGCTTTCCCTTGCATCGTCTTTCTTTCCTTGCGTCGCTTTTCTTCTCGTTCCTGTGATCCCTTGCGTCGCCTTTCTTCCCTTGAGTCGCCTTTCTTCCCATTCCTGCTTTCCCTTGCGTCGCCTTACTTCACTTGCATCGTCTTTCTTCCCTTGCGTCGCCTTTCTTCCCATTCCCGCTTTCCGTTGCCTCGCCTTTCTACCCTTGCGTCGCTTTTCTTTCCATTCCTGCTTTCCCTTGCGTTGCCTTTCCTCCCGTTCCTTCTTTCATTTGCGTCAGCTTTCTTCTCGTTCCTGCTTTCCCTTGCATCGCCTTTCTTACCGTTCCTGCTTTCCCGTGCGTCGCCTTTCTTCCTGTTCCTGCTTTCCCTTGCGTCGCCTTTCTACCCTTCCGTCGCCTTTCTAACCGTTCCTGCTTTCCCGTATGTCGCCTTTCTACCCTTCCGTCGCCTTTCTCTCCATTCCTGCTTTCCCTTGCGTCGCCTTGCTTCCCTTGCGTCGCCTTTCTTCCCATTCCTGCTTTCCCTTGCGTCGCCTTTCCTCCCGTTCCTGCTTTCCCTTGCGTCAGCTTTCTTCCCATGCATCTCCTTTCTTCCCATTCCTGCTTTCCCTTACGTAGACTTTCTTTCCTTGCGTTTCCTTTCTTCCCGTTTTTGCTTTCCCTTGCCACGCCTTTTTTCCCGTTCCTGCTTTCCCTTGTGTCACTTTTCTTCCCTTGCGTCGCCTTTTTTCCCCTTCCTGCTTTCCCGTGCGTCGCCTTTCTTCCCTTGCGTCGCCTTCCTTCCCGTGCGTCGCCTTCCTTCCCGTTCATGCTTTCCCTTCCATCGCCTTTCTTCCCCTGCGTCGCCTTTCTTCCCTTGCATCGCCTTTCTTACCCTGCGTCGCCTTTCTTCCCTTGCATCGCCTTTCTTCCCATTCCTGACTTCCCTTGCGTTCCCTTTCTTCTCGTTCCTGATATCCTTTCCGTCGCTGTACTTCCCGTTTCTGCTTTCTCTTGCAATGCCTTTCCTCCCTTGCGTCGCCTTTCTTACCTTGTGTCGCCTTCATTCCCATTCCTGCTTTCCCTTGCGCCGCCTTTCATCCCTTGTGTCGGCTTTCTTACCGTTCCTCCTTTCTCTTGCGTCGCCTTCCTTCCCGTGCGTCGCCATTCTTCCCGTTCCTGCTTTACCGTGCGTCGCCTTTCTTCCGTTGCGTCGACTTCCTTCTCGTTCCTGCTCCCTTGCGTCGCCTTTCTTCCCTTGTGTCCCGTTATTACCCTTGCGTCGCCTTTCTTCCCGTTCCTGCTTTCCCTTGCGTCGCCTTCCTTCCCTTGCGTCGCCTTTCTTCACTTGCATCGCCTTTCTTCCCCTGCGTCGCCTTTCTTCCCATTCCTGCTTTCCCTTGCGTCGCCTTTCTTCCCTTGCGTCGCCTTTCTTCACTTGCATCGCCTTTCTTCCCATTCCTGCATTCCCTTGCCTAGCAATTCTACCCTTGCGTCGCCTTTCTTACCATTCCTGCTTTCCCTTGCGTAGCCTTTCTTCCCTTGTGTCGCCTTTCTTACCGTTCCTGCTTTCCCTTGCGTCACCGTCCTTCTCGTTCCTGCTTTCCCTTGCGTAGCCTTTCCTCCCGTTCCTGCTTTCCCTTGCGTCAGCTTTCTTCTCGTTCCTGCTTTCCCTTGCGTCGCCTTGCTTCCCTTGTGTCGCCTTTCTTCCCTTGCGTCGCCTTTCTTCCCTTGCGTCGCCTTTCTTCCCATTCCTGCTTTCCCTTGCGTCGCATTTCATACCCTTGCATCGCCTTTCTTACCATTCCTGCATTCCCTTGCATCGCCTTTCCTCCCGTTCCTGCTTTCCCTTGCGTCAGCTTTCTTCCCATGCATCTCCTTTCTTCCCGTTCCTGCTTTTCCTTGCGCCGCCTTTCTTCCCTTGCGTCTCCTTTCTTCCCTTTCCTACTTTCCCTTGCATTGCCGTTCTTTCCTTGCGTCACTTTTCTTCCCATTCCTGCTTTCCCTTGCGTCGCCTTTCTTACCATTCCTGCTTTCCCTCGCGTCGCCTTTCTTCTTTTGCGTCGCATATCATCCCATTCCTGATTCCCCTTGCGTCGCCTTTCTACCCTTCCGTCGCCTTTCTGTCCATTCCTGCTTTCCCTTGCGTCGCCTTTCTACCCTTCCGTCGCCTTTCTGTCCATTCCTGCTTTCCCTTGCGTCGCCTTCCTTCCCGTGTGTCGCCATTCTTCCCGTTCCTGCTTTACCGTGCGTCGCCTTTCTTCCCTTGCGTCGCCTTTCTTCTCATACTTGCTTTCCTTTGCGTCGCCTTTTTTCCCTTGCGTCGCGTTATTACCCTTGCGTCGCCTTTCTTCCCTTTCCTGCTTTCCATTGCGTCGCCTTGCTTCCCTGGCGTCGCCTTTCTTCATTTGCTTCGCCTTTCTTCACTTGCATCGCCTTTCTTCCCTTGCATCGCCTTTCTTCCCATTACTGCTTTCCCTTGCGTCGCCTTTCTTCCCTTGCGTCGCCTTTCTTCCCATTCCTGCTTTCCCTTGCCTAGCCATTCTACCCTTGCGTTGCCTTTCTACCCGTTCCTGCTTTCCTTTGCGTCGCCTTTCTTCCCTTGCGTAGCCTTTCTTAACGTTCCTGCTTTCCCCTGCGTCACCGTCCTTCTCATTCCTGCTTTCCCTTGCGTCGCCTTTCCTACCGTTCCTGCTTTCCCTTGCGTCAGCTTGCTTCTCGATCCTGCTTTCCCTTGCGTCGCCTTTCTTACCATTCCTGCTTTCCCTTGCGTCGCCTATCTTCCCTTGCGCCGCCTTTCTTCCCGCTCCTGCTTTCCCTTGCGTCGCATATATTCCCTTGCGTCTCCTTTCTCCCCGCTCCTGCTTTACCTTGCGTCGCCTATCTTCCCTTGCGTCTCCTTTCTTCTCGTTCCTGCTTTCCCTTGTGTCGCCTTTCCTCCCGTTCCTGCTTTCCCTTGCGTCGACTTTCTTCCCTTGCGTTTCCTTTCTTCCCGTTCCTTCTTTGCCTTGCCATGCCTTTTTTCCCATTCCTGCTTTTCCTTGTGTCACCTTTCTTACCCTGCGTCATCTTTCTTCCCTTGCTTTGCCTTTTTTCCCCTTCCTGCTTTCCCGTGCGTCGCCTTTCTTCCCCTGCGTCGCCTTTCTTCCCGTTCGTGCTTTCCCTTCCATTGCCTTTCTTCCCTTGCGTCGCCTTTCTTCCCTTGCATCGCCTTTCTTCCCCTGCGTCGCCTTTCTTCCCTTGCGTCGCCTTTCTTCCCTTGCATCGCCTTTTTTCCCCTTCCTGCTTTCCCGTGCGTCGCCTTTCTTCCCCTGCGTCGCCTTTCTTCCCGTTCCTACTTTCCCTTGCTTCGAATTTCTTTCCGCGCGTCACCTTTCTTCTCGTACCGGCTTTCCCTTGCGTACCCTTTCTTCTCGTTCCTGCTTTCCTTTCCATCGCCTTACTTCCCGTTTCTGCTTTCTCTTGCGATGCCTTTCCTCCCTTGCGTCGCCTTTCTTACCTTGTGTCGCCTTCATTCCCATTTCTGCTTTCCCTTGCGCCGCCTTTCATCCCTTGTGTCGGCTTTCTTACCGTTCCTCCTTTCCCTTGCGTCGCCTTCCTTCCCGTGCGTCGCCATTCTTCCCGTTCCTGCTTTACCGTGCGTCGCGTTATTACCCTTGCGTCGCCTATCTTCCCTTTCCTGCTTTCCTATGCATCGCCTTTCTTCACTTGCATTGCCTTTCTTCCCTTGCGTCGCCTTTCTTCCCATTCCTGCTTTCCCTTGCGTCACCTTTCTTCTCGTTCCTGCTTTCCCTTGCGTCGCCTTTCCTCCCGTTCCTGCTTTCCCTTGCGTCAGCTTTCTTCCCATGCATCTCCTTTCTTCCCGTTCCTGCTTTCCCTTGCGCCGCCTTTCTTCCCTTGCGTCGCCTTTCTTCCCGTTCCTGCTTTCCCTTGCGTCGCCTTTCTACCCTTCCGTCGCTTTTCTTCTCGTTCCTACTTTCCCTTGCTTCGACTTTCTTTCCGTGCGTCGCCTTGCTACTCGTTCCTGCTTTCCCTTGCGTCGCCTTTCTTCGCTTGCGTTGCCTTTCTTCCCTTGCATCGCCTTTCTTCCCGTTCCTGCTTACCCTTGCCACGCCTTTCTTCTTGTTCCTGCTTTCCCTTGCCACGCCTTTCTTCCCCTGCGTCGCCTTTCTTCCCTCGCATTGCCTTTTTTCCCCTTCCTGCGTTCCCTTGCGTCGCCTATCTTCCCTTCCGTCGCCTTTCTTCCCGTTCCTGCTTTCCCTTCCATCGCCTTTCTTCCCTTGCGTCGCCTTTCTTCCCGTTCCTGATTTCCCTTGAGTCGCCTTGCTTCCCTTGCATCGCCTTTCTTCCCTTGCGTCGCCTTGCTTCCCTCGCTTCGCCTTTCTTCCCGTTCCTGCGTTCCCTTGCGTCGCCGTTCTACCCTTCCGACGCCTTTCTTACCATTCCTGCTTTCCCTTGCATCGCCTATCTTCCCTTGCGTCGCCTTTCTTCTCTTTCCTGCTTTCCCTTGCGTCGCCTTTCCTCCCGTTCCTGCTTTCCCTTGCGTCGACTTTCTTTCCGCCCGTCGCCTTTCTTCTCATTGCTGCTTTCCCTTTTGTTGCGTTTCTTCTCGTTCCTGCTTTCCTTTCCGTCGCCATTCTTCCCCTTCCTGCTTTACCGTGCGACGCCTTTCCTCCCTTCCGTCGCCTTTCTTCCCGTTTCTGCTTTACCTTGCCTCGCGTTTCTTCCCTTGCGTCGCGTTATTACCCTTGCGTCGCCTTTCATCCCGTTCCTGCTTTTCCTTGCGCCGCCTTTCTTCCCTTGCGTCTCCTTTCTTCCCTTGCGAAGCCCTTCTTCCCTTGCGTCGCCTTTCTTCCCGTTCCTGCTTTTCCTTGCGCCGCCTTTCTTCCCTTGCGTCTCCTTTCTTCCCTTTCCTACTTAGCCTTGCATCGCCTTTCTTTCCTTGCGTCACCTTTCTGCTCGTTCCTGCGATCCCTTGCGTCTCCTTTCTTCCCTTTCCTACTTTCCCTTGCATCGCCTTTCTTTCCTGACGTCGCCTTTCCTCCCGTTGCTGCTTTTCCTTGCGCCTCCATTCTTCCCTTGCGTCTCCTTTCTTCCCTTTCCTACTTCCCCTTGCATTGCCTTTCTTTCCTTGCGTCGCCTTTCTTCTCGTTCCTGCGATCCCTTGCGTCACCTTTCTTCTCGCTCCTGCTTTCCCTTGCGTCAGCTTTCTTCCAATGCATCTCCTTTCTTCCTGTTCCTGCTTTCCCTTGCGCCGCATTTCTTCCCTTGCGTCTCCTTTCTTCCCTTTCCTACTTTCCCTTGCATCGCCTTTCTTTCCATGCGTCACCTTTCTTGCAGATCCTGCCTTCCCTTGCATCGACTTTCTTCCCTTGCGTTGCCTTTCTTCCCATTCCTGCTTTCCCTTGCCACGCCTTTCTTCCCGTTTCTGCTTTCCCTTGCGCCGCCTTTCTTCCCCTGCGTCGCCTATCTTCCCTTGCATCGCCTTCTTTCCCCTACCTGCTTTCCCGTGCGTCGCCTTTCTTCCCTTGCGTCGCCTTTCTTCCCTTGCATCGCATTTCTTCCCGTTCCTGCTTTCTCTTGCGTCGCCTGTCTTCCCGTTCCTCCTTTCCCTTGCATCGCCTTTCTTCCCTTGCGTCGCCTTTCTTCCCGTTCCTGATTTCCCTTGCGTCGCCTTGCTTCCCTTGCATCGCCTATCTTCCCTTGCATCGCCTTTCTTCCCTTGCGTAGCCTTTCTTACCATTCCTGATTTCCCTTGCGTCGCCTTGCTTCCCTCGCGTCGCCTTTCTTCCCCTGCGTCGCCTATCTTCCCTTGCGTCGCCTTTCTTCTCTTTCCTGCTTTCCCGTGCGTCGCCTTTCCTCCCGTTCCTGCTTTCCCTTGCGTCGACTTTCTTTCCGCCCGTCGCCTTTCTTCTCATTGCTGCTTTCCCTTTTGTTGCGTTTCTTCTCGTTCCTGCTTTCCTTTCCGTCGCCATTCTTCCCCTTCCTGCTTTACCGTGCGACGCCTTTCCTCCCTTCCGTCGCCTTTCTTCCCGTTCCTGCTTTCCCTTGCGTCGCGTTTCTTCCCTTGCGTCGCGTTATTACCCTTGCGTCGCCTTTCATCCCGTTCCTGCTTTTCCTTGCGCCGCCTTTCTTCCCTTGCGTCTCCTTTCTTCCCTTGCGAAGCCCTTCTTCCCTTGCGTCGCCTTTCTTCCCGTTCCTGCTTTTCCTTGCGCCGCCTTTCTTCCCTTGCGTCTCCTTTCTTCCCTTTCCTACTTAGCCTTGCATCGCCTTTCTTTCCTTGCGTCGCCTTTCTGCTCGTTCCTGCGATCCCTTGCGTCGCCTTTCTTTCCGTTCCTACTTTCCCTTGCTTCGCCTTACTTCCCTTGCGTCTCCTTTCTTCCCTTTCCTACTTTCCCTTGCATCGCCTTTCTTTCCTGACGTCGCCTTTCCTCCCGTTGCTGCTTTTCCTTGCGCCTCCATTCTTCCCTTGCGTCTCCTTTCTTCCCTTTCCTACTTCCCCTTGCATCGCCTTTCTTTCCTTGCGTCGCCTTTCTTCTCGTTCCTGCGATCCCTTGCGTCACCTTTCTTCTCGCTCCTGCTTTCCCTTGCGTCAGCTTTCTTCCAATGCATCTCCTTTCTTCCTGTTCCTGCTTTCCCTTGCGCCACATTTCTTCCCTTGCGTCTCCTTTCTTCCCTTTCCTACTTTCCCTTGCATCGCCTTTCTTTCCATGCGTCACCTTTCTTGCAGATCCTGCCTTCCCTTGCGTCGACTTTCTTCCCTTGCGTTGCCTATCTTCCCTTGCATCGCCTTTTTTCCCCTTCCTGCTTTCCCGTGCGTCGCCTTTCTTCCCTTGCGTCGCCTTTCTTCCCTTGCATCGCATTTCTTCCCGTTCCTGCTTTCTCTTGCGTCGCCTGTCTTCCCGTTCCTCCTTTCCCTTGCATCGCCTTTCTTCCCTTGCGTCGCCTTTCTTCCCGTTCCTGATTTCCCTTGCGTCGCCTTGCTTCCCTTGCATCGCCTATCTTCCCTTGCATCGCCTTTCTTCCCTTGCGTAGCCTTTCTTACCATTCCTGATTTCCCTTGCGTCGCCTTGCTTCCCTTGCGTCGCCTTTCTTCCCCTGCGTCGCCTTTCTTCCCTTGCGTCGCCTTTCTTACCGTTCCTGCATTCCCTTGCGTCGCCTTTCTTCTCGTTCCTGCTTTCCCGTGCGTCGCCTTTCTTCCTGTTCCTGCTTCCCCTTGCGTCGCCTGGCCTCCCTTGCGTCGCCTTTCTTCCCTTGCCTCGCCTTTCTACCCTTCCGTCGCCTTTCTTACCATTCCTGCTTTCGCTTGCGTCAGCTTTCTTCCCATGCATCTCCTTTCTTCCCGTTCCTGCTTTCCCTGTCGCCGCCTTTCTTCCCTTGCGTCTCCTTTCTTCCCTTTCCTACTTTTCCTTGCATCGCCTTTCTTACCTTGCGTCGCCTTTCTTCTCCTTCCTGCGATCCCTTGCGTCGCCTTTCTTCCCGTTCCTACTTTCCCTTGCTTCAACTTCCTTCCCTTGCGTCGCCTTTCTTCCAATTCCTGCTTTCCCTTGCGTCGCCTTTCTTCACTTGCGTAGCCTTTCTTCCCTTGCATCGCCTTTCTTACCGTTCCTCCTTTCCCTTGCATTGCCTTTCTTCCCGTTCCTGCTTTCCCTTGCGTCGCCTTTCTTCCCATTCCAGCATTCCCTTGCATCGCCTCTCTACCCTTGCGTCGCCTTTCTTACCATTCCTGCTTACCCTTGCTTCGCCTTTCTTCTCGTTCCTGCTTTCCCTTCCGAAGCTTTATTTCCCATTTCTGCTTTCCCTTGCGTCGCCTTTCCTCCCGTTTCTGCATTCTCTTGCGTCGCCCTGCTTTCCCTTGCCACGCCTTTCTTCCCGTTCCTGCTTTTACGTGTGTCGCCATTCTTCCCTTGCGTCGCCTTTCTTCCCTTGCATCGCATTTCTTCCCGTTCCTCCTTTCCCTTGCATCGCCTTTCTTCCCTTCCGTCACCATTCTTCCCGTTCGTGCGTTCCCTTGCGTCGCCTTTCTTCTGTTGCGTTGCCTTTCTTCCCTTGCGCCGCCTTTCTTCCCATTCCAGCATTCCCTTGCATCGCCTTTCGTCCCTTGCGTCGCCTTTCTTCCCATTCCTGCTTTCCCTTGCGTCGCATTTCATTCCCTTGCATCGCCTTTCTTACCATTCCTGCTTTCCCTCGCGTCGCCTTTCTTCCCCTGCGTCGCCTTTCTTCCCTCGCATTGCCTTTTTTCCCCTTCCTGCGTTCCCTTGCGTCGCCTATCTTCCCTTCCGTCGCCTTTCTTCCCGTTCCTGCTTTCCCTTCCATCGCCTTTCTTCCCTTGCGTCTCCTTTCTTCCCGTTCCTGATTTCCCTTGAGTCGCCTTGCTTCCCTTGCATCGCCTTTCTTCCCTTGCGTCGCCTTGCTTCCCTCGCTTCGCCTTTCTTCCCGTTCCTGCGTTCCCTTGCGTCGCCGTTCTACCCTTCCGACGCCTTTCTTACCATTCCTGCTTTCCCTTGCATCGCCTATCTTCCCTTGCGTCGCCTTTCTTCTCTTTCCTGCTTTCCCTTGCGTCGCCTTTCCTCCCGTTCCTGCTTTCCCTTGCGTCGACTTTCTTTCCGCCCGTCGCCTTTCTTCTCATTGCTGCTTTCCCTTTTGTTGCGTTTCTTCTCGTTCCTGCTTTCCTTTCCGTCGCCATTCTTCCCCTTCCTGCTTTACCGTGCGACGCCTTTCCTCCCTTCCGTCGCCTTTCTTCCCGTTTCTGCTTTACCTTGCGTCGCCTTTCTTCCCGTTCCTGCTTTTCCTTGCGTCGCCTTTCATCCCGTTCCTGCTTTTCCTTGCGCCGCCTTTCTTCCCTTGCGTCTCCTTTCTTCCCTTGCGAAGCCCTTCTTCCCTTGCGTCGCCTTTCTTCCCGTTCCTGCTTTTCCTTGCGCCGCCTTTCTTCCCTTGCGTCTCCTTTCTTCCCTTTCCTACTTAGCCTTGCATCGCCTTTCTTTCCTTGCGTCACCTTTCTGCTCGTTCCTGCGATCCCTTGCGTCTCCTTTCTTCCCTTTCCTACTTTCCCTTGCATCGCCTTTCTTTCCTGACGTCGCCTTTCCTCCCGTTGCTGCTTTTCCTTGCGCCTCCATTCTTCCCTTGCGTCTCCTTTCTTCCCTTTCCTACTTCCCCTTGCATTGCCTTTCTTTCCTTGCGTCGCCTTTCTTCTCGTTCCTGCGATCCCTTGCGTCACCTTTCTTCTCGCTCCTGCTTTCCCTTGCGTCAGCTTTCTTCCAATGCATCTCCTTTCTTCCTGTTCCTGCTTTCCCTTGCGCCGCATTTCTTCCCTTGCGTCTCCTTTCTTCCCTTTCCTACTTTCCCTTGCATCGCCTTTCTTTCCATGCGTCACCTTTCTTGCAGATCCTGCCTTCCCTTGCATCGACTTTCTTCCCTTGCGTTGCCTTTCTTCCCATTCCTGCTTTCCCTTGCCACGCCTTTCTTCCCGTTTCTGCTTTCCCTTGCGCCGCCTTTCTTCCCCTGCGTCGCCTATCTTCCCTTGCATCGCCTTCTTTCCCCTACCTGCTTTCCCGTGCGTCGCCTTTCTTCCCTTGCGTCGCCTTTCTTCCCTTGCATCGCATTTCTTCCCGTTCCTGCTTTCTCTTGCGTCGCCTGTCTTCCCGTTCCTCCTTTCCCTTGCATCGCCTTTCTTCCCTTGCGTCGCCTTTCTTCCCGTTCCTGATTTCCCTTGCGTCGCCTTGCTTCCCTTGCATCGCCTATCTTCCCTTGCATCGCCTTTCTTCCCTTGCGTAGCCTTTCTTACCATTCCTGATTTCCCTTGCGTCGCCTTGCTTCCCTCGCGTCGCCTTTCTTCCCCTGCGTCGCCTATCTTCCCTTGCGTCGCCTTTCTTCTCTTTCCTGCTTTCCCGTGCGTCGCCTTTCCTCCCGTTCCTGCTTTCCCTTGCGTCGACTTTCTTTCCGCCCGTCGCCTTTCTTCTCATTGCTGCTTTCCCTTTTGTTGCGTTTCTTCTCGTTCCTGCTTTCCTTTCCGTCGCCATTCTTCCCCTTCCTGCTTTACCGTGCGACGCCTTTCCTCCCTTCCGTCGCCTTTCTTCCCGTTCCTGCTTTCCCTTGCGTCGCGTTTCTTCCCTTGCGTCGCGTTATTACCCTTGCGTCGCCTTTCATCCCGTTCCTGCTTTTCCTTGCGCCGCCTTTCTTCCCTTGCGTCTCCTTTCTTCCCTTGCGAAGCCCTTCTTCCCTTGCGTCGCCTTTCTTCCCGTTCCTGCTTTTCCTTGCGCCGCCTTTCTTCCCTTGCGTCTCCTTTCTTCCCTTTCCTACTTAGCCTTGCATCGCCTTTCTTTCCTTGCGTCGCCTTTCTGCTCGTTCCTGCGATCCCTTGCGTCGCCTTTCTTTCCGTTCCTACTTTCCCTTGCTTCGCCTTACTTCCCTTGCGTCTCCTTTCTTCCCTTTCCTACTTTCCCTTGCATCGCCTTTCTTTCCTGACGTCGCCTTTCCTCCCGTTGCTGCTTTTCCTTGCGCCTCCATTCTTCCCTTGCGTCTCCTTTCTTCCCTTTCCTACTTCCCCTTGCATCGCCTTTCTTTCCTTGCGTCGCCTTTCTTCTCGTTCCTGCGATCCCTTGCGTCACCTTTCTTCTCGCTCCTGCTTTCCCTTGCGTCAGCTTTCTTCCAATGCATCTCCTTTCTTCCTGTTCCTGCTTTCCCTTGCGCCACATTTCTTCCCTTGCGTCTCCTTTCTTCCCTTTCCTACTTTCCCTTGCATCGCCTTTCTTTCCATGCGTCACCTTTCTTGCAGATCCTGCCTTCCCTTGCGTCGACTTTCTTCCCTTGCGTTGCCTATCTTCCCTTGCATCGCCTTTTTTCCCCTTCCTGCTTTCCCGTGCGTCGCCTTTCTTCCCTTGCGTCGCCTTTCTTCCCTTGCATCGCATTTCTTCCCGTTCCTGCTTTCTCTTGCGTCGCCTGTCTTCCCGTTCCTCCTTTCCCTTGCATCGCCTTTCTTCCCTTGCGTCGCCTTTCTTCCCGTTCCTGATTTCCCTTGCGTCGCCTTGCTTCCCTTGCATCGCCTATCTTCCCTTGCATCGCCTTTCTTCCCTTGCGTAGCCTTTCTTACCATTCCTGATTTCCCTTGCGTCGCCTTGCTTCCCTTGCGTCGCCTTTCTTCCCCTGCGTCGCCTTTCTTCCCTTGCGTCGCCTTTCTTACCGTTCCTGCATTCCCTTGCGTCGCCTTTCTTCTCGTTCCTGCTTTCCCGTGCGTCGCCTTTCTTCCTGTTCCTGCTTCCCCTTGCGTCGCCTGGCCTCCCTTGCGTCGCCTTTCTTCCCTTGCCTCGCCTTTCTACCCTTCCGTCGCCTTTCTTACCATTCCTGCTTTCGCTTGCGTCAGCTTTCTTCCCATGCATCTCCTTTCTTCCCGTTCCTGCTTTCCCTGTCGCCGCCTTTCTTCCCTTGCGTCTCCTTTCTTCCCTTTCCTACTTTTCCTTGCATCGCCTTTCTTACCTTGCGTCGCCTTTCTTCTCCTTCCTGCGATCCCTTGCGTCGCCTTTCTTCCCGTTCCTACTTTCCCTTGCTTCAACTTCCTTCCCTTGCGTCGCCTTTCTTCCAATTCCTGCTTTCCCTTGCGTCGCCTTTCTTCACTTGCGTAGCCTTTCTTCCCTTGCATCGCCTTTCTTACCGTTCCTCCTTTCCCTTGCATTGCCTTTCTTCCCGTTCCTGCTTTCCCTTGCGTCGCCTTTCTTCCCATTCCAGCATTCCCTTGCATCGCCTCTCTACCCTTGCGTCGCCTTTCTTACCATTCCTGCTTACCCTTGCTTCGCCTTTCTTCTCGTTCCTGCTTTCCCTTCCGAAGCTTTATTTCCCATTTCTGCTTTCCCTTGCGTCGCCTTTCCTCCCGTTTCTGCATTCTCTTGCGTCGCCCTGCTTTCCCTTGCCACGCCTTTCTTCCCGTTCCTGCTTTTACGTGTGTCGCCATTCTTCCCTTGCGTCGCCTTTCTTCCCTTGCATCGCATTTCTTCCCGTTCCTCCTTTCCCTTGCATCGCCTTTCTTCCCTTCCGTCACCATTCTTCCCGTTCGTGCGTTCCCTTGCGTCGCCTTTCTTCTGTTGCGTTGCCTTTCTTCCCTTGCGCCGCCTTTCTTCCCATTCCAGCATTCCCTTGCATCGCCTTTCGTCCCTTGCGTCGCCTTTCTTCCCATTCCTGCTTTCCCTTGCGTCGCATTTCATTCCCTTGCATCGCCTTTCTTACCATTCCTGCTTTCCCTCGCGTCGCCTTTCTTCCCCTGCGTCGCCTTTCTTCCCTTGCGTCGCCTTTCTTACCGTTCCTGCATTCCCTTGCGTCGCCTTTCTTCTCGTTCCTGCTTTCCCGAGCGTCGCCTTTCTTCCTGTTCCTGCTTTCCCGTGCGTCGCCTTTCTTCCTGTTCCTGCTTTCCCTTGCGTCAGCTTTCTTCTCGTTCCTGCTTTCCCGTACGTCTCCTTTCTTCCTGTTCCTGCATTCCCTTGCGTCACCTTTCCACCCGTTCCTGCTTTACCTTGCGTCAGCTTTCTTCCCATGCATCTCCTTTCTTCCCATTCCTGCTTTCCGTTGCGCCGCCTTTCTTCCCTTGCGTCTCCTTTCTTCCCTTTCCTACTTTCCCTTGCGTCGCCTTTCTTCTCTTGCGTCGCCTTTCTTCTCGTTCCTGCTTTCCCTTGCGTAGCCTTTCTACCCTTCCGTCGCCTTTCTTACCATTCCTGCTTTCCCTTGTGTCGTCTTTCTTCCCTTGCGGAGCCTTTCTTAGCGTTCCTGCTTTGCCTTGCGTCACTGTCCTTCTCGTTCCTGCTTTCCCTTTAGTCAGCTTTCTTCACATTCCTGCTTTCCCGTGCGTCGCATTTCTTCCTGTTCCTGCTTTCCCTTGCGTCGCCTTGCTTCCCTGGTGTCGGCTTTCTTCCCTTGCATCGCCTTTCTTCCCTTGCGTCGCCTTTCTTCCCGTTCCTGCTTTCCCTTGCGTCGCCATTCTACCCTTGCGTCGCCTTTCTTACCATTCCTGCTGTCCCTTGCGTCGCCTATCTTCCCTTGCGTCGCCTTTCTTCCCGCTCCTGCTTTCCCTTGCGTCACCTTACTTCTCGTTCCTGCTTTCCCTTGCGTTGCCTTTCTTCCCATTCCTGCTTTCCCTTGCCACGCCTTTCTTTCCGTTTCTGCTTTCCCTTGCGCCGCCTTTCTTCCCCTGCGTCGCCTATCTTCCCTTGCATCGCCTTCTTTCCCCTACCTGCTTTCCCGTGCGTCGCCTTTCTTCCCTTGCGTCGCCTTTCTTCCCTTGCATCGCATTTCTTCCCGTTCCTGCTTTCTCTTGCGTCGCCTGTCTTCCCGTTCCTCCTTTCCCTTGCATCGCCTTTCTTCCCTTGCGTCGCCTTTCTTCCCGTTCCTGATTTCCCTTGCGTCGCCTTGCTTCCCTTGCATCGCCTATCTTCCCTTGCATCGCCTTTCTTCCCTTGCGTAGCCTTTCTTACCATTCCTGATTTCCCTTGCGTCGCCTTGCTTCCCTCGCGTCGCCTTTCTTCCCCTGCGTCGCCTATCTTCCCTTGCGTCGCCTTTCTTCTCTTTCCTGCTTTCCCGTGCGTCGCCTTTCCTCCCGTTCCTGCTTTCCCTTGCGTCGACTTTCTTTCCGCCCGTCGCCTTTCTTCTCATTGCTGCTTTCCCTTTTGTTGCGTTTCTTCTCGTTCCTGCTTTCCTTTCCGTCGCCATTCTTCCCCTTCCTGCTTTACCGTGCGACGCCTTTCCTCCCTTCCGTCGCCTTTCTTCCCGTTCCTGCTTTCCCTTGCGTCGCGTTTCTTCCCTTGCGTCGCGTTATTACCCTTGCGTCGCCTTTCATCCCGTTCCTGCTTTTCCTTGCGCCGCCTTTCTTCCCTTGCGTCTCCTTTCTTCCCTTGCGAAGCCCTTCTTCCCTTGCGTCGCCTTTCTTCCCTTTCCTACTTAGCCTTGCATCGCCTTTCTTTCCTTGCGTCGCCTTTCTGCTCGTTCCTGCGATCCCTTGCGTCGCCTTTCTTTCCGTTCCTACTTTCCCTTGCTTCGCCTTACTTCCCTTGCGTCTCCTTTCTTCCCTTTCCTACTTTCCCTTGCATCGCCTTTCTTTCCTGACGTCGCCTTTCCTCCCGTTGCTGCTTTTCCTTGCGCCTCCATTCTTCCCTTGCGTCTCCTTTCTTCCCTTTCCTACTTCCCCTTGCATCTCCTTTCTTTCCTTGCGTCGCCTTTCTTCTCGTTCCTGCGATCCCTTGCGTCACCTTTCTTCTCGCTCCTGCTTTCCCTTGCGTCAGCTTTCTTCCAATGCATCTCCTTTCTTCCTGTTCCTGCTTTCTCTTGCGCCGCATTTCTTCCCTTGCGTCTCCTTTCTTCCCTTTCCTACTTTCCCTTGCATCGCCTTTCTTTCCATGCGTCACCTTTCTTGCAGATCCTGCCTTCCCTTGCGTCGACTTTCTTCCCTTGCGTTGCCTATCTTCCCTTGCATCGCCTTTTTTCCCCTTCCTGCTTTCCCGTGCGTCGCCTTTCTTCCCTTGCGTCGCCTTTCTTCCCTTGCATCGCATTTCTTCCCGTTCCTGCTTTCTCTTGCGTCGCCTGTCTTCCCGTTCCTCCTTTCCCTTGCATCGCCTTTCTTCCCTTGCGTCGCCTTTCTTCCCGTTCCTGATTTCCCTTGCGTCGCCTTGCTTCCCTTGCATCGCCTATCTTCCCTTGCATCGCCTTTCTTCCCTTGCGTAGCCTTTCTTACCATTCCTGATTTCCCTTGCGTCGCCTTGCTTCCCTTGCGTCGCCTTTCTTCCCCTGCGTCGCCTTTCTTCCCTTGCGTCGCCTTTCTTACCGTTCCTGCATTCCCTTGCGTCGCCTTTCTTCTCGTTCCTGCTTTCCCGTGCGTCGCCTTTCTTCCTGTTCCTGCTTCCCCTTGCGTCGCCTGGCCTCCCTTGCGTCGCCTTTCTTCCCTTGCCTCGCCTTTCTACCCTTCCGTCGCCTTTCTTACCATTCCTGCTTTCGCTTGCGTCAGCTTTCTTCCCATGCATCTCCTTTCTTCCCGTTCCTGCTTTCCCTGTCGCCGCCTTTCTTCCCTTGCGTCTCCTTTCTTCCCTTTCCTACTTTTCCTTGCATCGCCTTTCTTACCTTGCGTCGCCTTTCTTCTCCTTCCTGCGATCCCTTGCGTCGCCTTTCTTCCCGTTCCTACTTTCCCTTGCTTCAACTTCCTTCCCTTGCGTCGCCTTTCTTCCAATTCCTGCTTTCCCTTGCGTCGCCTTTCTTCACTTGCGTAGCCTTTCTTCCCTTGCATCGCCTTTCTTACCGTTCCTCCTTTCCCTTGCATTGCCTTTCTTCCCGTTCCTGCTTTCCCTTGCGTCGCCTTTCTTCCCATTCCAGCATTCCCTTGCATCGCCTCTCTACCCTTGCGTCGCCTTTCTTACCATTCCTGCTTACCCTTGCTTCGCCTTTCTTCTCGTTCCTGCTTTCCCTTCCGAAGCTTTATTTCCCATTTCTGCTTTCCCTTGCGTCGCCTATTTTCCCTTGCGTCTCCTTTCTTCTCGTTCCTGCTATCCCTTGCGTCGCCTTTCCTCCCGTTCCTGCTTTCCCTTGCGTCGACTTTCTTCCCTTGCATTTCCTTTCTTCCCGTTCCTTCTTTGCCTTGCCATGCCTTTTTTCCCATTCCTGCTTTTCCTTGTGTCACCTTTCTTACCCTGCGTCGTCTTTCTTCCCTTGCTTCGCCTTTTTTCCCCTTCCTGCTTTCCCGTACGTTGCCGTTCTTCCTTTGCGTCGCCTTTCTTCCCGTTCGTGCTTTCCCTTCCATTGCCTTTCTTCCCTTGCGTCGCCTTTCTTCCCTTGCATCGCCTTTCTTCCCCTGCGTCGCCTTTCTTCCCTTGCGTCGCCTTTCTTCCCTTGCATCGCCTTTTTTCCCCTTCCTGCTTTCCCGTGCGTCGCCTTTCTTCCCCTGCGTCGCCTTTCTTCTCGTTCGTGCTTTCCCTTCCATTGCCTTTCTTCCCTTGCGTCGCCTTTCTTCCCCTGCGTCGCCTTTCTTCCCTTGCGTCGCCTTTCTTCCCTTGCGTCGCCTTTCTTCCCTTGCATCGCCTTTTTTCCCCTTCCTGCTTTCCCGTGCGTCGCCTTTCTTCCCTTGCGTCGCCTTTCTTCCCTTGCATCGCCTTTTTTCCCCTTCCTGCTTTCCCGTGCGTCGCCTTTCTTCCCTTGCGTCGCCTTTCTTCCCGTTCCTACTTTCCCTTGCGTCGAATTTCTTTCCGCGCGTCACCTTTCTTCTCGTTCCTGCTTTCCCTTGTGTACCCTTTCTTCTCGTTCCTGCTTTCCTTTCCATCGCCTTACTTCCCATTTCTGCTTTCTCTTGCGATGCCTTTCCTCCCTTGCGTCGCCTTTCTTACCTTGTGTCGCCTTCATTCCCATTTCTGCTTTCCCTTGCGCCGCCTTTCATCCCTTGTGTCGGCTTTCTTACCGTTCCTCCTTTCCCTTGCGTTGCCTTCCTTCCCGTGCGTCGCCATTCTTCCCGTTCCTGCTTTACCGTGCGTCGCGTTATTACCCTTGCGTCGCCTATCTTCCCGTTCCTGCTTTCCCATGCATCGCCTTTCTTCACTTGCATTGCCTTTCTTCCCTTGCGTCGCCTTTCTTCCCATTCCTGCTTTCCCTTGCGTCGCCTTTCTTCCCTTGCGTCGCCTTTCTTACCGTTCCTGCTTTCCCTTGCGCCACCGTCCTGCTCGATCCTGTTTTCCCGTGCGTCGCCTTTCTTCCTGTTCCTGCTTTCCCTTGCGTCGCCTTGCTTCCCATGTGTCGCCTATCTTCCCTTGCATCGCCTTTCTTCCCTTGTGTCGCCTTTCTTCCCATTCCTGCTTTCCCTTGCGTCGCCTTTCTTCCCTTGCGTCGCCTTTCTTACCGTTCCTGCTTTCCCTTGCGTCACCGTCCTGCTTGTTCCTGCTTTCCCTTGCGTCGCCTTTCCTCCCGTTCCTGCTTTCCCTTGCGTCAGCTTGCTTCTCGATCCTGCTTTCCCGTGCGTCGCCTTACTTCCTGTTCCTGCTTTCCCTTGCGTCGCCTTTCTTCCCTTGCGTCGCCTTTCTTACCGTTCCTGCTTTCCCTTGCGTCACCGTCCTTCTCGTTCCTGCTTTCCCTTGCGTCGCCTTTCCTCCCGTTCCTGCTTTCCCTTGCGTCAGCTTTCTTCCCATTCATCTCCTTTCTTCCCGTTCCCGCTTTCCCTTGCGCCGCCTTTCTTCCCTTGCGTCTTCTTTCTTCCCTTTCCTCCTTTCCATTGCCTCGCCTTTCTGCACTTGCGTCGCCTTTCTTGCCATTCCTGCTTTCCCTTGCGTCAGCTTTCTTCCCATGCATCTCCTTTCTTCCCGTTCCTGCTTTCTCTTACGCCGACTTTCTTCCCTTGCGTTTCCTCTCTTCCCGTTCCTGCTTTCCCTTGCCACGCCTTTTTTCCCGTTCCTGCTTTCCCTTGTGTCACCTTTCTTACCCTGCGTCGCCTTTCTTCCCATGCATCTCCTTTCTTCCCTTGCGTCGCCTTTCTTCCCGTTTCTGCTTTGTCTTGCGTCGCTTCTCTTCCCTTGCGTCGCCTTTCTTACCATTCCTGCTTTCCCTTGCGTCGCCTTTCTTCACTTGCATCGCCTTTCCTCCCTTGCGTCCCCTTTCTAACCGTTCCTGCTTTCCCTTGCGTCGCCTTTCTTCCCTTGCGTCGCCTTTCTAACCATTCCTGCTTTCCCTTGCGTCGCCTTTCTTCCCTTGCGTCGCCTTTCTTCCCGTTCCTACTTTCCCTTGCATCGTCTTTCTTTCCTTGCGTCGCTTTTCTTCTCGTTCCTGTGATCCCTTGCGTCGCCTTTCTTCCCTTGTGTCGCCTTTCTTCCCATTCCTGCTTTCCCTTGCGTCCCCTTACTTCACTTGCATCGCCTTTCCTCCCTTGCGTCGCCTTTCTTCCCATTCCCGCTTTCCCTTGCCTCGCCTTTCTACCCTTGCGTCGCTTTTCTTTCCATTCCTGCTTTCCCTTGCGTTGCCTTTCCTCCCGTTCCTTCTTTCATTTGCGTCAGCTTTCTTCTCGTTCCTGCTTTCCCTTGCATCGCCTTTCATACCGTTCCTGCTTTCCCGTGCGTCGCCTTTCTTCCTGTTCCTGCTTTCCCGTATGTCGCCTTTCTACCTTTCCGTCGCCTTTCTGTCCATTCCTGCTTTCCCTTGCGTCGCCTTGCTTCCCTTTGCGTCGCCTTTCTTCCCATTCCTGCTTTCCCTTGCGTCGCCTTTCCTCCCGTTCCTGCTTTCCCTTGCGTCAGCTTTCTTCCCATGCATCTCTTTTCATCCCGTTCCTGCTTTCCCTTACGTAGACTTTCTTTCCTTGCGTTTCCTTTCTTCCCGTTTTTGCTTTCCCTTGCCACGCCTTTTTTCCCGTTCCTGCTTCCCCTTGTGTCACCTTTCTTACCCTGCGTCGCCTTTCTTCCCTTGCGTCGCCTTTTTTCCCCTTCCTGCTTTCCCGTGCGTCGCCTTTCTTCCCTTGCGTCGCCTTCCTTCCCGTGCGCCGCCTTTCTTCCCGTTCGTGCTTTCCCTTCCTTTGCCTTTCTTCCCTTGCGTCGCCTTTCTTACCATTCCTGCTTTCCCTTCCATCGCCTTTCTTCCCTGGCGTAGCCATTCTTACTGTTCCTGCTTTCCCTTGCGTCACCTTTCTTCTCGTTCCTGCTTTCCCTTGCGTCGCCTTGCTTCCCTTGCATCGCCTTTCTTCCCTTGCGTCGCCTTTCTTCCCTTGCGTCGCCTTTCTTCCCCTTCCTGCTTTCTCTTGCGTTCCGTTTCTTCCCCTGCGTCGCCTTTCTTCCCTTGCGTCGCTTTTCTTACCGTTTCTGCTTTCTCTTCTGTCGCCTTTCATCCGGTTCCTGCTTTCCCTTCCATCGCCTTTCTTCCCATGCATCTCCTTTCTTCCCTTGCGTCGCCTTTCTTCCCGTTTCTGCTTTGTCTTGCGTCGCTTCTCTTCCCTTGCGTCGCCTTTCTTACCATTCTTGCTTTCCCTTGCGTCGCCTTTCTTCCCTTGCGTCGCCTTTCTTCCCTTGCGTAGCCTTTCTTACCGTTCCTGCTTTCCCTTGCGTCGCCTTTCTTCCCTTGCGTTGCCTTTCTTCCCTTGCGTAGCCTTTCTTACCGTTCCTGCTTTCCCTTGCGTCGCCTTGCTTCCCTTGCATCGCCTTTCTTCCCTTGCATCTCCTTTCTTCCCTTGCGTCGCCTTTCTTCCCGTTTCTGCTTTGTGTTGCGTCGCTTCTCTTCCCTTGCGTCGCCTTTCTTACCATTCCTGCTTTCCCTCACGTCGCATTTCTTCCCCTGCGCCGCCTTTCTTCCCTTGCGTCGCCTTTCTTCCCGTTCCTACTTTCCCTTGCATCGTCTTTCTTTCCTTGCGTCGCTTTTCTTCTCGTTCCTGTGATCCCTTGCGTCGCCTTTCTTCCCTTGAGTCGCCTTTCTTCCCATTCCTGCTTTCCCTTGCGTCGCCTTACTTCACTTGCATCGTCTTTCTTCCCTTGCGTCGCCTTTCTTCCCATTCCCGCTTTCCGTTGCCTCGCCTTTCTACCCTTGCGTCGCTTTTCTTTCCATTCCTGCTTTCCCTTGCGTTGCCTTTCCTCCCGTTCCTTCTTTCATTTGCGTCAGCATTCTTCTCGTTCCTGCTTTCCCTTGCATCGCCTTTCTTACCGTTCCTGCTTTCCCGTGCGTCGCCTTTCTTCCTGTTCCTGCTTTCCCTTGCGTCGCCTTTCTACCCTTCCGTCGCCTTTCTAACCGTTCCTGCTTTCCCGTATGTCGCCTTTCTACCCTTCCGTCGCCTTTCTCTCCATTCCTGCTTTCCCTTGCGTCGCCTTGCTTCCCTTGCGTCGCCTTTCTTCCCATTCCTGCTTTCCCTTGCGTCGCCTTTCCTCCCGTTCCTGCTTTCCCTTGCGTCAGCTTTCTTCCCATGCATCTCCTTTCTTCCCATTCCTGCTTTCCCTTACGTAGACTTTCTTTCCTTGCGTTTCCTTTCTTCCCGTTTTTGCTTTCCCTTGCCACGCCTTTTTTCCCGTTCCTGCTTTCCCTTGTGTCACTTTTCTTCCCTTGCGTCGCCTTTTTTCCCCTTCCTGCTTTCCCGTGCGTCGCCTTTCTTCCCTTGCGTCGCCTTCCTTCCCGTGCGTCGCCTTCCTTCCCGTTCATGCTTTCCCTTCCATCGCCTTTCTTCCCCTGCGTCGCCTTTCTTCCCTTGCATCGCCTTTCTTACCCTGCGTCGCCTTTCTTCCCTTGCGTCGCCTTTCTTCCCTTGCATCGCCTTTCTTCCCATTCCTGACTTCCCTTGCGTTCCCTTTCTTCTTGTTCCTGATATCCTTTCCGTCGCTGTACTTCCCGTTTCTGCTTTCTCTTGCAATGCCTTTTCTCCCTTGCGTCGCCTTTCTTACCTTGTGTCGCCTTCATTCCCATTCCTGCTTTCCCTTGCGCCGCCTTTCATCCCTTGTGTCGGCTTTCTTACCGTTCCTCCTTTCTCTTGCGTCGCCTTCCTTCCCGTGCGTCGCCATTCTTCCCGTTCCTGCTTTACCGTGCGTCGCCTTTCTTCCGTTGCGTCGACTTCCTTCTCGTTCCTGCTCCCTTGCGTCGCCTTTCTTCCCTTGTGTCCCGTTATTACCCTTGCGTCGCCTTTCTTCCCGTTCCTGCTTTCCCTTGCGTCGCCTTCCTTCCCTTGCGTCGCCTTTCTTCACTTGCATCGCCTTTCTTCCCCTGCGTCGCCTTTCTTCCCATTCCTGCTTTCCCTTGCGTCGCCTTTCTTCCCTTGCGTCGCCTTTCTTCACTTGCATCGCCTTTCTTCCCATTCCTGCATTCCCTTGCCTAGCAATTCTACCCTTGCGTCGCCTTTCTTACCATTCCTGCTTTCCCTTGCGTAGCCTTTCTTCCCTTGTGTCGCCTTTCTTACCGTTCCTGCTTTCCCTTGCGTCACCGTCCTTCTCGTTCCTGCTTTCCCTTGCGTAGCCTTTCCTCCCGTTCCTGCTTTCCCTTGCGTCAGCTTTCTTCTCGTTCCTGCTTTCCCTTGCGTCGCCTTGCTTCCCTTGTGTCGCCTTTCTTCCCTTGCGTCGCCTTTCTTCCCTTGCGTCGCCTTTCTTCCCATTCCTGCTTTCCCTTGCGTCGCATTTCATACCCTTGCATCGCCTTTCTTACCATTCCTGCATTCCCTTGCATCGCCTTTCCTCCCGTTCCTGCTTTCCCTTGCGTCAGCTTTCTTCCCATGCATCTCCTTTCTTCCCGTTCCTGCTTTTCCTTGCGCCGCCTTTCTTCCCTTGCGTCTCCTTTCTTCCCTTTCCTACTTTCCCTTGCATTGCCGTTCTTTCCTTGCGTCACTTTTCTTCCCATTCCTGCTTTCCCTTGCGTTGCCTTTCTTACCATTCCTGCTTTCCCTCGCGTCGCCTTTCTTCTTTTGCGTCGCATATCATCCCATTCCTGATTCCCCTTGCGTCGCCTTTCTACCCTTCCGTCGCCTTTCTGTCCATTCCTGCTTTCCCTTGCGTCGCCTTTCTACCCTTCCGTCGCCTTTCTGTCCATTCCTGCTTTCCCTTGCGTCGCCTTCCTTCCCGTGTGTCGCCATTCTTCCCGTTCCTGCTTTACCGTGCGTCGCCTTTCTTCCCTTGCGTCGCCTTTCTTCTCATACTTGCTTTCCTTTGCGTCGCCTTTTTTCCCTTGCGTCGCGTTATTACCCTTGCGTCGCCTTTCTTCCCTTTCCTGCTTTCCATTGCGTCGCCTTGCTTCCCTGGCGTCGCCTTTCTTCATTTGCTTCGCCTTTCTTCACTTGCATCGCCTTTCTTCCCTTGCATCGCCTTTCTTCCCATTACTGCTTTCCCTTGCGTCGCCTTTCTTCCCTTGCGTCGCCTTTCTTCCCATTCCTGCTTTCCCTTGCCTAGCCATTCTACCCTTGCGTTGCCTTTCTACCCGTTCCTGCTTTCCTTTGCGTCGCCTTTCTTCCCTTGCGTAGCCTTTCTTAACGTTCCTGCTTTCCCCTGCGTCACCGTCCTTCTCATTCCTGCTTTCCCTTGCGTCGCCTTTCCTACCGTTCCTGCTTTCCCTTGCGTCAGCTTGCTTCTCGATCCTGCTTTCCCTTGCGTCGCCTTTCTTACCATTCCTGCTTTCCCTTGCGTCGCCTATCTTCCCTTGCGCCGCCTTTCTTCCCGCTCCTGCTTTCCCTTGCGTCGCATATATTCCCTTGCGTCTCCTTTCTCCCCGCTCCTGCTTTCCCTTGCGTCACCGTCCTTCTCGTTCCTGCTTTCCCTTGCGTAGCCTTTCCTCCCGTTCCTGCTTTCCCTTGCGTCAGCTTTCTTCTCGTTCCTGCTTTCCCTTGCGTCGCCTTGCTTCCCTTGTGTCGCCTTTCTTCCCTTGCGTCGCCTTTCTTCCCTTGCGTCGCCTTTCTTCCCATTCCTGCTTTCCCTTGCGTCGCATTTCATACCCTTGCATCGCCTTTCTTACCATTCCTGCATTCCCTTGCATCGCCTTTCCTCCCGTTCCTGCTTTCCCTTGCGTCAGCTTTCTTCCCATGCATCTCCTTTCTTCCCGTTCCTGCTTTTCCTTGCGCCGCCTTTCTTCCCTTGCGTCTCCTTTCTTCCCTTTCCTACTTTCCCTTGCATTGCCGTTCTTTCCTTGCGTCACTTTTCTTCCCATTCCTGCTTTCCCTTGCGTTGCCTTTCTTACCATTCCTGCTTTCCCTCGCGTCGCCTTTCTTCTTTTGCGTCGCATATCATCCCATTCCTGATTCCCCTTGCGTCGCCTTTCTACCCTTCCGTCGCCTTTCTGTCCATTCCTGCTTTCCCTTGCGTCGCCTTTCTACCCTTCCGTCGCCTTTCTGTCCATTCCTGCTTTCCCTTGCGTCGCCTTCCTTCCCGTGTGTCGCCATTCTTCCCGTTCCTGCTTTACCGTGCGTCGCCTTTCTTCCCTTGCGTCGCCTTTCTTCTCATACTTGCTTTCCTTTGCGTCGCCTTTTTTCCCTTGCGTCGCGTTATTACCCTTGCGTCGCCTTTCTTCCCTTTCCTGCTTTCCATTGCGTCGCCTTGCTTCCCTGGCGTCGCCTTTCTTCATTTGCTTCGCCTTTCTTCACTTGCATCGCCTTTCTTCCCTTGCATCGCCTTTCTTCCCATTACTGCTTTCCCTTGCGTCGCCTTTCTTCCCTTGCGTCGCCTTTCTTCCCATTCCTGCTTTCCCTTGCCTAGCCATTCTACCCTTGCGTTGCCTTTCTACCCGTTCCTGCTTTCCTTTGCGTCGCCTTTCTTCCCTTGCGTAGCCTTTCTTAACGTTCCTGCTTTCCCCTGCGTCACCGTCCTTCTCATTCCTGCTTTCCCTTGCGTCGCCTTTCCTACCGTTCCTGCTTTCCCTTGCGTCAGCTTGCTTCTCGATCCTGCTTTCCCTTGCGTCGCCTTTCTTACCATTCCTGCTTTCCCTTGCGTCGCCTATCTTCCCTTGCGCCGCCTTTCTTCCCGCTCCTGCTTTCCCTTGCGTCGCATATATTCCCTTGCGTCTCCTTTCTCCCCGCTCCTGCTTTACCTTGCGTCGCCTATCTTCCCTTGCGTCTCCTTTCTTCTCGTTCCTGCTTTCCCTTGTGTCGCCTTTCCTCCCGTTCCTGCTTTCCCTTGCGTCGACTTTCTTCCCTTGCGTTTCCTTTCTTCCCGTTCCTTCTTTGCCTTGCCATGCCTTTTTTCCCATTCCTGCTTTTCCTTGTGTCACCTTTCTTACCCTGCGTCATCTTTCTTCCCTTGCTTCGCCTTTTTTCCCCTTCCTGCTTTCCCGTGCGTCGCCTTTCTTCCCCTGCATCGCCTTTCTTCCCGTTCGTGCTTTCCCTTCCATTGCCTTTCTTCCCTTGCGTCGCCTTTCTTCCCTTGCGTCGCCTTTCTTCCCGTTTCTGCTTTGTCTTGCGTCGCTTCTCTTCCCTTGCGTCGCCTTTCTTACCATTCCTGCTTTCCCTTGCGTCGCCTTTCTTCACTTGCATCGCCTTTCCTCCCTTGCGTCCCCTTTCTAACCGTTCCTGCTTTCCCTTGCGTCGCCTTTCTTCCCTTGCGTCGCCTTTCTAACCATTCCTGCTTTCCCTTGCGTCGCCTTTCTTCCCTTGCGTCGCCTTTCTTCCCGTTCCTACTTTCCCTTGCATCGTCTTTCTTTCCTTGCGTCGCTTTTCTTCTCGTTCCTGTGATCCCTTGCGTCGCCTTTCTTCCCTTGTGTCGCCTTTCTTCCCATTCCTGCTTTCCCTTGCGTCGCCTTACTTCACTTGCATCGCCTTTCCTCCCTTGCGTCGCCTTTCTTCCCATTCCCGCTTTCCCTTGCCTCGCCTTTCTACCCTTGCGTCGCTTTTCTTTCCATTCCTGCTTTCCCTTGCGTTGCCTTTCCTCCCGTTCCTTCTTTCATTTGCGTCAGCTTTCTTCTCGTTCCTGCTTTCCCTTGCATCGCCTTTCATACCGTTCCTGCTTTCCCGTGCGTCGCCTTTCTTCCTGTTCCTGCTTTCCCGTATGTCGCCTTTCTACCTTTCCGTCGCCTTTCTGTCCATTCCTGCTTTCCCTTGCGTCGCCTTGCTTCCCTTTGCGTCGCCTTTCTTCCCATTCCTGCTTTCCCTTGCGTCGCCTTTCCTCCCGTTCCTGCTTTCCCTTGCGTCAGCTTTCTTCCCATGCATCTCTTTTCATCCCGTTCCTGCTTTCCCTTACGTAGACTTTCTTTCCTTGCGTTTCCTTTCTTCCCGTTTTTGCTTTCCCTTGCCACGCCTTTTTTCCCGTTCCTGCTTCCCCTGCGTCGCCTTTCTTACCCTGCGTCGCCTTTCTTCCCTTGCGTCGCCTTTTTTCCCCTTCCTGCTTTCCCGTGCGTCGCCTTTCTTCCCTTGCGTCGCCTTCCTTCCCGTGCGCCGCCTTTCTTCCCGTTCGTGCTTTCCCTTCCTTTGCCTTTCTTCCCTTGCGTCGCCTTTCTTACCATTCCTGCTTTCCCTTCCATCGCCTTTCTTCCCTGGCGTAGCCTTTCTTACTGTTCCTGCTTTCCCTTGCGTCACCTTTCTTCTCGTTCCTGCTTTCCCTTGCGTCGCCTTGCTTCCCTTGCATCGCCTTTCTTCCCTTGCGTCGCCTTTCTTCCCTTGCGTCGCCTTTCTTCCCCTTCCTGCTTTCTCTTGCGTTCCGTTTCTTCCCCTGCGTCGCCTTTCTTCCCTTGCGTCGCTTTTCTTACCGTTTCTGCTTTCTCTTCTGTCGCCTTTCATCCGGTTCCTGCTTTCCCTTCCATCGCCTTTCTTCCCATGCATCTCCTTTCTTCCCTTGCGTCGCCTTTCTTCCCGTTTCTGCTTTGTCTTGCGTCGCTTCTCTTCCCTTGCGTCGCCTTTCTTACCATTCTTGCTTTCCCTTGCGTCGCCTTTCTTCCCTTGCGTCGCCTTTCTTCCCTTGCGTAGCCTTTCTTACCGTTCCTGCTTTCCCTTGCGTCGCCTTTCTTCCCTTGCGTTGCCTTTCTTCCCTTGCGTAGCCTTTCTTACCGTTCCTGCTTTCCCTTGCGTCGCCTTGCTTCCCTTGCATCGCCTTTCTTCCCTTGCATCTCCTTTCTTCCCTTGCGTCGCCTTTCTTCCCGTTTCTGCTTTGTCTTGCGTCGCTTCTCTTCCCTTGCGTCGCCTTTCTTACCATTCCTGCTTTCCCTCACGTCGCATTTCTTCCCCTGCGCCGCCTTTCTTCCCTTGCATTGCCTTTCTTACCGTTCCTCCTTTCCCTTGCATCGCCTTTCTTCCCGTTCCTGCTTTCCCTTGCGTCGCCTTTCTTCCCATTCCAGCATTCCCTTGCATCGCCTCTCTACCCTTGCGTCGCCTTTATTACCATTCCTGCTTACCCTTGCTTCGCCTTTCTTCTCGTTCCTGCTTTCCCTTCCGAAGCCTTATTTCCCATTTCTGCTTTCCCTTGCATCGCCTTTCTTCTCTTGCGTCGCCTTTCTAACCATTCCTGCTTTCCCTTGCGTCGCCTTTCTTCCCTTGCGTCGCCTTTCTTCCCGTTCCTGCTTTCCCTTGCATCGTCTTTCTTTCCTTGCGTCGCTTTTCTTCTCGTTCCTGTGATCCCTTGCGTCGCCTTTCTTCCCTTGAGTCGCCTTTCTTCCCATTCCTGCTTTCCCTTGCGTCGCCTTACTTCACTTGCATCGTCTTTCTTCCCTTGCGTCGCCTTTCTTCCCATTCCCGCTTTCCGTTGCCTCGCCTTTCTACCCTTGCGTCGCTTTTCTTTCCATTCCTGCTTTCCCTTGCGTTGCCTTTCCTCCCGTTCCTTCTTTCATTTGCGTCAGCTTTCTTCTCGTTCCTGCTTTCCCTTGCATCGCCTTTCTTACCGTTCCTGCTTTCCCGTGCGTCGCCTTTCTTCCTGTTCCTGCTTTCCCTTGCGTCGCCTTTCTACCCTTCCGTCGCCTTTCTAACCGTTCCTGCTTTCCCGTATGTCGCCTTTCTACCCTTCCGTCGCCTTTCTCTCCATTCCTGCTTTCCCTTGCGTCGCCTTGCTTCCCTTGCGTCGCCTTTCTTCCCATTCCTGCTTTCCCTTGCGTCGCCTTTCCTCCCGTTCCTGCTTTCCCTTGCGTCAGCTTTCTTCCCATGCATCTCCTTTCTTCCCATTCCTGCTTTCCCTTACGTAGACTTTCTTTCCTTGCGTTTCCTTTCTTCCCGTTTTTGCTTTCCCTTGCCACGCCTTTTTTCCCGTTCCTGCTTTCCCTTGTGTCACTTTTCTTCCCTTGCGTCGCCTTTTTTCCCCTTCCTGCTTTCCCGTGCGTCGCCTTTCTTCCCTTGCGTCGCCTTCCTTCCCGTGCGTCGCCTTCCTTCCCGTTCATGCTTTCCCTTCCATCGCCTTTCTTCCCCTGCGTCGCCTTTCTTCCCTTGCATCGCCTTTCTTACCCTGCGTCGCCTTTCTTCCCTTGCATCGCCTTTCTTCCCATTCCTGACTTCCCTTGCGTTCCCTTTCTTCTCGTTCCTGATATCCTTTCCGTCGCTGTACTTCCCGTTTCTGCTTTCTCTTGCAATGCCTTTCCTCCCTTGCGTCGCCTTTCTTACCTTGTGTCGCCTTCATTCCCATTCCTGCTTTCCCTTGCGCCGCCTTTCATCCCTTGTGTCGGCTTTCTTACCGTTCCTCCTTTCTCTTGCGTCGCCTTCCTTCCCGTGCGTCGCCATTCTTCCCGTTCCTGCTTTACCGTGCGTCGCCTTTCTTCCGTTGCGTCGACTTCCTTCTCGTTCCTGCTCCCTTGCGTCGCCTTTCTTCCCTTGTGTCCCGTTATTACCCTTGCGTCGCCTTTCTTCCCGTTCCTGCTTTCCCTTGCGTCGCCTTCCTTCCCTTGCGTCGCCTTTCTTCACTTGCATCGCCTTTCTTCCCCTGCGTCGCCTTTCTTCCCATTCCTGCTTTCCCTTGCGTCGCCTTTCTTCCCTTGCGTCGCCTTTCTTCACTTGCATCGCCTTTCTTCCCATTCCTGCATTCCCTTGCCTAGCAATTCTACCCTTGCGTCGCCTTTCTTACCATTCCTGCTTTCCCTTGCGTAGCCTTTCTTCCCTTGTGTCGCCTTTCTTACCGTTCCTGCTTTCCCTTGCGTCACCGTCCTTCTCGTTCCTGCTTTCCCTTGCGTAGCCTTTCCTCCCGTTCCTGCTTTCCCTTGCGTCAGCTTTCTTCTCGTTCCTGCTTTCCCTTGCGTCGCCTTGCTTCCCTTGTGTCGCCTTTCTTCCCTTGCGTCGCCTTTCTTCCCTTGCGTCGCCTTTCTTCCCATTCCTGCTTTCCCTTGCGTCGCATTTCATACCCTTGCATCGCCTTTCTTACCATTCCTGCATTCCCTTGCATCGCCTTTCCTCCCGTTCCTGCTTTCCCTTGCGTCAGCTTTCTTCCCATGCATCTCCTTTCTTCCCGTTCCTGCTTTTCCTTGCGCCGCCTTTCTTCCCTTGCGTCTCCTTTCTTCCCTTTCCTACTTTCCCTTGCATTGCCGTTCTTTCCTTGCGTCACTTTTCTTCCCATTCCTGCTTTCCCTTGCGTCGCCTTTCTTACCATTCCTGCTTTCCCTCGCGTCGCCTTTCTTCTTTTGCGTCGCATATCATCCCATTCCTGATTCCCCTTGCGTCGCCTTTCTACCCTTCCGTCGCCTTTCTGTCCATTCCTGCTTTCCCTTGCGTCGCCTTTCTACCCTTCCGTCGCCTTTCTGTCCATTCCTGCTTTCCCTTGCGTCGCCTTCCTTCCCGTGTGTCGCCATTCTTCCCGTTCCTGCTTTACCGTGCGTCGCCTTTCTTCCCTTGCGTCGCCTTTCTTCTCATACTTGCTTTCCTTTGCGTCGCCTTTTTTCCCTTGCGTCGCGTTATTACCCTTGCGTCGCCTTTCTTCCCTTTCCTGCTTTCCATTGCGTCGCCTTGCTTCCCTGGCGTCGCCTTTCTTCATTTGCTTCGCCTTTCTTCACTTGCATCGCCTTTCTTCCCTTGCATCGCCTTTCTTCCCATTACTGCTTTCCCTTGCGTCGCCTTTCTTCCCTTGCGTCGCCTTTCTTCCCATTCCTGCTTTCCCTTGCCTAGCCATTCTACCCTTGCGTTGCCTTTCTACCCGTTCCTGCTTTCCTTTGCGTCGCCTTTCTTCCCTTGCGTAGCCTTTCTTAACGTTCCTGCTTTCCCCTGCGTCACCGTCCTTCTCATTCCTGCTTTCCCTTGCGTCGCCTTTCCTACCGTTCCTGCTTTCCCTTGCGTCAGCTTGCTTCTCGATCCTGCTTTCCCTTGCGTCGCCTTTCTTACCATTCCTGCTTTCCCTTGCGTCGCCTATCTTCCCTTGCGCCGCCTTTCTTCCCGCTCCTGCTTTCCCTTGCGTCGCATATATTCCCTTGCGTCTCCTTTCTCCCCGCTCCTGCTTTACCTTGCGTCGCCTATCTTCCCTTGCGTCTCCTTTCTTCTCGTTCCTGCTTTCCCTTGTGTCGCCTTTCCTCCCGTTCCTGCTTTCCCTTGCGTCGACTTTCTTCCCTTGCGTTTCCTTTCTTCCCGTTCCTTCTTTGCCTTGCCATGCCTTTTTTCCCATTCCTGCTTTTCCTTGTGTCACCTTTCTTACCCTGCGTCATCTTTCTTCCCTTGCTTTGCCTTTTTTCCCCTTCCTGCTTTCCCGTGCGTCGCCTTTCTTCCCCTGCGTCGCCTTTCTTCCCGTTCGTGCTTTCCCTTCCATTGCCTTTCTTCCCTTGCGTCGCCTTTCTTCCCTTGCATCGCCTTTCTTCCCCTGCGTCGCCTTTCTTCCCTTGCGTCGCCTTTCTTCCCTTGCATCGCCTTTTTTCCCCTTCCTGCTTTCCCGTGCGTCGCCTTTCTTCCCCTGCGTCGCCTTTCTTCCCGTTCCTACTTTCCCTTGCTTCGAATTTCTTTCCGCGCGTCACCTTTCTTCTCGTACCGGCTTTCCCTTGCGTACCCTTTCTTCTCGTTCCTGCTTTCCTTTCCATCGCCTTACTTCCCGTTTCTGCTTTCTCTTGCGATGCCTTTCCTCCCTTGCGTCGCCTTTCTTACCTTGTGTCGCCTTCATTCCCATTTCTGCTTTCCCTTGCGCCGCCTTTCATCCCTTGTGTCGGCTTTCTTACCGTTCCTCCTTTCCCTTGCGTCGCCTTCCTTCCCGTGCGTCGCCATTCTTCCCGTTCCTGCTTTACCGTGCGTCGCGTTATTACCCTTGCGTCGCCTATCTTCCCTTTCCTGCTTTCCTATGCATCGCCTTTCTTCACTTGCATTGCCTTTCTTCCCTTGCGTCGCCTTTCTTCCCATTCCTGCTTTCCCTTGCGTCACCTTTCTTCTCGTTCCTGCTTTCCCTTGCGTCGCCTTTCCTCCCGTTCCTGCTTTCCCTTGCGTCAGCTTTCTTCCCATGCATCTCCTTTCTTCCCGTTCCTGCTTTCCCTTGCGCCGCCTTTCTTCCCTTGCGTCGCCTTTCTTCCCGTTCCTGCTTTCCCTTGCGTCGCCTTTCTACCCTTCCGTCGCTTTTCTTCTCGTTCCTACTTTCCCTTGCTTCGACTTTCTTTCCGTGCGTCGCCTTGCTACTCGTTCCTGCTTTCCCTTGCGTCGCCTTTCTTCGCTTGCGTTGCCTTTCTTCCCTTGCATCGCCTTTCTTCCCGTTCCTGCTTACCCTTGCCACGCCTTTCTTCTTGTTCCTGCTTTCCCTCGCGTCGCCTTTCTTCCCCTGCGTCGCCTTTCTTCCCTCGCATTGCCTTTTTTCCCCTTCCTGCGTTCCCTTGCGTCGCCTATCTTCCCTTCCGTCGCCTTTCTTCCCGTTCCTGCTTTCCCTTCCATCGCCTTTCTTCCCTTGCGTCTCCTTTCTTCCCGTTCCTGATTTCCCTTGAGTCGCCTTGCTTCCCTTGCATCGCCTTTCTTCCCTTGCGTCGCCTTGCTTCCCTCGCTTCGCCTTTCTTCCCGTTCCTGCGTTCCCTTGCGTCGCCGTTCTACCCTTCCGACGCCTTTCTTACCATTCCTGCTTTCCCTTGCATCGCCTATCTTCCCTTGCGTCGCCTTTCTTCTCTTTCCTGCTTTCCCTTGCGTCGCCTTTCCTCCCGTTCCTGCTTTCCCTTGCGTCGACTTTCTTTCCGCCCGTCGCCTTTCTTCTCATTGCTGCTTTCCCTTTTGTTGCGTTTCTTCTCGTTCCTGCTTTCCTTTCCGTCGCCATTCTTCCCCTTCCTGCTTTACCGTGCGACGCCTTTCCTCCCTTCCGTCGCCTTTCTTCCCGTTTCTGCTTTACCTTGCGTCGCGTTTCTTCCCTTGCGTCGCGTTATTACCCTTGCGTCGCCTTTCATCCCGTTCCTGCTTTTCCTTGCGCCGCCTTTCTTCCCTTGCGTCTCCTTTCTTCCCTTGCGAAGCCCTTCTTCCCTTGCGTCGCCTTTCTTCCCGTTCCTGCTTTTCCTTGCGCCGCCTTTCTTCCCTTGCGTCTCCTTTCTTCCCTTTCCTACTTAGCCTTGCATCGCCTTTCTTTCCTTGCGTCACCTTTCTGCTCGTTCCTGCGATCCCTTGCGTCTCCTTTCTTCCCTTTCCTACTTTCCCTTGCATCGCCTTTCTTTCCTGACGTCGCCTTTCCTCCCGTTGCTGCTTTTCCTTGCGCCTCCATTCTTCCCTTGCGTCTCCTTTCTTCCCTTTCCTACTTCCCCTTGCATTGCCTTTCTTTCCTTGCGTCGCCTTTCTTCTCGTTCCTGCGATCCCTTGCGTCACCTTTCTTCTCGCTCCTGCTTTCCCTTGCGTCAGCTTTCTTCCAATGCATCTCCTTTCTTCCTGTTCCTGCTTTCCCTTGCGCCGCATTTCTTCCCTTGCGTCTCCTTTCTTCCCTTTCCTACTTTCCCTTGCATCGCCTTTCTTTCCATGCGTCACCTTTCTTGCAGATCCTGCCTTCCCTTGCATCGACTTTCTTCCCTTGCGTTGCCTTTCTTCCCATTCCTGCTTTCCCTTGCCACGCCTTTCTTCCCGTTTCTGCTTTCCCTTGCGCCGCCTTTCTTCCCCTGCGTCGCCTATCTTCCCTTGCATCGCCTTCTTTCCCCTACCTGCTTTCCCGTGCGTCGCCTTTCTTCCCTTGCGTCGCCTTTCTTCCCTTGCATCGCATTTCTTCCCGTTCCTGCTTTCTCTTGCGTCGCCTGTCTTCCCGTTCCTCCTTTCCCTTGCATCGCCTTTCTTCCCTTGCGTCGCCTTTCTTCCCGTTCCTGATTTCCCTTGCGTCGCCTTGCTTCCCTTGCATCGCCTATCTTCCCTTGCATCGCCTTTCTTCCCTTGCGTAGCCTTTCTTACCATTCCTGATTTCCCTTGCGTCGCCTTGCTTCCCTCGCGTCGCCTTTCTTCCCCTGCGTCGCCTATCTTCCCTTGCGTCGCCTTTCTTCTCTTTCCTGCTTTCCCGTGCGTCGCCTTTCCTCCCGTTCCTGCTTTCCCTTGCGTCGACTTTCTTTCCGCCCGTCGCCTTTCTTCTCATTGCTGCTTTCCCTTTTGTTGCGTTTCTTCTCGTTCCTGCTTTCCTTTCCGTCGCCATTCTTCCCCTTCCTGCTTTACCGTGCGACGCCTTTCCTCCCTTCCGTCGCCTTTCTTCCCGTTCCTGCTTTCCCTTGCGTCGCGTTTCTTCCCTTGCGTCGCGTTATTACCCTTGCGTCGCCTTTCATCCCGTTCCTGCTTTTCCTTGCGCCGCCTTTCTTCCCTTGCGTCTCCTTTCTTCCCTTGCGAAGCCCTTCTTCCCTTGCGTCGCCTTTCTTCCCGTTCCTGCTTTTCCTTGCGCCGCCTTTCTTCCCTTGCGTCTCCTTTCTTCCCTTTCCTACTTAGCCTTGCATCGCCTTTCTTTCCTTGCGTCGCCTTTCTGCTCGTTCCTGCGATCCCTTGCGTCGCCTTTCTTTCCGTTCCTACTTTCCCTTGCTTCGCCTTACTTCCCTTGCGTCTCCTTTCTTCCCTTTCCTACTTTCCCTTGCATCGCCTTTCTTTCCTGACGTCGCCTTTCCTCCCGTTGCTGCTTTTCCTTGCGCCTCCATTCTTCCCTTGCGTCTCCTTTCTTCCCTTTCCTACTTCCCCTTGCATCGCCTTTCTTTCCTTGCGTCGCCTTTCTTCTCGTTCCTGCGATCCCTTGCGTCACCTTTCTTCTCGCTCCTGCTTTCCCTTGCGTCAGCTTTCTTCCAATGCATCTCCTTTCTTCCTGTTCCTGCTTTCCCTTGCGCCACATTTCTTCCCTTGCGTCTCCTTTCTTCCCTTTCCTACTTTCCCTTGCATCGCCTTTCTTTCCATGCGTCACCTTTCTTGCAGATCCTGCCTTCCCTTGCGTCGACTTTCTTCCCTTGCGTTGCCTATCTTCCCTTGCATCGCCTTTTTTCCCCTTCCTGCTTTCCCGTGCGTCGCCTTTCTTCCCTTGCGTCGCCTTTCTTCCCTTGCATCGCATTTCTTCCCGTTCCTGCTTTCTCTTGCGTCGCCTGTCTTCCCGTTCCTCCTTTCCCTTGCATCGCCTTTCTTCCCTTGCGTCGCCTTTCTTCCCGTTCCTGATTTCCCTTGCGTCGCCTTGCTTCCCTTGCATCGCCTATCTTCCCTTGCATCGCCTTTCTTCCCTTGCGTAGCCTTTCTTACCATTCCTGATTTCCCTTGCGTCGCCTTGCTTCCCTTGCGTCGCCTTTCTTCCCCTGCGTCGCCTTTCTTCCCTTGCGTCGCCTTTCTTACCGTTCCTGCATTCCCTTGCGTCGCCTTTCTTCTCGTTCCTGCTTTCCCGTGCGTCGCCTTTCTTCCTGTTCCTGCTTCCCCTTGCGTCGCCTGGCCTCCCTTGCGTCGCCTTTCTTCCCTTGCCTCGCCTTTCTACCCTTCCGTCGCCTTTCTTACCATTCCTGCTTTCGCTTGCGTCAGCTTTCTTCCCATGCATCTCCTTTCTTCCCGTTCCTGCTTTCCCTGTCGCCGCCTTTCTTCCCTTGCGTCTCCTTTCTTCCCTTTCCTACTTTTCCTTGCATCGCCTTTCTTACCTTGCGTCGCCTTTCTTCTCCTTCCTGCGATCCCTTGCGTCGCCTTTCTTCCCGTTCCTACTTTCCCTTGCTTCAACTTCCTTCCCTTGCGTCGCCTTTCTTCCAATTCCTGCTTTCCCTTGCGTCGCCTTTCTTCACTTGCGTAGCCTTTCTTCCCTTGCATCGCCTTTCTTACCGTTCCTCCTTTCCCTTGCATTGCCTTTCTTCCCGTTCCTGCTTTCCCTTGCGTCGCCTTTCTTCCCATTCCAGCATTCCCTTGCATCGCCTCTCTACCCTTGCGTCGCCTTTCTTACCATTCCTGCTTACCCTTGCTTCGCCTTTCTTCTCGTTCCTGCTTTCCCTTCCGAAGCTTTATTTCCCATTTCTGCTTTCCCTTGCGTCGCCTTTCCTCCCGTTTCTGCATTCTCTTGCGTCGCCCTGCTTTCCCTTGCCACGCCTTTCTTCCCGTTCCTGCTTTTACGTGTGTCGCCATTCTTCCCTTGCGTCGCCTTTCTTCCCTTGCATCGCATTTCTTCCCGTTCCTCCTTTCCCTTGCATCGCCTTTCTTCCCTTCCGTCACCATTCTTCCCGTTCGTGCGTTCCCTTGCGTCGCCTTTCTTCTGTTGCGTTGCCTTTCTTCCCTTGCGCCGCCTTTCTTCCCATTCCAGCATTCCCTTGCATCGCCTTTCGTCCCTTGCGTCGCCTTTCTTCCCATTCCTGCTTTCCCTTGCGTCGCATTTCATTCCCTTGCATCGCCTTTCTTACCATTCCTGCTTTCCCTCGCGTCGCCTTTCTTCCCCTGCGTCGCCTTTCTTCCCTCGCATTGCCTTTTTTCCCCTTCCTGCGTTCCCTTGCGTCGCCTATCTTCCCTTCCGTCGCCTTTCTTCCCGTTCCTGCTTTCCCTTCCATCGCCTTTCTTCCCTTGCGTCTCCTTTCTTCCCGTTCCTGATTTCCCTTGAGTCGCCTTGCTTCCCTTGCATCGCCTTTCTTCCCTTGCGTCGCCTTGCTTCCCTCGCTTCGCCTTTCTTCCCGTTCCTGCGTTCCCTTGCGTCGCCGTTCTACCCTTCCGACGCCTTTCTTACCATTCCTGCTTTCCCTTGCATCGCCTATCTTCCCTTGCGTCGCCTTTCTTCTCTTTCCTGCTTTCCCTTGCGTCGCCTTTCCTCCCGTTCCTGCTTTCCCTTGCGTCGACTTTCTTTCCGCCCGTCGCCTTTCTTCTCATTGCTGCTTTCCCTTTTGTTGCGTTTCTTCTCGTTCCTGCTTTCCTTTCCGTCGCCATTCTTCCCCTTCCTGCTTTACCGTGCGACGCCTTTCCTCCCTTCCGTCGCCTTTCTTCCCGTTTCTGCTTTACCTTGCGTCGCGTTTCTTCCCTTGCGTCGCGTTATTACCCTTGCGTCGCCTTTCATCCCGTTCCTGCTTTTCCTTGCGCCGCCTTTCTTCCCTTGCGTCTCCTTTCTTCCCTTGCGAAGCCCTTCTTCCCTTGCGTCGCCTTTCTTCCCGTTCCTGCTTTTCC
>JASCYN010000150.1:811317-866165 GCA_030408155.1 Lophura swinhoii
TCTTCCCTTCCGTCGCCTTTCTTCCCGTTCATGCTTTCCCTAGCGTCACCTTTCTTCACTTGCGTCGCGTTATTTCCCTTGCGTCACCTATCTTCCCGTTCCTCATTTCCCTTGCGTCGCCTTTCTTCCATTGCATCACCTTACTTCCCTTGCATCGCCTTTCTTCCCTTGCGTCGCCTTTCTTCCCATTTCTGCTTTCCTTTGCGTCCCCTTTCTCCCCATGCATCGCCTTTCTTCCCATTCCTGCTTTCCCTTGCGTCGCCATTCTTCCCTTGTGTCGCATTTCTTCCCGTTCCTGCTTTCTCTTGCGTCGCCTTTCTTCTCAATCCTGCTTTCCCTTGCGCCGCCTTGCTTCCCTTGCAACGCGTTTCTTCCCTTGCATCGTCTTTCTTCCCTTGCATCGGCTTTCTTCCCGTTCCTGTTTTCCCTTGCGTCGCCTTACATCCCGTTCTTGCTTTCTCTTGCATCGCCTTTCTTCCCTTGCGTCGCCTTTCTTCACGTTTCTGCTATCCCTTGCGTCGCCTTTCTTCCCTTGCGTCGCATTTCTTCCCGTTCCTGCTTTCTCTTGCGTCGCCTTTCTTCTCAATCCTGCTTTGCCTTGCGCCGCCTTGCTTCCCTTGCAACGCGTTTCTTCCCTTGCGTCGTCTTTCTTCCCTTGCATCGGCTTTCTTCCCGTTCCTGCTTTCCCTTGCGTCGCCTTGCTTCCCTTGCAACGCCTTTCTTCCCTTGCGTCGCCTTTCTTCTCTTGCATCGCCTTTCTTCCCTTGCGTCGCCTTTCTTCCCATTCCTGCTTTCCCTTGCCTCGTTATTCTACCCTTGCCTCGCCTTTCTTACCCCTCCTGCTTTATCCTGCGTCGCCTTGCTTCCCTTGCGTCGCCTTTCTTCACTTGCATCGGCTTTCTTCCCTTGCGTCGCCTTTCTTCATATTCCTGCTTTCCCTTGCATCGCATTTCTTTCCTTGCGTCGCCTTCCTTACCATTCCTGCTTTCTCTTGCGTCGCCTTGCTTCCCTTGCGTCGCCTTTCTTCCCTTCCGTCGCCTTTCTTCCCGTTCCTGCTTTCCCTTGCGTCGCCTTTCTTCACTTCCGTCGCGTTATTTCCCTTGCGGCGCCTTTCTTCCCGTTCCTGCTTTCCCTTGCGTCGCCTTGCTTCCCTTGCGTCGCATTTCTTCACTTGTATCGCCTTTCTTCCCTTGCGTCGCCTTTCTTCCCATTCCTGCTTTCCCTTGCATCGCCTTGCTTCCCTTGCGTCGCATTTCTTCACTTGTATCGCCTTTCTTCCCTTGCGTCGCCTTTCTTCCCATTCCTGCTTTCCCTTGCCTCTCCTTTCTACCCTTTCATCGCTTTTCTTACCATTCCTGCTTTACCTTGCGTCGCCTTGCTTCCCTTGCGTCGCCTTTCTTCCCTTGCTTCGCGATATTTCCCTTGCGTCGGCTTTCTTCCCGTTCCTGCGTTCCCTTGTGTCGCCTTGCTTCCCTTGCGTCGCCTTTCTTCTCTTGCATCGCCTTTCTTCCCTTGCGTCACCTTTCTTCCCATTCCTGCTTTCCCTTGCCTCGTCATTCTACCCTTGCCTCGCCTTTCTTACCATTCCTGCTTTCTCTTGCGTCGCCTTGCTTCCCTTGCGTCGCCTTTCTTCACTTGCATCAGCTTTCTTCCCTTGCGTCGCCTTTCTTCCCGTTCCTGCTTTCCCATCCGTCTCCTTTCTTCCCGGTCCTGCGCTCCCTTGCGTCGCCTTTCTACCCTTGCGTCGCCTATCTTCCCGTTCCTCATTTCCCTTGCGTTGCCTTTCTTCCATTGCATCACCTTACTTCCCTTGCATCGCCTTTCTTCCCTTGCGTCGCGTTTCTTCCCATTTCTGCTTTCCTTTGCGTCCCCTTTCTCCCCATGCATCGCCTTTCTTCCCATTCCTGCTTTCCCTTGCGTCGCCATTCTTCCCTTGCGTCGCATTTCTTCCCGTTCCTGCTTTCTCTTGCGTCGCCTTTCTTCTCAATCCTGCTTTCCCTTGCGCCGCCTTGCTTCCCTTGCAACGCGTTTCTTCCCTTGCATCGTCTTTCTTCCCTTGCATCGGCTTTCTTCCCGTTCCTGTTTTCCCTTGCGTCGCCTTACATCCCGTTCTTGCTTTCTCTTGCATCGCCTTTCTTCCCTTGCGTCGCCTTTCTTCACGTTTCTGCTATCCCTTGCGTCGCCTTTCTTCCCTTGCGTCGCATTTCTTCCCGTTCTTGCTTTCTCTTGCGTCGCCTTTCTTCCCGTTCCTGCTTTCCCTTGCGTCGCCTTGCTTCCCTTGCGTCGCCTTTCTTCACTTGCATCGGCTTTCTTCCCTTGCGTCGCCTTTCTTACCATTCCTGCTTTCCCTTGCGTCGCCTTGCTTCCCTTGCATCGCCTTTCTTCACTTGTATCGCCTTTCTTCCCTAGCGTCGCCTATCTTCCCTTGCGGTACCTTTCTTCCTGTTCCTCCTTTCCCTTGCATCGCCTTTCTTCCCGTTCCTGCTTACCTTGCTTCGCCTTTCTTCTCGTTCCTCCTTTCCCTTCCGACGCCTTACTTCCCGTTTCTGCTTTCTCTTGTGTCACCTTTCTTCCCTTGCGTCGCCTTTCTTCGCGTTCCTGTTTTCTCTTGCGTCACCTTTCTTCTCAATCCTGCTTTCCCTTGCGTCGCCTTGCTTCCCTTGCGACGCCTTTCTTCCCGTGGATCTTATTTCTTACCTTGCGTCTCCTTTCTTCCCGTTCATACCTTCCCTTGCGTCGCATTTTTCCCTTGCGTCGCCTTTCTTCCTGTTCCTGCTATCCCTTGCGTCGCCTTTCTTCCCTTGCGTCGCCTTTCTTCCCTTCCGTCACCTTTCTTCCCGTTCCTGCTTTCACTTGCGTCGCCTTTCTTCCTGTTCCTGCTTTCCCTTGCCTCGCCTTTCTTCACTTCCGTCGCGTTATTTCCCTTGCGGCGCCTTTCTTCCCGTTCCTACTTTCCCTTGCGTCGCCTTGCTTCCCTTGCATCGCCTTTCTTCTCTTGTATCGCCTTTCTTTCCTTGTGTTGCCTTTCTTCCCATTCCTGCTTTCCCTTGCATCGCCTTTCTTCCCTTGCGTCTCCTTTCTTCCCATTCCTGCTTTCCCTTGCCTCGCCTTTCTGCCCTTGCGTCGCTTTTCTTCCCATTCCTGCTTTCCCTTGCCTCGCCTTTCTTCCCTTGCATCGCCTTTCTTCCCATTCCTGCTTTCCCTTGCATCGCCTTTCATTCCTTGCGCCGCCTTTCTTCCCTTGCGTTGCCTTTCTTACCGTTCCTGCTTACTCTTGCGTCACCTTTCCTACCGTTCCAGCTTTCCCTTGCGTCGCCTTTCTTCTCGTACTTGCTTTCCCTTGCGTCGCCATTCTTCCCGTTCCTGCTTTCCCTTTCGTCGCCTTTCTTTCCATGCGTTTCCTTTCTTCGCGTTCCTGCTTTCCCTTGCGTCGCCTTTCTTCTCAATCCTGCTTTCCCTTGCGTCGCCTTTCTTCCCTCACGTCGCCTTTCTTCCCGTTCCTGCTTTCCCATGCGTCTCCTTTCTTCCCGGTCCTGCGCTCCCTTGCGTCGCCTTTCTACCCTTGCGTCGCCTATCTTCCCGTTCCTGATTTCCCTTGCATCGCCTTGCTTCCATTGCATCACCTTACTTCCCTTGCATCGCCTTTCTTCCCTTGCGTCGCCTTTCTTCCCATTTCTGCTTTCCTTTGCGTCCCCTTTCTCCCCATGCATCGCCTTTCTTCCCAATCCTGCTTTCCCTTGCGTCGCCTTTCTTCCCTTGCGTCGCCTTTCTTCCCATTCCTGCTTTCCCTTGCGTCGCCTATCATCCCTTGCGTCCCCTTTCTTCCCTTGCGACGCCTTTCTTTCCGTTCCTACTTTACCTTGCGTCGTATTTCTTTCTTTGCGTCGCCTTTCTTCCCGTTCCTGCTTTCCCTTGCGTCGACTTTGTTACCGAGCGTTGCCCTTCTTCTCGTTCCTGCTTTCCCTTGCGTCGCCTTACATCCCGTTCTTGCTTTCTCTTGCGTCGCCTTTCTTCCCTTGCATCGCCTTTCTTCTCGTTCCTGCTATCCCTTGCGTCGCCTTTCTTCCCCTGCGTCGCATTTCTTCCCGTTCCTGCTTTCTCTTGCGTCGCCTTTCTTCTCAATCCTGCTTTCCCTTGCTTCGCCTTTCTTCCCTCGTGCCGCCTTTCTTCCCGTTCCTGCTTTCCCTTGCATCGCCTTACTTCCCGTTCCAGCTTTCCCTGGCGTCGCCATTCTTCTCCTTCCTGCTTTCCCTTGTGTCGCCTTGCTTCCCTTGCAACGCCTTTCTTCCCTTGCGTCGCCTTTCTTCTCTTGCGTCGCCTTGCTTCCCTTGCGTCGCCTTTCTTCCCTTGCGTCGCCTTTCTTCCCGTTCCTGATTTCCCTTGCGTCGCCTTTCCTCACTTGCGTCGCGTTATTTCCCTTGCGTCGCCTTTCTTCCCGTTCCTGCTTTCCCTTGCGTCGCCTTGCTTCCCTTGCGTCGCCTTTCTTCACTTGCATCGGCTTTCTCCCCTTGCGTCGCCTTTCTTACCATTCCTGCTTTCCCTTGCATCGCATTTCTTCCCTTGCGTCGCCTTCCTTACCATTCCTGCTTTCTCTTGCGTCGCCTTGCTTCCCTTGCGTCGCCTTTCTTCCCTTCCGTCGCCTTTCTTCCCGTTCATGCTTTCCCTTGCGTCGCCTTTCTTCACTTGCGTCGCGTTATTTCCCTTGCGTCGCCTTTCCTCCCGTTCCAGCTTTCCCTTGTGTCACCTTGCCTCCCTTGCGTCGCCTTTCTTCACTTGCATCGCCTTTCTTCCCTTGTGTCGCCTTTCTTACCATTCCTGCTTTCCCATGCGCCGCCTTGCTTCCCTTGCGTCGCCTTTCTTCACTTGCATCGCCTTTCTTCCCTTGTGTCGCCTTTCTTACCATTCCTGCTCTCCCTTGCGTCGCCTTGCTTCCCTTGCGTCGCCTTTCTGCCCTTGCTTCGCATTATTTCCCTTGTGTCGCCTTTCTTCCCGTTACTGCTTTCCCTTGCGTCGCCTTTCTTCCCTTGCGTCGCCTTTCTTCCCTTGCATCGCCTATCTTCCCTTGCGGTGCCTTTCTTCCTGTTCCTCCTTTCCCTTTCATCGTCTTTCTTCCCGTTCCTGCTTACCTTGCTTCGCCGTTCTTCTCGTTCCTCCTTTCCCTTCCGACGCCTTACTTCCCGTTTCTGCTTTCTCTTGTGTCACCTTTCTTCCCTTGCGTCGCCTTTCTTCGCGTTCCTGCTTTCTCTTGCGACGCCTTTCTTCTCAATCCTGCTTTCCCTTGCGTCGCCTTGCTTCCCTTGCGACGCCTTTCTTCCCGTGGATCTTATTTCTTACCTTGCGTCTCCTTTCTTCCCGTTCATGCCTTCCCTTGCGTCGCATTTTTCCCTTGCGTCGCCTTTCTTCCTGTTCCTGCTTTCCCTTGCGTTGCCTTTCTTCCCCTGCGTCGCCTTTCTTCCCATGCATCTCCTTTCTTCCCGTTCCTGCTTTCCCTTGCGTCGCCTTTCTTCACTTCCGTCGCGTTATTTCCCTTGCGTCTCCTTTCTTCCCATTCCTGCTTTCCCTTGCCTCGCCTTTCTTCCCTTGCATCGCCTTTCTTCCCATTCCTGCTTTCCCATGCATCGCCTTTCATTCCTTGTGCCGCCTTTCTTCCCTTGCGTAGCCTTTCTTACCGTTCCTGCTTACTCTTGCGTCACCTTTCCTACCGTTCCAGCTTTCCCTTGCGTCGCCTTTCTTCTCGTACTTGCTTTCCCTTGCGTCGCCATTCTTCCCGTTCCTGCTTTCCCTTTCGTCGCCTTTCTTTCCATGCGTTTCCTTTCTTCGCTTTCCTGCTTTCCCTTGCGTCGCCTTTCTTCTCAATCCTGCTTTCCCTTGCGTCGCCTTTCTCCCCTCGCGTCGCCTTTCTTCCCGTTCCTGCTTTCCCATGCGTCTCCTTTCTTCCCGATCCTGCGCTCCCTTGCGTCGCCTTTCTACCCTTGCGTCGCCTATCTTCCCGTTCCTCATTTCCCCTGCGTCGCCATTCTTCCATTGCATCACCTTACTTCCCTTGCATCGCCTTTCTTCCCTTGCGGCGCCTTTCTTCCCGTTCCTACTTTCCCTTGCGTCGCCATGCTTCCCTTGCATCGCCTTTCTTCACTTGTATCGCCTTTCTTCCCTTGTGTCGCCTTTCTTCCCATTCCTGCTTTCCCTTGCATCGCCTTTCTTCCCTTGCGTCTCCGTTCTTCCCATTCCTGCTTTCCCTTCCCTCGCCTTTCAACCCTTGTGTCGCTTTTCTTCCCATTCCTGCTTTCCCTTGCGTCGCCTTTCTACCCTTGCATCGCCTTTCTTCCCATTCCTGCTTTCCCTTGCATCGCCTTTCATTCCTTGCGCCGCCTTTCTTCCCTTGCGTAGCCTTTCTTACCGTTCCTGCTTACTCTTGCGTCACCTTTCCTACCGTTCCAGCTTTCCCTTGCGTCGCCTTTCTTCTCGTACTTGCTTTCCCTTGCGTCGCCATTCTTCCCGTTCCTGCTTTCCCTTTCGTGGCCTTTCTTTCCAAGCGTTTCCTTTCTTCGCGTTCCTGCTTTCCCTTGCGTCGCCTTTCTTCTCAATCCTGCTTTCCCTTGCGTCGCCTTTCTTCCCTCACGTCGCCTTTCTTCCCGTTCCTGCTTTCCCTTTCGTCGCCTTTCTTTCCATGCGTTTCCTTTCTTCGCGTTTCTGCTTTCCCTTGTGTCGCCTTTCTTCCCATTCCTGCTTTCCCTTTCGTCGCCTTTCTTTCCATGCGTTTCCTTTCTTCGCGTTTCTGCTTTCCCTTGCGTCGCCTTTCTTCTCAATCCTGCTTTCCCTTGCGTCGCCTTACTCCCCTCGCGTCGCCTTTCTTCCCGTTCCTGCTTTCCCATGCGTCTCCTTTCTTCCCGGTCCTGCGCTCCCTTGCGTCGCCTTTCTACCCTTGCGTCGCCTAATTTCCCGTTCCTCATATCCCTTGCGTTGCCTTTCTTCCATTGCATCACCTTACTTCCCTTGCATCGCCTTTCTTCCCTTGCGTCGCCTTTCTTCCCATTTCTGCTTTCCTTTGCGTCCCCTTTCTCCCCATGCATCGCCTTTCTTCCCATTCCTGCTTTCCCTTGCGTCGCCATTCTTCCCTTGTGTCGCATTTCTTCCCGTTCCTGCTTTCTCTTGCGTCGCCTTTCTTCCCTTGCGTCGCCTTTCTTCACGTTTCTGCTATCCCTTGCGTCGCCTTTCTTCCCTTGCGTCGCATTTCTTCCCGTTCCTGCTTTCTCTTGCGTCGCCTTTCTTCTCAATCCTGCTTTGCCTTGCGCCGCCTTGCTTCCCTTGCAACGCGTTTCTTCCCTTGCGTCGTCTTTCTTCCCTTGCGTCGCCTTTCTTCACGTTTCTGCTATCCCTTGCGTCGCCTTTCTTCCCTTCCATCGCTTTTCTTCCCGTTCCTGCTTTCTCTTGCGTCGCCTTTCTTCTCAATCCTGCTTTGCCTTGCGCCGCCTTGCTTCCCTTGCAATGCGTTTCTTCCCTTGCGTCGTCTTTCTTCCCTTGCATCGGCTTTCTTCCCGTTCCTGCTTTCCCTTGCGTCGCCTTGCTTCCCTTGCAACGCCTTTCTTCCCTTGCATCGCCTTTCTTCTCTTGCATCGCCTTTCTTCCCTTGTGTCGCCTTTCTTTCCATTCCTGCTTTCCCTTGCGCCGCCTTGCTTCCCTTGCGTCGCCTTTCTTCTCTTGCATCGCCTTTCTTCCCTTGCGTCGCCTTTCTTTCCATTCCTGCTCTCCCTTGCGTCGCCTTGCTTCCCTTGCGTCGCCTTTCTGTCCTTGCTTCGCGTTATTTCCCTTGTGTCGCCTTTCTTCCCGTTACTGCTTTCCCTTGCGTCGCCTTTCTTCCCTTGCGTCGCCTATCTTCCCTTGCGGTGCCTTTCTTCCTGTTCCTCCTTTTCCTGGCATCGCCTTTCTTCCCGTTCCTGCTTACCTTGCTTCGCCTTTCTTCTCGTTCCTCCTTTCCCTTCCGACGCCTTACTTCCCGTTTCTGCTTTCTCTTGTGTCACCTTTCTTCCCTTGCGTCGCCTTTCTTCGCGTTCCTGCTTTCTCTTGCGTCACCTTTCTTCTCAATCCTGCTTCCCCTTGCGTCGCCTTGCTTCCCTTGCGACGCCTTTCTTCCCGTGGATCTTATTTCTTACCTTGCGTCTCCTTTCTTCCAGTTCATGCCTTCCCTTGCGTCGCATTTTTCCCTTGCGTCGCCTTTCTTCCTGTTCCTGCTTTCCCTTGCGTCGCCTTTCTTCCCTTGCGTCGCCTTTCTTCCCTTCCGTCACCTTTCTTCCCGTTCCTGCTTTCACTTGCGTCGCCTTTCTTCCTGTTCCTGCTTTCCCTTGCGTCGCCTTTCTTCCCTTGCGCCGCCTTTCTTCCCATGCACCTCCTTTCTTCCCGTTCCTGCTTTCCCTTGCGTCGCCTTTCTTCACTTCCGTCGCGTTATTTCCCTTGCGGCGCCTTTCTTCCCTCACGTCGCCTTTCGTCCCGTTCCTGCTTTCCCTTTCGTCGCCTTTCTTTCCATGCGTTTCCTTTCTTCGCGTTTCTGCTTTCCCTTGTGTCGCCTTTCTTCCCATTCCTGCTTTCCCTTTCGACGCCTTTCTTTCCATGCGTTTCCTTTCTTCGCGTTTCTGCTTTCCCATGCATCTCCTTTCTTCCCGTTCCTGCTTTCCCTTGCGTCGCCTTTCTTCACTTCCGTCGCGTTATTTCCCTTGCGGCGCCTTTCTTCCCGTTCCTACTTTCCCTTGCGTCGCCATGCTTCCCTTGCATCGCCTTTCTTCACTTGTCTCGCCTTTCTTCCCTTGTGTCGCCTTTCTTCCCATTCCTGCTTTCCCTTGCATCGCCTTTCTTCCCTTGCGTCGCCTTTCTTCCCATTCCTGCTTTCCCTTGCGTCGCCTGTCTTCCCTTGCGTCCCCTTTCTTCCCTTGCGAAGCCTTTCTTTCAGTTACTACTTTACCTTGCGTCGAATTTCTTTCTTTGCGTCGCCTTTCTTCCCGTTCCTGCTTTCCCTTGCGTCGACTTTGTTTCCGAGCGTTGCCCTTCTTCTCGTTCCTGCTTTCCCTTGCGTCGCCTTACATCCCGTTCTTGCTTTCTCTTGCGTCGCCTTTCTTCCCTTGCGTCGCCTTTCTTCACGTTTCTGCTATCCCTTGCGTCGCCATTCTTCCCTTGCGTCGCATTTCTTCCCGTTCCTGCTTTCTCTTGCGTCGCCTTTCTTCTCAATCCTGCTTTGCCTTGCGTCGCCTTGCTTCCCTTGCAACGCCTTTCTTCCCTTGCGTCGCCTTTCTTCTCTTGCATCGCCTTTCTTCCCTTGCGTCGCCTTTCTTACCATTCCTGCTTTCCCTTGCGCCGCCTATCTACCCTTCCGTCGCCTTTCTTACCATTCATGCTTTCCCTTGCGTCGCCTATCTTCCCTTGCATCCCCTTTCTTCCCTTGCGACGCCTATCTTTCCGTTCCTACTTTACCTTGCATCGCCTTTCTTTCCTTGCGTCGCCTTTCTGCCCGTTCCTGCTTTCCCTTGCATCGACTTTGTTTCCGTGCGTTGCCCTTCTTCTCGTTCCTGCATTCCCTTGCGTCGCCTTACATCCCGTTCTTGCTTTCTCTTGCGTCGCCTTTCTTCCCTTGCGTCGCATTTCTTCTTGTTCCTGCTTTCTCTTGCGTCGCCTTTCTTCTCAATCCTGCTTTGCCTTGCGTCGCCTTGCTTCCCTTGCAACGCCTTTCTTCCCTTGCGTCGCCTTTCTTCTCTTGCATCGCCTTTCTTCCCTTGCGTCGCCTTTCTTACCATTCCTGCTTTCCCTTGCCTCGTTATTCTACCCTTGCCTCGCCTTTCTTACCCCTCCTGCTTTCTCCTGCGTCGCCTTGCTTCCCTTGCGTCGCCTTTCTTCACTTGCATCGGCTTTGTTCCCTTGCGTCGCCTTTCTTCATATTCCTGCTTTCCCTTGCATCGCATTTCTTTCCTTGCGTCGCCTTCCTTACCATTCCTGCTTTCTCTTGCGTCGCCTTGCTTCCCTTGCGTCGCCTTTCTTCCCTTCCGTCGCCCTTCTTCCCGTTCCTGCTTTCCCTTGCGTCGCCTTTCTTCACTTGCGTCGCGTTATTTCCCTTGCGTCGCCTTTCTTCCCGTTCCTGCTTTCCCTTGCGTCGCCTTGCTTCCCTTGCGTCGCCTTTCTTCACTTGCATCGGCTTTCTTCCCTTGCGTCGCCTTTCTTACCATTCCTGCTTTCCCTTGCGTCGCCTTTCTTCACTTCCGTCGCGTTATTTCCCTTGCGGCGCCTTTCTTCCCGTTCCTACTTTCCCTTGCGTCGCCTTGCTTCCCTTGCATCGCCTTACTTCACTTGTATCGCCTTTCTTTCCTTGTGTCGCCTTTCTTCCCATTCCTGCTTTCCCTTGCATCGCCTTTCTTCCCTTGCGTCTCCTTTCTTCCCATTCCTGCTTTCCCTTGCCTCGCCTTTATACCCTTTCGTCGCTTTTCTTCCCATTCCTGCTTTCCCTTGCCTCGCCTTTCTTCCCTTGCATCGCCTTTCTTCCCAGTCCTGCTTTCCCTTGCATCGCCTTTCATTCCTTGCGCCGCCTTTCTTCCCTTGCGTAGCCTTTCTTACCGTTCCTGCTTACTCTTGCGTCACCTTTCCTACCGTTCCAGCTTTCCCTTGCGTCGCCTTTCTTCTCGTACTTGCTTTCCCTTGCGTCGCCATTCTTCCCGTTCCTGCTTTCCCTTTCGTCGCCTTTCTTTCCATGCGTTTCCTTTCTTCGCGTTCCTGCTTTCCCTTGCGTCGCCTTTCTTCTCAATCCTGCTTTCCCTTGCGTCGCCTTTCTTCCCTCACGTCGCCTTTCTTCCCGTTCCTGCTTTCCCATGCGTCTCCTTTCTTCCCGGTCCTGCGCTCCCTTGCGTCGCCTTTCTACCCTTGCGTCGCCTATCTTCCCGTTCCTCATTTCCCTTGCGTCGCCTTTCTTCCATTGCATCACCTTACTTCCCTTGCATCGCCTTTCTTCCCTTGCGTCGCCTTTCTTCCCATTTCTGCTTTCCTTTGCGTCCCCTTTCTCCCCATGCATCGCCTTTCTTCCCATTCCTGCTTTCCCTTGCGTCGCCATTCTTCCCTTGTGTCGCATTTCTTCCCGTTCCTGCTTTCTCTTGCGTCGCCTTTCTTCTCAATCCTGCTTTCCCTTGCGCCGCCTTGCTTCCCTTGCAACGCGTTTCTTCCCTTGCGTCGTCTTTCTTCCCTTGCATTGGCTTTCTTCCCGTTCCTGCTTTCCCTTGCGTCGCCTTGCTTCCCTTGCAACTCCTTTCTTCCCTTGCGTCGCCTTTCTTCTCTTGCATCGCCTTTCTTCCCTTGCGTCGCCTTTCTTCCCATTCCTGCTTTCCCTTGCCTATCCTTTCTACCCTTTCGTCGCTTTTCTTACCATTCCTGCTTTCCCTTGCGTCGCCTTTCTTCACTTCCGTCGCGTTATTTCCCTTGCGGCGCCTTTCTTCCCGTTCCTACTTTCCCTTGCGTCGCCTTTCTTCCCATTCCTGCTTTCCCTTGCCTCGCCTTTCTACCCTTGCGTCGCTTTTCTTCCCATTCCTGCTTTCCCTTGCCTCGCCTTTCTTCCCTTGCATCGCCTTTCTTCCCAGTCCTGCTTTCCCTTGCATCGCCTTTCATTCCTTGCGCCGCCTTTCTTCCCTTGCGTAGCCTTTCTTACCGTTCCTGCTTACTCTTGCGTCACCTTTCCTACCGTTCCAGCTTTCCCTTGCGTCGCCTTTCTTCTCGTACTTGCTTTCCCTTGCGTCGCCATTCTTCCCGTTCCTGCTTTCCCTTTCGTCGCCTTTCTTTCCATGCGTTTCCTTTCTTCGCGTTCCTGCTTTCCCTTGCGTCGCCTTTCTTCTCAATCCTGCTTTCCCTTGCGTCGCCTTTCTTCCCTCACGTCGCCTTTCTTCCCGTTCCTGCTTTCCCATGATTCTCCTTTCTTCCCGGTCCTGCGCTCCCTTGCGTCGCCTTTCTACCCTTGCGTCGCCTATCTTCCCGTTCCTCATTTCCCTTGCGTCGCCTTTCTTCCATTGCATCACCTTACTTCCCTTGCATCGCCTTTCTTCCCTTGCGTCGCCTTTCTTCCCATTTCTGCTTTCCTTTGCGTCCCCTTTCTCCCCATGCATCGCCTTTCTTCCCATTCCTGCTTTCCCTTGCGTCGCCATTCTTCCCTTGTGTCGCATTTCTTCCCGTTCCTGCTTTCTCTTGCGTCGCCTTTCTTCTCAATCCTGCTTTGCCTTGCGCCGCCTTGCTTCCCTTGCAACGCGTTTCTTCCCTTGCGTCGTCTTTCTTCCCTTGCATCGGCTTTCTTCCCGTTCCTGCTTTCCCTTGCGTCGCCTTGCTTCCCTTGCAACGCCTTTCTTCCCTTGCGTCGCCTTTCTTCTCTTGCATCACCTTTCTTCCCTTGCGTCGCCTTTCTTCCCATTCCTGCTTTCCCTTGCCTCGTTATTCTACCCTTGCCTCGCCTTTCTTACCCCTCCTGCTTTCTCCTGCGTCGCCTTGCTTCCCTTGCGTCGCCTTTCTTCACTTGCATCGGCTTTCTTCCCTTGCATCGGCTTTCTTCCCGTTCCTGCTTTCCCTTGCATCGCATTTCTTCCCTTGCGTCGCCTTCCTTACCATTCCTGCTTTCTCTTGCGTCGCCTTGCTTCCCTTGCGTCGCCTTTCTTCCCTTCCGTCGCCTTTCTTCCCGTTCCTGCTTTCCCTTGCGTCGCCTTTCTTCACTTGCGTCGCGTTATTTCCCTTGCGTCGCCTTTCTTCTCTATCCTGCTTTCCCTTGCGTCGCCTTGCTTCCCTTGCATCGCCTTTCTTCACTTGTATCGCCTTTCTTCCCTTGCGTCGCCTTTCTTCCCATTCCTGCTTTCCCTTGCATCGCCTTTCTTCCCTTGCGTCACCTTTTTTCCCATTCCTGCTTTCCCTTGCCTCATTATTCTACCCTTGCCTCTCCTTTCTTACCCCTCCTGCTTTCTCTTGCGTCGCCTTGCTTCCCTTGCGTCGCCTTTCTTCACTTGCATCGCCTTTCTTCTCTTGCATCGGCTTTCTTCCCTTGCGTCGCCTTTCTTACTATTCCTGCTTTCCCTTGCGTCGCCTTTCTTCACTTCCGTCGCGTTATTTCCCTTGCGGCGCCTTTCTTCCCGTTCCTACTTTCCCTTGCGTCGCCTTGCTTCCCTTGCATCGCCTTACTTCACTTGTATCGCCTTTCTTTCCTTGTGTCGCCTTTCTTCCCATTCCTGCTTTCCCTTGCATCGCCTTTCTTCCCTTGCGTCTCCTTTCTTCCCATTCCTGCTTTCCCTTGCCTCGCCTTTCTACCCTTGCGTCGCTTTTCTTCCCATTCCTGCTTTCCCTTGCCTCGCCTTTCTTCCCTTGCATCGCCTTTCTTCCCAGTCCTGCTTTCCCTTGCATCGCCTTTCATTCCTTGCGCCGCCTTTCTTCCCTTGCGTAGCCTTTCTTACCGTTCCTGCTTACTCTTGCGTCACCTTTCCTACCGTTCCAGCTTTCCCTTGCGTCGCCTTTCTTCTCGTACTTGCTTTCCCTTGCGTCGCCATTCTTCCCGTTCCTGCTTTCCCTTTCGTCGCCTTTCTTTCCATGCGTTTCCTTTCTTCGCGTTCCTGCTTTCCCTTGCGTCGCCTTTCTTCTCAATCCTGCTTTCCCTTGCGTCGCCTTTCTTCCCTCACGTCGCCTTTCTTCCCGTTCCTGCTTTCCCATGCTTCTCCTTTCTTCCCGGTCCTGCGCTCCCTTGCGTCGCCTTTCTACCCTTGCGTCGCCTATCTTCCCGTTCCTCATTTCCCTTGCGTCGCCTTTCTTCCATTGCATCACCTTACTTCCCTTGCATCGCCTTTCTTCCCTTGCGTCGCCTTTCTTCCCATTTCTGCTTTCCTTTGCGTCCCCTTTCTCCCCATGCATCGCCTTTCTTCCCATTCCTGCTTTCCCTTGCGTCGCCATTCTTCCCTTGTGTCGCATTTCTTCCCGTTCCTGCTTTCTCTTGCGTCACCTTTCTTCTCAATCCTGCTTTGCCTTGCGCCGCCTTGCTTCCCTTGCAACGCCTTTCTTCCCTTGCGTCGGCTTTCTTCCCTTGCATCGGCTTTCTTCCCGTTACTGCTTTCCCTTGCGTCGCCTTGCTTCCCTTGCAACGCCTTTCTTCCCTTGCGTCGCCTTTCTTCTCTTGCATCACCTTTCTTCCCTTGCGTCGCCTTTCTTCCCTTCCGTCGCCCTTCTTCCCGTTCCTGCTTTCCCTTGCGTCGCCTTTCTTCACTTGCGTCGCGTTATTTCCCTTGCGTCGCCTTTCTTCCCGTTCCTGCTTTCCCTTGCGTCGCCTTGCTTCCCTTGCGTCGCCTTTCTTCACTTGCATCGGCTTTCTTCCCTTGCGTCGCCTTTCTTACCATTCCTGCTTTCCCTTGCGTCGCCTTTCTTCACTTCCGTCGCGTTATTTCCCTTGCGGCGCCTTTCTTCCCGTTCCTACTTTCCCTTGCGTCGCCTTGCTTCCCTTGCATCGCCTTACTTCACTTGTATCGCCTTTCTTTCCTTGTGTCGCCTTTCTTCCCATTCCTGCTTTCCCTTGCATCGCCTTTCTTCCCTTGCGTCTCCTTTCTTCCCATTCCTGCTTTCCCTTGCCTCGCCTTTATACCCTTTCGTCGCTTTTCTTCCCATTCCTGCTTTCCCTTGCCTCGCCTTTCTTCCCTTGCATCGCCTTTCTTCCCAGTCCTGCTTTCCCTTGCATCGCCTTTCATTCCTTGCGCCGCCTTTCTTCCCTTGCGTAGCCTTTCTTACCGTTCCTGCTTACTCTTGCGTCACCTTTCCTACCGTTCCAGCTTTCCCTTGCGTCGCCTTTCTTCTCGTACTTGCTTTCCCTTGCGTCGCCATTCTTCCCGTTCCTGCTTTCCCTTTCGTCGCCTTTCTTTCCATGCGTTTCCTTTCTTCGCGTTCCTGCTTTCCCTTGCGTCGCCTTTCTTCTCAATCCTGCTTTCCCTTGCGTCGCCTTTCTTCCCTCACGTCGCCTTTCTTCCCGTTCCTGCTTTCCCATGCGTCTCCTTTTTTCCCGGTCCTGCGCTCCCTTGCGTCGCCTTTCTACCCTTGCGTCGCCTATCTTCCCGTTCCTCATTTCCCTTGCGTCGCCTTTCTTCCATTGCATCACCTTACTTCCCTTGCATCGCCTTTCTTCCCTTGCGTCGCCTTTCTTCCCATTTCTGCTTTCCGTTGCGTCCCCTTTCTCCCCATGCATCGCCTTTCTTCCCATTCCTGCTTTCCCTTGCGTCGCCATTCTTCCCTTGTGTCGCATTTCTTCCCGTTCCTGCTTTCTCTTGCGTCGCCTTTCTTCTCAATCCTGCTTTGCCTTGCGCCGCCTTGCTTCCCTTGCAACGCGTTTCTTCCCTTGCGTCGTCTTTCTTCCCTTGCATTGGCTTTCTTCCCGTTCCTGCTTTCCCTTGCGTCGCCGTGCTTCCCTTGCAACTCCTTTCTTCCCTTGCGTCGCCTTTCTTCTCTTGCATCGCCTTTCTTCCCTTGCGTCGCCTTTCTTCCCATTCCTGCTTTCCCTTGCCTCATCATTCTACCCTTGCCTCGCCTTTCTTACCCCTCCTGCTTTCTCTTGCGTCGCCTTGCTTCCCTTGCGTCGCCTTTCTTCACTTGCATCGGCTTTCTTCCCTTGCGTCGCCTTTCTTCATATTCCTGCTTTCCCTTGCATCGCATTTCTTCCCTTGCGTCGCCTTCCTTACCATTCCTGCTTTCTCTTGCGTCGCCTTGCTTCCCTTGCGTCGCCTTTCTTCCCTTCCGTCGCCTTTCTTCCCGTTCCTGCTTTCCCTTGCGTCGCCTTTCTTCACTTGCGTCGCGTTATTTCCCTTGCGTCGCCTTTCTTCCCGTTCCTGCTTTCCCTTGCGTCGCCTTGCTTCCCTTGCATCGCCTTTCTTCACTTGTATCGCCTTTCTTCCCTTGCGTCGCCTTTCTTCCCATTCCTGCTTTCCCTTGCATCGCCTTGCTTCCCTTGCGTCGCCTTTCTTCTCTTGCATCGCCTTTCTTCCCTTGCGTCACCTTTCTTCCCATTCCTGCTTTCCCTTGCCTCGTCATTCTACCCTTGCCTCGCCTTTCTTACCCCTCCTGCTTTCTCTTGCGTCGCCTTGCATCCCTTGCGTCGCCTTTCTTCTCTTGCATCGGCTTTCTTCCCTTGCGTCGCCTTTCTTACCATTCCTGCTTTCCCTTGCGTCGCCTTTCTTCACTTCCGTCGCGTTATTTCCCTTGCGGCGCCTTTCTTCCCGTTCCTGCTTTCCCTTGCGTCGCCTTGCTTCCCTTGCATCGCCTTTCTTCACTTGCATCGCCTTTCTTCCCTTGCGTCGCCTTTCTTCCCATTCCTGCTTTCCCTTGCCTATCCTTTCTACCCTTTCGTCGCTTTTCTTACCATTCCTGCTTTCCCTTGCGTCGCCTTTCTTCACTTCCGTCGCGTTATTTCCCTTGCGGCGCCTTTCTTCCCGTTCCTGCTTTCCCTTGCGTCGCCTTGCTTCCCTTGCATCGCCTTTCTTCACTTGCATCGCCTTTCTTCCCTTGTGTCGCCTTTCTTACCATTCCTGCTTTCCCTTGCGCCGCCTTGCTTCCCTTGTGTCGCCTTTCTTCACTTGCATCGCCTTTCTTCCCTTGCGTCGCCTTTCTTACCATTCCTGCTCTCCCTTGCGTCGCCTTGCTTCCCTTGCGTCGCCTTTCTGGCCTTGCTTCGCGTTATTTCTCTTGTGTCGCCTTTCTTCCCGTTACTGCTTTCCCTTGCGTCGCCTTTCTTCCCTTGCGTCGCCTATCTTCCCTTGCGGTGCCTTTCTTCCTGTTCCTCCTTTCCCTGGCATCGCCTTTCTTCCCGTTCCTGCTTACCTTGCTTCGCCTTTCTTCTCGTTCCTCCTTTCCCTTCCGACGCCTTACTTCCCATTCCTGCTTTCTCTTGCGTCACCTTTCTTCTCAATCCTGCTTTCCCTTGCGTCGCCTTGCTTCCCTTGCGACGCCTTTCTTCCCGTGGATCTTATTTCTTACCTTGCGTCTCCTTTCTTCCTGTTCATGCCTTCCCTTGCGTCGCATTTTTCCCTTGCGTCGCCTTTCTTCCCGTTCCTGCTTTCACTTGCGTCGCCTTTCTTCCTGTTCCTGAGTTCCCTCGCGTCGCCTTTCTTCCCTCGCGTCGCCTTTCTTCCCATGCATCTCCTTCCTTCCCGTTCCTGCTTTCCCTTGCGTCGCCATTCTTCCCTTGTGTCGCATTTCTTCCCGTTCCTGTTTTCTCTTGCTTCGCCTTTCTTCTCAATCCTGCTTTGCCTTGCGCCGCCTTGCTTCCCTTGCAACGCCTTTCTTCCCTTGCGTCGTCTTTCTTCCCTTGCATCGGCTTTCTTCCCGTTACTGCTTTCCCTTGCGTCGCCTTGCTTCCCTTGCAACGCCTTTCTTCCCTTGCGTCGCCTTTCTTCTCTTGCATCACCTTTCTTCCCTTGCGTCGCCTTTCTTCCCTTCCGTCGCCCTTCTTCCCGTTCCTGCTTTCCCTTGCGTCGCCTTTCTTCACTTGCGTCGCGTTATTGCCCTTGCGTCGCCTTTCTTCCCGTTCCTGCTTTCCCTTGCGTCGCCTTGCTTCCCTTGCGTCGCCTTTCTTCACTTGCATCGGCTTTCTTCCCTTGCGTCGCCTTTCTTACCATTCCTGCTTTCCCTTGCGTCGCCTTTCTTCACTTCCGTCGCGTTATTTCCCTTGCGGCGCCTTTCTTCCCGTTCCTACTTTCCCTTGCGTCGCCTTGCTTCCCTTGCATCGCCTTACTTCACTTGTATCGCCTTTCTTTCCTTGTGTCGCCTTTCTTCCCATTCCTGCTTTCCCTTGCATCGCCTTTCTTCCCTTGCGTCTCCTTTCTTCCCATTCCTGCTTTCCCTTGCCTCGCCTTTATACCCTTTCGTCGCTTTTCTTCCCATTCCTGCTTTCCCTTGCCTCGCCTTTCTTCCCTTGCATCGCCTTTCTTCCCAGTCCTGCTTTCCCTTGCATCGCCTTTCATTCCTTGCGCCGCCTTTCTTCCCTTGCGTAGCCTTTCTTACCGTTCCTGCTTACTCTTGCGTCACCTTTCCTACCGTTCCAGCTTTCCCTTGCATCGCCTTTCTTCTCGTACTTGCTTTCCCTTGCGTCGCCATTCTTCCCGTTCCTGCTTTCCCTTTCGTGGCCTTTCTTTCCAAGCGTTTCCTTTCTTCGCGTTCCTGCTTTCCCTTGCGTCGCCTTTCTTCTCAATCCTGCTTTCCCTTGCGTCGCCTTTCTTCCCTCACGTCGCCTTTCTTCCCGTTCCTGCTTTCCCTTTCGTCGCCTTTCTTTCCATGCGTTTCCTTTCTTCGCGTTTCTGCTTTCCCTTGTGTCGCCTTTCTTCCCATTCCTGCTTTCCCTTTCGTCGCCTTTCTTTCCATGCGTTTCCTTTCTTCGCGTTTCTGCTTTCCCTTGCGTCGCCTTTCTTCTCAATCCTGCTTTCCCTTGCGTCGCCTTTCTTCCCTCACGTCGCCTTTCTTCCCGTTCCTGCTTTCCCATGATTCTCCTTTCTTCCCGGTCCTGCGCTCCCTTGCGTCGCCTTTCTACCCTTGCGTCGCCTATCTTCCCGTTCCTCATTTCCCTTGCGTCGCCTTTCTTCCATTGCATCACCTTACTTCCCTTGCATCGCCTTTCTTCCCTTGCGTCGCCTTTCTTCCCATTTCTGCTTTCCTTTGCGTCCCCTTTCTCCCCATGCATCGCCTTTCTTCCCATTCCTGCTTTCCCTTGCGTCGCCATTCTTCCCTTGTGTCGCATTTCTTCCCGTTCCTGCTTTCTCTTGCGTCGCCTTTCTTCTCAATCCTGCTTTGCCTTGCGCCGCCTTGCTTCCCTTGCAACGCGTTTCTTCCCTTGCGTCGTCTTTCTTCCCTTGCATCGGCTTTCTTCCCGTTCCTGCTTTCCCTTGCGTCGCCTTGCTTCCCTTGCAACGCCTTTCTTCCCTTGCGTCGCCTTTCTTCTCTTGCATCACCTTTCTTCCCTTGCGTCGCCTTTCTTCCCATTCCTGCTTTCCCTTGCCTCGTTATTCTACCCTTGCCTCGCCTTTCTTACCCCTCCTGCTTTCTCCTGCGTCGCCTTGCTTCCCTTGCGTCGCCTTTCTTCACTTGCATCGGCTTTCTTCCCTTGCATCGGCTTTCTTCCCGTTCCTGCTTTCCCTTGCATCGCATTTCTTCCCTTGCGTCGCCTTCCTTACCATTCCTGCTTTCTCTTGCGTCGCCTTGCTTCCCTTGCGTCGCCTTTCTTCCCTTCCGTCGCCTTTCTTCCCGTTCCTGCTTTCCCTTGCGTCGCCTTTCTTCACTTGCGTCGCGTTATTTCCCTTGCGTCGCCTTTCTTCTCTATCCTGCTTTCCCTTGCGTCGCCTTGCTTCCCTTGCATCGCCTTTCTTCACTTGTATCGCCTTTCTTCCCTTGCGTCGCCTTTCTTCCCATTCCTGCTTTCCCTTGCATCGCCTTTCTTCCCTTGCGTCACCTTTTTTCCCATTCCTGCTTTCCCTTGCCTCATTATTCTACCCTTGCCTCTCCTTTCTTACCCCTCCTGCTTTCTCTTGCGTCGCCTTGCTTCCCTTGCGTCGCCTTTCTTCACTTGCATCGCCTTTCTTCTCTTGCATCGGCTTTCTTCCCTTGCGTCGCCTTTCTTACTATTCCTGCTTTCCCTTGCGTCGCCTTTCTTCACTTCCGTCGCGTTATTTCCCTTGCGGCGCCTTTCTTCCCGTTCCTACTTTCCCTTGCGTCGCCTTGCTTCCCTTGCATCGCCTTACTTCACTTGTATCGCCTTTCTTTCCTTGTGTCGCCTTTCTTCCCATTCCTGCTTTCCCTTGCATCGCCTTTCTTCCCTTGCGTCTCCTTTCTTCCCATTCCTGCTTTCCCTTGCCTCGCCTTTCTACCCTTGCGTCGCTTTTCTTCCCATTCCTGCTTTCCCTTGCCTCGCCTTTCTTCCCTTGCATCGCCTTTCTTCCCAGTCCTGCTTTCCCTTGCATCGCCTTTCATTCCTTGCGCCGCCTTTCTTCCCTTGCGTAGCCTTTCTTACCGTTCCTGCTTACTCTTGCGTCACCTTTCCTACCGTTCCAGCTTTCCCTTGCGTCGCCTTTCTTCTCGTACTTGCTTTCCCTTGCGTCGCCATTCTTCCCGTTCCTGCTTTCCCTTTCGTCGCCTTTCTTTCCATGCGTTTCCTTTCTTCGCGTTCCTGCTTTCCCTTGCGTCGCCTTTCTTCTCAATCCTGCTTTCCCTTGCGTCGCCTTTCTTCCCTCACGTCGCCTTTCTTCCCGTTCCTGCTTTCCCATGCTTCTCCTTTCTTCCCGGTCCTGCGCTCCCTTGCGTCGCCTTTCTACCCTTGCGTCGCCTATCTTCCCGTTCCTCATTTCCCTTGCGTCGCCTTTCTTCCATTGCATCACCTTACTTCCCTTGCATCGCCTTTCTTCCCTTGCGTCGCCTTTCTTCCCATTTCTGCTTTCCTTTGCGTCCCCTTTCTCCCCATGCATCGCCTTTCTTCCCATTCCTGCTTTCCCTTGCGTCGCCATTCTTCCCTTGTGTCGCATTTCTTCCCGTTCCTGCTTTCTCTTGCGTCACCTTTCTTCTCAATCCTGCTTTGCCTTGCGCCGCCTTGCTTCCCTTGCAACGCCTTTCTTCCCTTGCGTCGGCTTTCTTCCCTTGCATCGGCTTTCTTCCCGTTACTGCTTTCCCTTGCGTCGCCTTGCTTCCCTTGCAACGCCTTTCTTCCCTTGCGTCGCCTTTCTTCTCTTGCATCACCTTTCTTCCCTTGCGTCGCCTTTCTTCCCTTCCGTCGCCCTTCTTCCCGTTCCTGCTTTCCCTTGCGTCGCCTTTCTTCACTTGCGTCGCGTTATTTCCCTTGCGTCGCCTTTCTTCCCGTTCCTGCTTTCCCTTGCGTCGCCTTGCTTCCCTTGCGTCGCCTTTCTTCACTTGCATCGGCTTTCTTCCCTTGCGTCGCCTTTCTTACCATTCCTGCTTTCCCTTGCGTCGCCTTTCTTCACTTCCGTCGCGTTATTTCCCTTGCGGCGCCTTTCTTCCCGTTCCTACTTTCCCTTGCGTCGCCTTGCTTCCCTTGCATCGCCTTACTTCACTTGTATCGCCTTTCTTTCCTTGTGTCGCCTTTCTTCCCATTCCTGCTTTCCCTTGCATCGCCTTTCTTCCCTTGCGTCTCCTTTCTTCCCATTCCTGCTTTCCCTTGCCTCGCCTTTATACCCTTTCGTCGCTTTTCTTCCCATTCCTGCTTTCCCTTGCCTCGCCTTTCTTCCCTTGCATCGCCTTTCTTCCCAGTCCTGCTTTCCCTTGCATCGCCTTTCATTCCTTGCGCCGCCTTTCTTCCCTTGCGTAGCCTTTCTTACCGTTCCTGCTTACTCTTGCGTCACCTTTCCTACCGTTCCAGCTTTCCCTTGCGTCGCCTTTCTTCTCGTACTTGCTTTCCCTTGCGTCGCCATTCTTCCCGTTCCTGCTTTCCCTTTCGTCGCCTTTCTTTCCATGCGTTTCCTTTCTTCGCGTTCCTGCTTTCCCTTGCGTCGCCTTTCTTCTCAATCCTGCTTTCCCTTGCGTCGCCTTTCTTCCCTCACGTCGCCTTTCTTCCCGTTCCTGCTTTCCCATGCGTCTCCTTTTTTCCCGGTCCTGCGCTCCCTTGCGTCGCCTTTCTACCCTTGCGTCGCCTATCTTCCCGTTCCTCATTTCCCTTGCGTCGCCTTTCTTCCATTGCATCACCTTACTTCCCTTGCATCGCCTTTCTTCCCTTGCGTCGCCTTTCTTCCCATTTCTGCTTTCCGTTGCGTCCCCTTTCTCCCCATGCATCGCCTTTCTTCCCATTCCTGCTTTCCCTTGCGTCGCCATTCTTCCCTTGTGTCGCATTTCTTCCCGTTCCTGCTTTCTCTTGCGTCGCCTTTCTTCTCAATCCTGCTTTGCCTTGCGCCGCCTTGCTTCCCTTGCAACGCGTTTCTTCCCTTGCGTCGTCTTTCTTCCCTTGCATTGGCTTTCTTCCCGTTCCTGCTTTCCCTTGCGTCGCCGTGCTTCCCTTGCAACTCCTTTCTTCCCTTGCGTCGCCTTTCTTCTCTTGCATCGCCTTTCTTCCCTTGCGTCGCCTTTCTTCCCATTCCTGCTTTCCCTTGCCTCATCATTCTACCCTTGCCTCGCCTTTCTTACCCCTCCTGCTTTCTCTTGCGTCGCCTTGCTTCCCTTGCGTCGCCTTTCTTCACTTGCATCGGCTTTCTTCCCTTGCGTCGCCTTTCTTCATATTCCTGCTTTCCCTTGCATCGCATTTCTTCCCTTGCGTCGCCTTCCTTACCATTCCTGCTTTCTCTTGCGTCGCCTTGCTTCCCTTGCGTCGCCTTTCTTCCCTTCCGTCGCCTTTCTTCCCGTTCCTGCTTTCCCTTGCGTCGCCTTTCTTCACTTGCGTCGCGTTATTTCCCTTGCGTCGCCTTTCTTCCCGTTCCTGCTTTCCCTTGCGTCGCCTTGCTTCCCTTGCATCGCCTTTCTTCACTTGTATCGCCTTTCTTCCCTTGCGTCGCCTTTCTTCCCATTCCTGCTTTCCCTTGCATCGCCTTGCTTCCCTTGCGTCGCCTTTCTTCTCTTGCATCGCCTTTCTTCCCTTGCGTCACCTTTCTTCCCATTCCTGCTTTCCCTTGCCTCGTCATTCTACCCTTGCCTCGCCTTTCTTACCCCTCCTGCTTTCTCTTGCGTCGCCTTGCATCCCTTGCGTCGCCTTTCTTCTCTTGCATCGGCTTTCTTCCCTTGCGTCGCCTTTCTTACCATTCCTGCTTTCCCTTGCGTCGCCTTTCTTCACTTCCGTCGCGTTATTTCCCTTGCGGCGCCTTTCTTCCCGTTCCTGCTTTCCCTTGCGTCGCCTTGCTTCCCTTGCATCGCCTTTCTTCACTTGCATCGCCTTTCTTCCCTTGCGTCGCCTTTCTTCCCATTCCTGCTTTCCCTTGCCTATCCTTTCTACCCTTTCGTCGCTTTTCTTACCATTCCTGCTTTCCCTTGCGTCGCCTTTCTTCACTTCCGTCGCGTTATTTCCCTTGCGGCGCCTTTCTTCCCGTTCCTGCTTTCCCTTGCGTCGCCTTGCTTCCCTTGCATCGCCTTTCTTCACTTGCATCGCCTTTCTTCCCTTGTGTCGCCTTTCTTACCATTCCTGCTTTCCCTTGCGCCGCCTTGCTTCCCTTGTGTCGCCTTTCTTCACTTGCATCGCCTTTCTTCCCTTGCGTCGCCTTTCTTACCATTCCTGCTCTCCCTTGCGTCGCCTTGCTTCCCTTGCGTCGCCTTTCTGGCCTTGCTTCGCGTTATTTCTCTTGTGTCGCCTTTCTTCCCGTTACTGCTTTCCCTTGCGTCGCCTTTCTTCCCTTGCGTCGCCTATCTTCCCTTGCGGTGCCTTTCTTCCTGTTCCTCCTTTCCCTGGCATCGCCTTTCTTCCCGTTCCTGCTTACCTTGCTTCGCCTTTCTTCTCGTTCCTCCTTTCCCTTCCGACGCCTTACTTCCCATTCCTGCTTTCTCTTGCGTCACCTTTCTTCTCAATCCTGCTTTCCCTTGCGTCGCCTTGCTTCCCTTGCGACGCCTTTCTTCCCGTGGATCTTATTTCTTACCTTGCGTCTCCTTTCTTCCTGTTCATGCCTTCCCTTGCGTCGCATTTTTCCCTTGCGTCGCCTTTCTTCCCGTTCCTGCTTTCACTTGCGTCGCCTTTCTTCCTGTTCCTGAGTTCCCTCGCGTCGCCTTTCTTCCCTCGCGTCGCCTTTCTTCCCATGCATCTCCTTCCTTCCCGTTCCTGCTTTCCCTTGCGTCGCCATTCTTCCCTTGTGTCGCATTTCTTCCCGTTCCTGTTTTCTCTTGCTTCGCCTTTCTTCTCAATCCTGCTTTGCCTTGCGCCGCCTTGCTTCCCTTGCAACGCCTTTCTTCCCTTGCGTCGTCTTTCTTCCCTTGCATCGGCTTTCTTCCCGTTACTGCTTTCCCTTGCGTCGCCTTGCTTCCCTTGCAACGCCTTTCTTCCCTTGCGTCGCCTTTCTTCTCTTGCATCACCTTTCTTCCCTTGCGTCGCCTTTCTTCCCTTCCGTCGCCCTTCTTCCCGTTCCTGCTTTCCCTTGCGTCGCCTTTCTTCACTTGCGTCGCGTTATTGCCCTTGCGTCGCCTTTCTTCCCGTTCCTGCTTTCCCTTGCGTCGCCTTGCTTCCCTTGCGTCGCCTTTCTTCACTTGCATCGGCTTTCTTCCCTTGCGTCGCCTTTCTTACCATTCCTGCTTTCCCTTGCGTCGCCTTTCTTCACTTCCGTCGCGTTATTTCCCTTGCGGCGCCTTTCTTCCCGTTCCTACTTTCCCTTGCGTCGCCTTGCTTCCCTTGCATCGCCTTACTTCACTTGTATCGCCTTTCTTTCCTTGTGTCGCCTTTCTTCCCATTCCTGCTTTCCCTTGCATCGCCTTTCTTCCCTTGCGTCTCCTTTCTTCCCATTCCTGCTTTCCCTTGCCTCGCCTTTATACCCTTTCGTCGCTTTTCTTCCCATTCCTGCTTTCCCTTGCCTCGCCTTTCTTCCCTTGCATCGCCTTTCTTCCCAGTCCTGCTTTCCCTTGCATCGCCTTTCATTCCTTGCGCCGCCTTTCTTCCCTTGCGTAGCCTTTCTTACCGTTCCTGCTTACTCTTGCGTCACCTTTCCTACCGTTCCAGCTTTCCCTTGCATCGCCTTTCTTCTCGTACTTGCTTTCCCTTGCGTCGCCATTCTTCCCGTTCCTGCTTTCCCTTTCGTGGCCTTTCTTTCCAAGCGTTTCCTTTCTTCGCGTTCCTGCTTTCCCTTGCGTCGCCTTTCTTCTCAATCCTGCTTTCCCTTGCGTCGCCTTTCTTCCCTCACGTCGCCTTTCTTCCCGTTCCTGCTTTCCCTTTCGTCGCCTTTCTTTCCATGCGTTTCCTTTCTTCGCGTTTCTGCTTTCCCTTGTGTCGCCTTTCTTCCCATTCCTGCTTTCCCTTTCGTCGCCTTTCTTTCCATGCGTTTCCTTTCTTCGCGTTTCTGCTTTCCCTTGCGTCGCCTTTCTTCTCAATCCTGCTTTCCCTTGCGTCGCCTTTCTCCCCTCGCGTCGCCTTTCTTCCCGTTCCTGCTTTCCCATGCGTCTCCTTTCTTCCCGGTCCTGCGCTCCCTTGCGTCGCCTTTCTACCCTTGCGTCGCCTAATTTCCCGTTCCTCATATCCCTTGCGTTGCCTTTCTTCCATTGCATCACCTTACTTCCCTTGCATCGCCTTTCTTCCCTTCCGTCGCCTTTCTTCCCATTTCTGCTTTCCTTTGCGTCCCCTTTCTCCCCATGCATCGCCTTTCTTCCCATTCCTGCTTTCCCTTGCGTCGCCATTCTTCCCTTGCGTCGCATTTCTTCCCGTTCCTGCTTTCTCTTGCGTCGCCTTTCTTCCCATGCATCTCCTTTCTTCCCGTTCCTGCTTTCCCCTGCGTCGCCTTTCTTCACTTCCGTCGCGTTATTTCCCTTGCGGCGCCTTTCTTCCCGTTCCTACTTTCCCTTGCGTCGCCTTGCTTCCCTTGCATCGCCTTTCTTCACTTGTATCGCCTTTCTTCCCTTGTGTCGCCTTTCTTCCCATTCCTGCTTTCCCTTGCGTCGCCTTTCTTCCCTTGCGTCGCATTTCTTCCCGTTCCTGCTTTCTCTTGCGTCGCCTTTCTTCTCAATCCTGCTTTGCCTTGCGCCGCCTTGCTTCCCTTGCAACGCGTTTCTTCCCTTGTGTCGTCTTTCTTCCCTTGCATCGGCTTTCTTCCCGTTCCTGCTTTCCCTTGCGTCGCCTTGCTTCCCTTGCAACGCCTTTCTTCCCTTGCATCGCCTTTCTTCTCTTGCATCGCCTTTCTTCCCTTGTGTCGCCTTTCTTTCCATTCCTGCTTTCCCTTGCGCCGCATTGCTTCCCTTGCGTCGCCTTTCTTCACTTGCATCGCCTTTCTTCCCTTGCGTCGCCTTTCTTTCCATTCCTGCTCTCCCTTGCGTCGCCTTGCTTCCCTTGCGTCGCCTTTCTGTCCTTGCTTCGCGTTATTTCCCTTGTGTCGCCTTTCTTCCCGTTACTGCTTTCCCTTGCGTCGCCTTTCTTCCCTTGCGTCGCCTATCTTCCCTTGCGGTGCCTTTCTTCCTGTTCCTCCTTTTCCTGGCATCGCCTTTCTTCCCGTTCCTGCTTACCTTGCTTCGCCTTTCTTCTCGTTCCTCCTTTCCCTTCCGACGCCTTACTTCCCGTTTCTGCTTTCTCTTGTGTCACCTTTCTTCCCTTGCGTCGCCTTTCTTCGCGTTCCTGCTTTCTCTTGCGTCACCTTTCTTCTAAATCCTGCTTCCCCTTGCGTCGCCTTGCTTCCCTTGCGACGCCTTTCTTCCCGTGGATCTTATTTCTTACCTTGCGTCTCCTTTCGTCCATTTCATGCCTTCCCTTGCATCGCATTTTTCCCTTGCGTCGCCTTTCTTCCTGTTCCTGCTTTCCCTTGCGTCGCCTTTCTTCCCTTGCGTCGCCTTTCTTCCCTTCCGTCACCTTTCTTCCCGTTCCTGCTTTCACTTGCGTCGCCTTTCTTCCTGTTCCTGCTTTCCCTTGCGTCGCCTTTCTTCCCTTGCGCCGCCTTTCTTCCCATGCTCCTCCTTTCTTCCCGTTCCTGCTTTCCCTTGCGTCGCCTTTCTTCACTTCCGTCGCGTTATTTCCCTTGCGGCGCCTTTCTTCCCTCACGTCGCCTTTCTTCCCGTTCCTGCTTTCCCTTTCGTCGCCTTTCTTTCCATGCGTTTCCTTTCTTCGCGTTTCTGCTTTCCCTTGTGTCGCCTTTCTTCCCATTCCTGCTTTCCCTTTCGTCGCCTTTCTTTCCATGCGTTTCCTTTCTTCGCGTTTCTGCTTTCCCATGCATCTCCTTTCTTCCCGTTCCTGCTTTCCCTTGCATCGCCTTTCTTTACTTGTATCGCCTTTCTTCCCTTGTGTCGCCTTTCTTCCCATTCCTGCTTTCCCTTGCATCGCCTTTCTTCCCTTGCGTCGCCTTTCTTCCCATTCCTGCTTTCCCTTGCGTCGCCTGTCTTCCCTTGCATCGCCTTTCTTCCCTTGCGAAGCCTTTCTTTCAGTTACTACTTTACCTTGCGTCGAATTTCTTTCTTTGCGTCGCCTTTCTTCCGGTTCCTGCTTTCCCTTGCGTCGACTTTGTTTCCGAGCGTTGCCCTTCTTCTCGTTCCTGCTTTCCCTTGCGTCGCCTTACATCCCGTTCTTGCTTTCTCTTGCGTCGCCTTTCTTCCCTTGCGTCGCCTTTCTTCACGTTTCTGCTATCCCTTGCGTCGCCATTCTTCCCTTGCGTCGCATTTCTTCCCGTTCCTGCTTTCTCTTGCGTCGCCTTTCTTCTCAATCCTGCTTTGCCTTGCGTCGCCTTGCTTCCCTTGCAACGCCTTTCTTCCCTTGCGTCGCCTTTCTTCTCTTGCATCGCCTTTCTTCCCTTGCGTCGCCTTTCTTACCATTCCTGCTTTCCCTTGCGCCGCCTATCTACCCTTCCGTCGCCTTTCTTACCATTCATGCTTTCCCTTGCGTCGCCTATCTTCCCTTGCATCCCCTTTCTTCCCTTGCGACGCCTTTCTTTCCGTTCCTACTTTACCTTGCATCGCCTTTCTTTCCTTGCGTCGCCTTTCTGCCCGTTCCTGCTTTCCCTTGCATCGACTTTGTTTCCGTGCGTTGCCCTTCTTCTCGTTCCTGCATTCCCTTGCGTCGCCTTACATCCCGTTCTTGCTTTCTCTTGCGTCGCCTTTCTTCCCTTGCGTCGCATTTCTTCTTGTTCCTGCTTTCTCTTGCGTCGCCTTTCTTCTCAATCCTGCTTTGCCTTGCGTCGCCTTGCTTCCCTTGCAACGCCTTTCTTCCCTTGCGTCGCCTTTCTTCTCTTGCATCGCCTTTCTTCCCTTGCGTCGCCTTTCTTACCATTCCTGCTTTCCCTTGCCTCGTTATTCTACCCTTGCCTCGCCTTTCTTACCCCTCCTGCTTTCTCCTGCGTCGCCTTGCTTCCCTTGCGTCGCCTTTCTTCACTTGCATCGGCTTTGTTCCCTTGCGTCGCCTTTCTTCATATTCCTGCTTTCCCTTGCATCGCATTTCTTTCCTTGCGTCGCCTTCCTTACCATTCCTGCTTTCTCTTGCGTCGCCTTGCTTCCCTTGCGTCGCCTTTCTTCCCTTCCGTCGCCCTTCTTCCCGTTCCTGCTTTCCCTTGCGTCGCCTTTCTTCACTTGCGTCGCGTTATTTCCCTTGCGTCGCCTTTCTTCCCGTTCCTGCTTTCCCTTGCGTCGCCTTGCTTCCCTTGCGTCGCCTTTCTTCACTTGCATCGGCTTTCTTCCCTTGCGTCGCCTTTCTTACCATTCCTGCTTTCCCTTGCGTCGCCTTTCTTCACTTCCGTCGCGTTATTTCCCTTGCGGCGCCTTTCTTCCCGTTCCTACTTTCCCTTGCGTCGCCTTGCTTCCCTTGCATCGCCTTACTTCACTTGTATCGCCTTTCTTTCCTTGTGTCGCCTTTCTTCCCATTCCTGCTTTCCCTTGCATCGCCTTTCTTCCCTTGCGTCTCCTTTCTTCCCATTCCTGCTTTCCCTTGCCTCGCCTTTCTACCCTTGCGTCGCTTTTCTTCCCATTCCTGCTTTCCCTTGCCTCGCCTTTCTTCCCTTGCATCGCCTTTCTTCCCAGTCCTGCTTTCCCTTGCATCGCCTTTCATTCCTTGCGCCGCCTTTCTTCCCTTGCGTAGCCTTTCTTACCGTTCCTGCTTACTCTTGCGTCACCTTTCCTACCGTTCCAGCTTTCCCTTGCGTCGCCTTTCTTCTCGTACTTGCTTTCCCTTGCGTCGCCATTCTTCCCGTTCCTGCTTTCCCTTTCGTCGCCTTTCTTTCCATGCGTTTCCTTTCTTCGCGTTCCTGCTTTCCCTTGCGTCGCCTTTCTTCTCAATCCTGCTTTCCCTTGCGTCGCCTTTCTTCCCTCACGTCGCCTTTCTTCCCGTTCCTGCTTTCCCATGCGTCTCCTTTCTTCCCGGTCCTGCGCTCCCTTGCGTCGCCTTTCTACCCTTGCGTCGCCTATCTTCCCGTTCCTCATTTCCCTTGCGTCGCCTTGCTTCCATTGCATCACCTTACTTCCCTTGCATCGCCTTTCTTCCCTTGCGTCGCCTTTCTTCCCATTTCTGCTTTCCTTTGCGTCCCCTTTCTCCCCATGCATCGCCTTTCTTCCCATTCCTGCTTTCCCTTGCGTCGCCATTCTTCCCTTGTGTCGCATTTCTTCCCGTTCCTGCTTTCTCTTGCGTCGCCTTTCTTCTCAATCCTGCTTTGCCTTGCGCCGCCTTGCTTCCCTTGCAACGCGTTTCTTCCCTTGCGTCGTCTTTCTTCCCTTGCATCGGCTTTCTTCCCGTTCCTGCTTTCCCTTGCGTCGCCTTGCTTCCCTTGCAACGCCTTTCTTCCCTTGCGTCGCCTTTCTTCTCTTGCATCACCTTTCTTCCCTTGCGTCGCCTTTCTTCCCATTCCTGCTTTCCCTTGCCTCGTTATTCTACCCTTGCCTCGCCTTTCTTACCCCTCCTGCTTTCTCCTGCGTCGCCTTGCTTCCCTTGCGTCGCCTTTCTTCACTTGCATCGGCTTTCTTCCCTTGCATCGGCTTTCTTCCCGTTCCTGCTTTCCCTTGCATCGCATTTCTTCCCTTGCGTCGCCTTCCTTACCATTCCTGCTTTCTCTTGCGTCGCCTTGCTTCCCTTGCGTCGCCTTTCTTCCCTTCCGTCGCCTTTCTTCCCGTTCCTGCTTTCCCTTGCGTCGCCTTTCTTCACTTGCGTCGCGTTATTTCCCTTGCGTCGCCTTTCTTCTCTATCCTGCTTTCCCTTGCGTCGCCTTGCTTCCCTTGCATCGCCTTTCTTCACTTGTATCGCCTTTCTTCCCTTGCGTCGCCTTTCTTCCCATTCCTGCTTTCCCTTGCATCGCCTTTCTTCCCTTGCGTCACCTTTTTTCCCATTCCTGCTTTCCCTTGCCTCATTATTCTACCCTTGCCTCGCCTTTCTTACCCCTCCTGCTTTCTCTTGCGTCGCCTTGCTTCCCTTGCGTCGCCTTTCTTCACTTGCATCGCCTTTCTTCTCTTGCATCGGCTTTCTTCCCTTGCGTCGCCTTTCTTACTATTCCTGCTTTCCCTTGCGTCGCCTTTCTTCACTTCCGTCGCGTTATTTCCCTTGCGGCGCCTTTCTTCCCGTTCCTACTTTCCCTTGCGTCGCCTTGCTTCCCTTGCATCGCCTTACTTCACTTGTATCGCCTTTCTTTCCTTGTGTCGCCTTTCTTCCCATTCCTGCTTTCCCTTGCATCGCCTTTCTTCCCTTGCGTCTCCTTTCTTCCCATTCCTGCTTTCCCTTGCCTCGCCTTTCTACCCTTGCGTCGCTTTTCTTCCCATTCCTGCTTTCCCTTGCCTCGCCTTTCTTCCCTTGCATCGCCTTTCTTCCCAGTCCTGCTTTCCCTTGCATCGCCTTTCATTCCTTGCGCCGCCTTTCTTCCCTTGCGTAGCCTTTCTTACCGTTCCTGCTTACTCTTGCGTCACCTTTCCTACCGTTCCAGCTTTCCCTTGCGTCGCCTTTCTTCTCGTACTTGCTTTCCCTTGCGTCGCCATTCTTCCCGTTCCTGCTTTCCCTTTCGTCGCCTTTCTTTCCATGCGTTTCCTTTCTTCGCGTTCCTGCTTTCCCTTGCGTCGCCTTTCTTCTCAATCCTGCTTTCCCTTGCGTCGCCTTTCTTCCCTCACGTCGCCTTTCTTCCCGTTCCTGCTTTCCCATGCTTCTCCTTTCTTCCCGGTCCTGCGCTCCCTTGCGTCGCCTTTCTACCCTTGCGTCGCCTATCTTCCCATTCCTCATTTCCCTTGCGTCGCCTTTCTTCCATTGCATCACCTTACTTCCCTTGCATCGCCTTTCTTCCCTTGCGTCGCCTTTCTTCCCATTTCTGCTTTCCTTTGCGCCCCCTTTCTCCCCATGCATCGCCTTTCTTCCCATTCCTGCTTTCCCTTGCGTCGCCATTCTTCCCTTGTGTCGCATTTCTTCCCGTTCCTGCTTTCTCTTGCGTCACCTTTCTTCTCAATCCTGCTTTGCCTTGCGCCGCCTTGCTTCCCTTGCAACGCCTTTCTTCCCTTGCGTCGGCTTTCTTCCCTTGCATCGGCTTTCTTCCCGTTACTGCTTTCCCTTGCGTCGCCTTGCTTCCCTTGCAACGCCTTTCTTCCCTTGCGTCGCCTTTCTTCTCTTGCATCACCTTTCTTCCCTTGCGTCGCCTTTCTTCCCTTCCGTCGCCCTTCTTCCCGTTCCTGCTTTCCCTTGCGTTGCCTTTCTTCACTTGCGTCGCGTTATTTCCCTTGCGTCGCCTTTCTTCCCGTTCCTGCTTTCCCTTGCGTCGCCTTGCTTCCCTTGCGTCGCCTTTCTTCACTTGCATCGGCTTTCTTCCCTTGCGTCGCCTTTCTTACCATTCCTGCTTTCCCTTGCGTCGCCTTTCTTCACTTCCGTCGCGTTATTTCCCTTGCGGCGCCTTTCTTCCCGTTCCTACTTTCCCTTGCGTCGCCTTGCTTCCCTTGCATCGCCTTACTTCACTTGTATCGCCTTTCTTTCCTTGTGTCGCCTTTCTTCCCATTCCTGCTTTCCCTTGCATCGCCTTTCTTCCCTTGCGTCTCCTTTCTTCCCATTCCTGCTTTCCCTTGCCTCGCCTTTATACCCTTTCGTCGCTTTTCTTCCCATTCCTGCTTTCCCTTGCCTCGCCTTTCTTCCCTTGCATCGCCTTTCTTCCCAGTCCTGCTTTCCCTTGCATCGCCTTTCATTCCTTGCGCCGCCTTTCTTCCCTTGCGTAGCCTTTCTTACCGTTCCTGCTTACTCTTGCGTCACCTTTCCTACCGTTCCAGCTTTCCCTTGCGTCGCCTTTCTTCTCGTACTTGCTTTCCCTTGCGTCGCCATTCTTCCCGTTCCTGCTTTCCCTTTCGTCGCCTTTCTTTCCATGCGTTTCCTTTCTTCGCGTTCCTGCTTTCCCTTGCGTCGCCTTTCTTCTCAATCCTGCTTTCCCTTGCGTCGCCTTTCTTCCCTCACGTCGCCTTTCTTCCCGTTCCTGCTTTCCCATGCGTCTCCTTTCTTCCCGGTCCTGCGCTCCCTTGCGTCGCCTTTCTACCCTTGCGTCGCCTATCTTCCCGTTCCTCATTTCCCTTGCGTCGCCTTTCTTCCATTGCATCACCTTACTTCCCTTGCATCGCCTTTCTTCCCTTGCGTCGCCTTTCTTCCCATTTCTGCTTTCCGTTGCGTCCCCTTTCTCCCCATGCATCGCCTTTCTTCCCATTCCTGCTTTCCCTTGCGTCGCCATTCTTCCCTTGTGTCGCATTTCTTCCCGTTCCTGCTTTCTCTTGCGTCGCCTTTCTTCTCAATCCTGCTTTGCCTTGCGCCGCCTTGCTTCCCTTGCAACGCGTTTCTTCCCTTGCGTCGTCTTTCTTCCCTTGCATTGGCTTTCTTCCCGTTCCTGCTTTCCCTTGCGTCGCCGTGCTTCCCTTGCAACTCCTTTCTTCCCTTGCGTCGCCTTTCTTCTCTTGCATCGCCTTTCTTCCCTTGCGTCGCCTTTCTTCCCATTCCTGCTTTCCCTTGCCTCATCATTCTACCCTTGCCTCGCCTTTCTTACCCCTCCTGCTTTCTCTTGCGTCGCCTTGCTTCCCTTGCGTCGCCTTTCTTCACTTGCATCGGCTTTCTTCCCTTGCGTCGCCTTTCTTCATATTCCTGCTTTCCCTTGCATCGCATTTCTTCCCTTGCGTCGCCTTCCTTACCATTCCTGCTTTCTCTTGCGTCGCCTTGCTTCCCTTGCGTCGCCTTTCTTCCCTTCCGTCGCCTTTCTTCCCGTTCCTGCTTTCCCTTGCGTCGCCTTTCTTCACTTGCGTCGCGTTATTTCCCTTGCGTCGCCTTTCTTCCCGTTCCTGCTTTCCCTTGCGTCGCCTTGCTTCCCTTGCATCGCCTTTCTTCACTTGTATCGCCTTTCTTCCCTTGCGTCGCCTTTCTTCCCATTCCTGCTTTCCCTTGCATCGCCTTGCTTCCCTTGCGTCGCCTTTCTTCTCTTGCATCGCCTTTCTTCCCTTGCGTCACCTTTCTTCCCATTCCTGCTTTCCCTTGCCTCGTCATTCTACCCTTGCCTCGCCTTTCTTACCCCTCCTGCTTTCTCTTGCGTCGCCTTGCATCCCTTGCGTCGCCTTTCTTCTCTTGCATCGGCTTTCTTCCCTTGCGTCGCCTTTCTTACCATTCCTGCTTTCCCTTGCGTCGCCTTTCTTCACTTCCGTCGCGTTATTTCCCTTGCGGCGCCTTTCTTCCCGTTCCTGCTTTCCCTTGCGTCGCCTTGCTTCCCTTGCATCGCCTTTCTTCACTTGCATCGCCTTTCTTCCCTTGCGTCGCCTTTCTTCCCATTCCTGCTTTCCCTTGCCTATCCTTTCTACCCTTTCGTCGCTTTTCTTACCATTCCTGCTTTCCCTTGCGTCGCCTTTCTTCACTTCCGTCGCGTTATTTCCCTTGCGGCGCCTTTCTTCCCGTTCCTGCTTTCCCTTGCGTCGCCTTGCTTCCCTTGCATCGCCTTTCTTCACTTGCATCGCCTTTCTTCCCTTGTGTCGCCTTTCTTACCATTCCTGCTTTCCCTTGCGCCGCCTTGCTTCCCTTGTGTCGCCTTTCTTCACTTGCATCGCCTTTCTTCCCTTGCGTCGCCTTTCTTACCATTCCTGCTCTCCCTTGCGTCGCCTTGCTTCCCTTGCGTCGCCTTTCTGGCCTTGCTTCGCGTTATTTCTCTTGTGTCGCCTTTCTTCCCGTTACTGCTTTCCCTTGCGTCGCCTTTCTTCCCTTGCGTCGCCTATCTTCCCTTGCGGTGCCTTTCTTCCTGTTCCTCCTTTCCCTGGCATCGCCTTTCTTCCCGTTCCTGCTTACCTTGCTTCGCCTTTCTTCTCGTTCCTCCTTTCCCTTCCGACGCCTTACTTCCCATTCCTGCTTTCTCTTGCGTCACCTTTCTTCTCAATCCTGCTTTCCCTTGCGTCGCCTTGCTTCCCTTGCGACGCCTTTCTTCCCGTGGATCTTATTTCTTACCTTGCGTCTCCTTTCTTCCTGTTCATGCCTTCCCTTGCGTCGCATTTTTCCCTTGCGTCGCCTTTCTTCCCGTTCCTGCTTTCACTTGCGTCGCCTTTCTTCCTGTTCCTGAGTTCCCTCGCGTCGCCTTTCTTCCCTCGCGTCGCCTTTCTTCCCATGCATCTCCTTCCTTCCCGTTCCTGCTTTCCCTTGCGTCGCCATTCTTCCCTTGTGTCGCATTTCTTCCCGTTCCTGTTTTCTCTTGCTTCGCCTTTCTTCTCAATCCTGCTTTGCCTTGCGCCGCCTTGCTTCCCTTGCAACGCCTTTCTTCCCTTGCGTCGTCTTTCTTCCCTTGCATCGGCTTTCTTCCCGTTACTGCTTTCCCTTGCGTCGCCTTGCTTCCCTTGCAACGCCTTTCTTCCCTTGCGTCGCCTTTCTTCTCTTGCATCACCTTTCTTCCCTTGCGTCGCCTTTCTTCCCTTCCGTCGCCCTTCTTCCCGTTCCTGCTTTCCCTTGCGTCGCCTTTCTTCACTTGCGTCGCGTTATTTCCCTTGCGTCGCCTTTCTTCCCGTTCCTGCTTTCCCTTGCGTCGCCTTGCTTCCCTTGCGTCGCCTTTCTTCACTTGCATCGGCTTTCTTCCCTTGCGTCGCCTTTCTTACCATTCCTGCTTTCCCTTGCGTCGCCTTTCTTCACTTCCGTCGCGTTATTTCCCTTGCGGCGCCTTTCTTCCCGTTCCTACTTTCCCTTGCGTCGCCTTGCTTCCCTTGCATCGCCTTACTTCACTTGTATCGCCTTTCTTTCCTTGTGTCGCCTTTCTTCCCATTCCTGCTTTCCCTTGCATCGCCTTTCTTCCCTTGCGTCTCCTTTCTTCCCATTCCTGCTTTCCCTTGCCTCGCCTTTATACCCTTTCGTCGCTTTTCTTCCCATTCCTGCTTTCCCTTGCCTCGCCTTTCTTCCCTTGCGTCGCCTTTCTTCCCAGTCCTGCTTTCCCTTGCATCGCCTTTCATTCCTTGCGCCGCCTTTCTTCCCTTGCGTAGCCTTTCTTACCGTTCCTGCTTACTCTTGCGTCACCTTTCCTACCGTTCCAGCTTTCCCTTGCATCGCCTTTCTTCTCGTACTTGCTTTCCCTTGCGTCGCCATTCTTCCCGTTCCTGCTTTCCCTTTCGTGGCCTTTCTTTCCAAGCGTTTCCTTTCTTCGCGTTCCTGCTTTCCCTTGCGTCGCCTTTCTTCTCAATCCTGCTTTCCCTTGCGTCGCCTTTCTTCCCTCACGTCGCCTTTCTTCCCGTTCCTGCTTTCCCTTTCGTCGCCTTTCTTTCCATGCGTTTCCTTTCTTCGCGTTTCTGCTTTCCCTTGTGTCGCCTTTCTTCCCATTCCTGCTTTCCCTTTCGTCGCCTTTCTTTCCATGCGTTTCCTTTCTTCGCGTTTCTGCTTTCCCTTGCGTCGCCTTTCTTCTCAATCCTGCTTTCCCTTGCGTCGCCTTTCTCCCCTCGCGTCGCCTTTCTTCCCGTTCCTGCTTTCCCATGCGTCTCCTTTCTTCCCGGTCCTGCGCTCCCTTGCGTCGCCTTTCTACCCTTGCGTCGCCTAATTTCCCGTTCCTCATATCCCTTGCGTTGCCTTTCTTCCATTGCATCACCTTACTTCCCTTGCATCGCCTTTCTTCCCTTGCGTCGCCTTTCTTCCCATTTCTGCTTTCCTTTGCGTCCCCTTTCTCCCCATGCATCGCCTTTCTTCCCATTCCTGCTTTCCCTTGCGTCGCCATTCTTCCCTTGCGTCGCATTTCTTCCCGTTCCTGCTTTCTCTTGCGTCGCCTTTCTTCCCATGCATCTCCTTTCTTCCCGTTCCTGCTTTCCCCTGCGTCGCCTTTCTTCACTTCCGTCGCGTTATTTCCCTTGCGGCGCCTTTCTTCCCGTTCCTACTTTCCCTTGCGTCGCCTTGCTTCCCTTGCATCGCCTTTCTTCACTTGTATCGCCTTTCTTCCCTTGTGTCGCCTTTCTTCCCATTCCTGCTTTCCCTTGCGTCGCCTTTCTTCCCTTGCGTCGCATTTCTTCCCGTTCCTGCTTTCTCTTGCGTCGCCTTTCTTCTCAATCCTGCTTTGCCTTGCGCCGCCTTGCTTCCCTTGCAACGCGTTTCTTCCCTTGCGTCGTCTTTCTTCCCTTGCATCGGCTTTCTTCCCGTTCCTGCTTTCCCTTGCGTCGCCTTGCTTCCCTTGCAACGCCTTTCTTCCCTTGCATCGCCTTTCTTCTCTTGCATCGCCTTTCTTCCCTTGTGTCGCCTTTCTTTCCATTCCTGCTTTCCCTTGCGCCGCCTTGCTTCCCTTGCGTCGCCTTTCTTCACTTGCATCGCCTTTCTTCCCTTGCGTCGCCTTTCTTTCCATTCCTGCTCTCCCTTGCGTCGCCTTGCTTCCCTTGCGTCGCCTTTCTGTCCTTGCTTCGCGTTATTTCCCTTGTGTCGCCTTTCTTCCCGTTACTGCTTTCCCTTGCGTCGCCTTTCTTCCCTTGCGTCGCCTATCTTCCCTTGCGGTGCCTTTCTTCCTGTTCCTCCTTTTCCTGGCATCGCCTTTCTTCCCGTTCCTGCTTACCTTGCTTCGCCTTTCTTCTCGTTCCTCCTTTCCCTTCCGACGCCTTACTTCCCGTTTCTGCTTTCTCTTGTGTCACCTTTCTTCCCTTGCGTCGCCTTTCTTCGCGTTCCTGCTTTCTCTTGCGTCACCTTTCTTCTAAATCCTGCTTCCCCTTGCGTCGCCTTGCTTCCCTTGCGACGCCTTTCTTCCCGTGGATCTTATTTCTTACCTTGCGTCTCCTTTCGTCCATTTCATGCCTTCCCTTGCATCGCATTTTTCCCTTGCGTCGCCTTTCTTCCTGTTCCTGCTTTCCCTTGCGTCGCCTTTCTTCCCTTGCGTCGCCTTTCTTCCCTTCCGTCACCTTTCTTCCCGTTCCTGCTTTCACTTGCGTCGCCTTTCTTCCTGTTCCTGCTTTCCCTTGCGTCGCCTTTCTTCCCTTGCGCCGCCTTTCTTCCCATGCTCCTCCTTTCTTCCCGTTCCTGCTTTCCCTTGCGTCGCCTTTCTTCACTTCCGTCGCGTTATTTCCCTTGCGGCGCCTTTCTTCCCTCACGTCGCCTTTCTTCCCGTTCCTGCTTTCCCTTTCGTCGCCTTTCTTTCCATGCGTTTCCTTTCTTCGCGTTTCTGCTTTCCCTTGTGTCGCCTTTCTTCCCATTCCTGCTTTCCCTTTCGTCGCCTTTCTTTCCATGCGTTTCCTTTCTTCGCGTTTCTGCTTTCCCATGCATCTCCTTTCTTCCCGTTCCTGCTTTCCCTTGCATCGCCTTTCTTTACTTGTATCGCCTTTCTTCCCTTGTGTCGCCTTTCTTCCCATTCCTGCTTTCCCTTGCATCGCCTTTCTTCCCTTGCGTCGCCTTTCTTCCCATTCCTGCTTTCCCTTGCGTCGCCTGTCTTCCCTTGCATCGCCTTTCTTCCCTTGCGAAGCCTTTCTTTCAGTTACTACTTTACCTTGCGTCGAATTTCTTTCTTTGCGTCGCCTTTCTTCCGGTTCCTGCTTTCCCTTGCGTCGACTTTGTTTCCGAGCGTTGCCCTTCTTCTCGTTCCTGCTTTCCCTTGCGTCGCCTTACATCCCGTTCTTGCTTTCTCTTGCGTCGCCTTTCTTCCCTTGCGTCGCCTTTCTTCACGTTTCTGCTATCCCTTGCGTCGCCATTCTTCCCTTGCGTCGCATTTCTTCCCGTTCCTGCTTTCTCTTGCGTCGCCTTTCTTCTCAATCCTGCTTTGCCTTGCGTCGCCTTGCTTCCCTTGCAACGCCTTTCTTCCCTTGCGTCGCCTTTCTTCTCTTGCATCGCCTTTCTTCCCTTGCGTCGCCTTTCTTCCCATTCCTGCTTTCCCTTGCCTCGTTATTCTACCCTTGCCTCGCCTTTCTTACCCCTCCTGCTTTCTCCTGCGTCGCCTTGCTTCCCTTGCGTCGCCTTTCTTCACTTGCATCGGCTTTCTTCCCTTGCGTCGCCTTTCTTCATATTCCTGCTTTCCCTTGCATCGCATTTCTTTCCTTGCGTCGCCTTCCTTACCATTCCTGCTTTCTCTTGCGTCGCCTTGCTTCCCTTGCGTCGCCTTTCTTCCCTTCCGTCGCCTTACTTCCCGTTCCTGCTTTCCCTTGCGTCGCCTTTCTTCACTTGCGTCGCGTTATTTCCCTTGCGTCGCCTTTCTTCCCGTTCCTGCTTTCCCTTGCGTCGCCTTGCTTTCCTTGCGTCGCCTTTCTTCACTTGCATCGGCTTTCTTCCCTTGCGTCGCCTTTCTTACCATTCCTGCTTTCCCTTGCGTCGCCTTTCTTCACTTCCGTCACGTTATTTCCCTTGCGGCGCCTTTCTTCCCGTTCCTACTTTCCCTTGCGTCGCCTTGCTTCCCTTGCATCGCCTTACTTCACTTGTATCGCCTTTCTTTCCTTGTGTCGCCTTTCTTCCCATTCCTGCTTTCACTTGCATCGCCTTTCTTCCCTTGCGTCTCCTTTCTTACCATTCCTGCTTTCCCTTGCGTCGCCTATCTACCCTTCCGTCGCCTTTCTTACCATTCATGCTTTCCCTTGCGTCGCCTATCTTCCCTTGCATCCCCTTTCTTCCCTTGCGACGCCTTTCTTTCCGTTCCTACTTTACCTTGCATCGCCTTTCTTTCCTTGCGTCGCCTTTCTGCCCGTTCCTGCTTTCCCTTGCATCGACTTTGTTTCCGTGCGTTGCCCTTCTTCTCGTTCCTGCATTCCCTTGCGTCGCCTTACATCCCGTTCTTGCTTTCTCTTGCGTCGCCTTTCTTCCCTTGCGTCGCATTTCTTCTTGTTCCTGCTTTCTCTTGCGTCGCCTTTCTTCTCAATCCTGCTTTGCCTTGCGTCGCCTTGCTTCCCTTGCAACGCCTTTCTTCCCTTGCGTCGCCTTTCTTCTCTTGCATCGCCTTTCTTCCCTTGCGTCGCCTTTCTTCCCATTCCTGCTTTCCCTTGCCTCGTTATTCTACCCTTGCCTCGCCTTTCATACCCCTCCTGCTTTCTCCTGCGTCGCCTTGCTTCCCTTGCGTCGCCTTTCTTCACTTGCATCGGCTTTCTTCCCTTGCGTCGCCTTTCTTCATATTCCTGCTTTCCCTTGCATCGCATTTCTTTCCTTGCGTCGCCTTCCTTACCATTCCTGCTTTCTCTTGCGTCGCCTTGCTTCCCTTGCGTCGCCTTTCTTCCCTTCCGTCGCCCTTCTTCCCGTTCCTGCTTTCCCTTGCGTCGCCTTTCTTCACTTGCGTCGCGTTATTTCCCTTGCGTCGCCTTTCTTCCCGTTCCTGCTTTCCCTTGCGTCGCCTTGCTTCCCTTGCGTCGCCTTTCTTCACTTGCATCGGCTTTCTTCCCTTGCGTCGCCTTTCTTACCATTCCTGCTTTCCCTTGCGTCGCCTTTCTTCACTTCCGTCGCGTTATTTCCCTTGCGGCGCCTTTCTTCCCGTTCCTACTTTCCCTTGCGTCGCCTTGCTTCCCTTGCATCGCCTTACTTCACTTGTATCGCCTTTCTTTCCTTGTGTCGCCTTTCTTCCCATTCCTGCTTTCCCTTGCATCGCCTTTCTTCCCTTGCGTCTCCTTTCTTCCCATTCCTGCTTTCCCTTGCCTCGCCTTTATACCCTTTCGTCGCTTTTCTTCCCATTCCTGCTTTCCCTTGCCTCGCCTTTCTTCCCTTGCATCGCCTTTCTTCCCAGTCCTGCTTTCCCTTGCATCGCCTTTCATTCCTTGCGCCGCCTTTCTTCCCTTGCGTAGCCTTTCTTACCGTTCCTGCTTACTCTTGCGTCACCTTTCCTACCGTTCCAGCTTTCCCTTGCGTCGCCTTTCTTCTCGTACTTGCTTTCCCTTGCGTCGCCATTCTTCCCGTTCCTGCTTTCCCTTTCGTCGCCTTTCTTTCCATGCGTTTCCTTTCTTCGCGTTCCTGCTTTCCCTTGCGTCGCCTTTCTTCTCAATCCTGCTTTCCCTTGCGTCGCCTTTCTTCCCTCACGTCGCCTTTCTTCCCGTTCCTGCTTTCCCATGCGTCTCCTTTCTTCCCGGTCCTGCGCTCCCTTGCGTCGCCTTTCTACCCTTGCGTCGCCTATCTTCCCGTTCCTCATTTCCCTTGCGTCGCCTTTCTTCCATTGCATCACCTTACTTCCCTTGCATCGCCTTTCTTCCCTTGCGTCGCCTTTCTTCCCATTTCTGCTTTCCTTTGCGTCCCCTTTCTCCCCATGCATCGCCTTTCTTCCCATTCCTGCTTTCCCTTGCGTCGCCATTCTTCCCTTGTGTCGCATTTCTTCCCGTTCCTGCTTTCTCTTGCGTCGCCTTTCTTCTCAATCCTGCTTTGCCTTGCGCCGCCTTGCTTCCCTTGCAACGCGTTTCTTCCCTTGCGTCGTCTTTCTTCCCTTGCATTGGCTTTCTTCCCGTTCCTGCTTTCCCTTGCGTCGCCTTGCTTCCCTTGCAACTCCTTTCTTCCCTTGCGTCGCCTTTCTTCTCTTGCATCGCCTTTCTTCCCTTGCGTCGCCTTTCTTCCCATTCCTGCTTTCCCTTGCCTCATCATTCTACCCTTGCCTCGCCTTTCTTACCCCTCCTGCTTTCTCTTGCGTCGCCTTGCTTCCCTTGCGTCGCCTTTCTTCACTTGCATCGGCTTTCTTCCCTTGCGTCGCCTTTCTTCATATTCCTGCTTTCCCTTGCATCGCATTTCTTCCCTTGCGTCGCCTTCCTTACCATTCCTGCTTTCTCTTGCGTCGCCTTGCTTCCCTTGCGTCGCCTTTCTTCCCTTCCGTCGCCTTTCTTCCTGTTCCTGCTTTCCCTTGCGTCGCCTTTCTTCACTTGCGTCGCGTTATTTCCCTTGCGTCGCCTTTCTTCCCGTTCCTGCTTTCCCTTGCGTCGCCTTGCTTCCCTTGCATCGCCTTTCTTCACTTGTATCGCCTTTCTTCCCTTGCGTCGCCTTTCTTCCCATTCCTGCTTTCCCTTGCATCGCCTTGCTTCCCTTGCGTCGCCTTTCTTCTCTTGCATCGCCTTTCTTCCCTTGCGTCACCTTTCTTCCCATTCCTGCTTTCCCTTGCCTCGTCATTCTACCCTTGCCTCGCCTTTCTTACCCCTCCTGCTTTCTCTTGCGTCGCCTTGCATCCCTTGCGTCGCCTTTCTTCTCTTGCATCGGCTTTCTTCCCTTGCGTCGCCTTTCTTACCAGTCCTGCTTTCCCTTGCGTCGCCTTTCTTCACTTCCGTCGCGTTATTTCCCTTGCGGCGCCTTTCTTCCCGTTCCTGCTTTCCCTTGCGTCGCCTTGCTTCCCTTGCATCGCCTTTCTTCACTTGCATCGCCTTTCTTCCCTTGCGTCGCCTTTCTTCCCATTCCTGCTTTCCCTTGCCTATCCTTTCTACCCTTTCGTCGCTTTTCTTACCATTCCTGCTTTCCCTTGCGTCGCCTTTCTTCACTTCCGTCGCGTTATTTCCCTTGCGGCGCCTTTCTTCCCGTTCCTACTTTCCCTTGCGTCGCCTTGCTTCCCTTGCATCGCCTTACTTCGCTTGTATCGTCTTTCTTTCCTTGTGTCGCCTTTCTTCCCATTCCTGCTTTCCCTTGCATCGCCTTTCTTCCCTTGCGTCTCCTTTCTTCCCATTCCTGCTTTCCCTTGCCTCGCCTTTCTACCCTTGCGTCGCTTTTCTTCCCATTCCTGCTTTCCCTTGCCTCGCCTTTCTTCCCTTGCATCGCCTTTCTTCCCAGTCCTGCTTTCCCTTGCATCGCCTTTCATTCCTTGCGCCGCCTTTCTTCCCTTCCGTAGCCTTTCTTACCGTTCCTGCTTACTCTTGCGTCACCTTTCCTACCGTTCCAGCTTTCCCTTGCGTCGCCTTTCTTCTCGTACTTGCTTTCCCTTGCGTCGCCATTCTTCCCGTTCCTGCTTTCCCTTTCGTCGCCTTTCTTTCCATGCGTTTCCTTTCTTCGCGTTCCTGCTTTCCCTTGCGTCGCCTTTCTTCTCAATCCTGCTTTCCCTTGCGTCGCCTTTCTTCCCTCACGTCGCCTTTCTTCCCGTTCCTGCTTTCCCATGATTCTCCTTTCTTCCCGGTCCTGCGCTCCCTTGCGTCGCCTTTCTACCCTTGCGTCGCCTATCTTCCCGTTCCTCATTTCCCTTGCGTCGCCTTTCTTCCATTGCATCACCTTACTTCCCTTGCATCGCCTTTCTTCCCTTGCGTCGCCTTTCTTCCCATTTCTGCTTTCCTTTGCGTCCCCTTTCTCCCCATGCATCGCCTTTCTTCCCATTCCTGCTTTCCCTTGCGTCGCCATTCTTCCCTTGTGTCGCATTTCTTCCCGTTCCTGCTTTCTCTTGCGTCGCCTTTCTTCTCAATCCTGCTTTGCCTTGCGCCGCCTTGCTTCCCTTGCAACGCGTTTCTTCCCTTGCGTCGTCTTTCTTCCCTGGCATCGGCTTTCTTCCCATTCCTGCTTTCCCTTGCGTCGCCTTGCTTCCCTTGCAACGCCTTTCTTCCCTTGCGTCGCCTTTCTTCTCTTGCATCACCTTTCTTCCCTTGCGTCGCCTTTCTTCCCATTCCTGCTTTCCCTTGCCTCGTTATTCTACCCTTGCCTCGCCTTTCTTACCCCTCCTGCTTTCTCCTGCGTCGCCTTGCTTCCCTTGCGTCGCCTTTCTTCACTTGCATCGGCTTTCTTCCCTTGCATCGGCTTTCTTCCCGTTCCTGCTTTCCCTTGCATCGCATTTCTTCCCTTGCGTCGCCTTCCTTACCATTCCTGCTTTCTCTTGCGTCGCCTTGCTTCCCTTGCGTCGCCTTTCTTCCCTTGCGTCGCCTTTCTTCCCGTTCCTGCTTTCCCTTGCGTCGCCTTTCTTCACTTGCGTCGCGTTATTTCCCTTGCGTCGCCTTTCTTCCCGTTCCTGCTTTCCCTTGCGTCGCCTTGCTTCCCTTGCATCGCCTTTCTTCACTTGTATCGCCTTTCTTCCCTTGCGTCGCCTTTCTTCCCATTCCTGCTTTCCCTTGCATCGCCTTTCTTCCCTTGCGTCACCTTTTTTCCCATTCCTGCTTTCCCTTGCCTCATTATTCTACCCTTGCCTCGCCTTTCTTACCCCTCCTGCTTTCTCTTGCATCGCCTTGCTTCCCTTGCGTCGCCTTTCTTCACTTGCATCGCCTTTCTTCTCTTGCATCGGCTTTCTTCCCTTGCGTCGCCTTTCTTACTATTCCTGCTTTCCCTTGCGTCGCCTTTCTTCACTTCCGTCGCGTTATTTCCCTTGCGGCGCCTTTCTTCCCGTTCCTGCTTTCACTTGCGTCGCCTTTCTTCCTGTTCCTGAGTTCCCTCGCGTCGCCTTTCTTCCCTCGCGTCGCCTTTCTTCCCATGCATCTCCTTCCTTCCCGTTCCTGCTTTCCCTTGCGTCGCCTTTCTTCACTTCCGTCGCGTTATTTCCCTTGCGGCGCCTTTCTTCCCGTTCCTACTTTCCCTTGCGTCGCCATGCTTCCCTTGCATCGCCTTTCTTCACTTGTATCGCCTTTCTTCCCTTGTGTCGCCTTTCTTCCCATTCCTGCTTTCCCTTGCATCGCCTTTCTTCCCTTGCGTCTCCGTTCTTCCCATTCCTGCTTTCCCTTGCCTCGCCTTTCAACCCTTGTGTCGCTTTTCTTCCCATTCCTGCTTTCCCTTGCGTCGCCTTTCTACCCTTGCATCGCCTTTCTTCCCATTCCTGCTTTCCCTTGCATCGCCTTTCATTCCTTGCGCCGCCTTTCTTCCCTTGCGTAGCCTTTCTTACCGTTCCTGCTTACTCTTGCGTCACCTTTCCTACCGTTCCAGCTTTCCCTTGCATCGCCTTTCTTCTCGTACTTGCTTTCCCTTGCGTCGCCATTCTTCCCGTTCCTGCTTTCCCTTTCGTGGCCTTTCTTTCCATGCGTTTCCTTTCTTCGCGTTCCTGCTTTCCCTTGCGTCGCCTTTCTTCTCAATCCTGCTTTCCCTTGCGTCGCCTTTCTTCCCTCACGTCGCCTTTCTTCCCGTTCCTGCTTTCCCTTTCGTCGCCTTTCTTTCCATGCGTTTCCTTTCTTCGCGTTTCTGCTTTCCCTTGCGTCGCCTTTCTTCTCAATCCTGCTTTCCCTTGCGTCGCCTTTCTCCCCTCGCGTCGCCTTTCTTCCCGTTCCTGCTTTCCCATGCGTCTCCTTTCTTCCCGGTCCTGCGCTCCCTTGCGTCGCCTTTCTACCCTTGCGTCGCCTAATTTCCCGTTCCTCATATCCCTTGCGTTGCCTTTCTTCCATTGCATCACCTTACTTCCCTTGCATCGCCTTTCTTCCCTTGCGTCGCCTTTCTTCCCATTTCTGCTTTCCTTTGCGTCCCCTTTCTCCCCATGCATCGCCTTTCTTCCCATTCCTGCTTTCCCTTGCGTCGCCATTCTTCCCTTGCGTCGCATTTCTTCCCGTTCCTGCTTTCTCTTGCGTCGCCTTTCTTCCCTTGCGTCGCCTTTCTTCACGTTTCTGCTATCCCTTGCGTCGCCTTTCTTCCCTTGCGTCGCATTTCTTCCCGTTCCTGCTTTCTCTTGCGTCGCCTTTCTTCTCAATCCTGCTTTGCCTTGCGCCGCCTTGCTTCCCTTGCAACGCGTTTCTTCCCTTGCGTCGTCTTTCTTCCCTTGCATCGGCTTTCTTCCCGTTCCTGCTTTCCCTTGCGTCGCCTTGCTTCCCTTGCAACGCCTTTCTTCCCTTGCATCGCCTTTCTTCTCTTGCATCGCCTTTCTTCCCTTGTGTCGCCTTTCTTTCCATTCCTGCTTTCCCTTGCGCCGCCTTGCTTCCCTTGCGTCGCCTTTCTTCACTTGCATCGCCTTTCTTCCCTTGCGTCGCCTTTCTTTCCATTCCTGCTCTCCCTTGCATCGCCTTGCTTCCCTTGCGTCGCCTTTCTGTCCTTGCTTCGCGTTATTTCCCTTGTGTCGCCTTTCTTCCCGTTACTGCTTTCCCTTGCGTCGCCTTTCTTCCCTTGCGTCGCCTATCTTCCCTTGCGTTGCCTTTCTTCCTGTTCCTCCTTTTCCTGGCATCGCCTTTCTTCCCGTTCCTGCTTACCTTGCTTCGCCTTTCTTCTCGTTCCTCCTTTCCCTTCCGACGCCTTACTTCCCGTTTCTGCTTTCTCTTGTGTCACCTTTCTTCCCTTGCGTCGCCTTTCTTCGCGTTCCTGCTTTCTCTTGCGTCACCTTTCTTCTCAATCCTGCTTCCCCTTGCGTCGCCTTGCTTCCCTTGCGACGCCTTTCTTCCCGTGGATCTTATTTCTTACCTTGCGTCTCCTTTCGTCCAGTTCATGCCTTCCCTTGCGTCGCATTTTTCCCTTGCGTCGCCTTTCTTCCTGTTCCTGCTTTCCCTTGCGTCGCCTTTCTTCCCTTGCGTCGCCTTTCTTCCCTTGCGTCGCCTTTCTTCCCTTCCGTCAACTTTCTTCCCGTTCCTGCTTTCACTTGCGTCGCCTTTCTTCCTGTTCCTGCTTTCCCTTGCGTCGCCTTTCTTCCCTTGCGCCGCCTTTCTTCCCATGCACCTCCTTTCTTCCCGTTCCTGCTTTCCCTTGCGTCGCCTTTCTTCACTTCCGTCGCGTTATTTCCCTTGCGGCGCCTTTCTTCCCTCACGTCGCCTTTCTTCCCGTTCCTGCTTTCCCTTTCGTCGCCTTTCTTTCCATGCGTTTCCTTTCTTCGCGTTTCTGCTTTCCCTTGTGTCGCCTTTCTTCCCATTCCTGCTTTCCCTTTCGTCGCCTTTCTTTCCATGCGTTTCCTTTCTTCGCGTTTCTGCTTTCCCATGCATCTCCTTTCTTCCCGTTCCTGCTTTCCCTTGCGTCGCCTTTCTTCACTTCCGTCGCGTTATTTCCCTTGCGGCGCCTTTCTTCCCGTTCCTACTTTCCCTTGCGTCGCCATGCTTCCCTTGCATCGCCTTTCTTTACTTGTATCGCCTTTCTTCCCTTGTGTCGCCTTTCTTCCCATTCCTGCTTTCCCTTGCATCGCCTTTCTTCCCTTGCGTCGCCTTTCTTCCCATTCCTGCTTTCCCTTGCGTCGCCTGTCTTCCCTTGCGTCCCCTTTCTTCCCTTGCGAAGCCTTTCTTTCAGTTACTACTTTACCTTGCGTCGAATTTCTTTCTTTGCGTCGCCTTTCTTCCCGTTCCTGCTTTCCCTTGCGTCGACTTTGTTTCCGAGCGTTGCCCTTCTTCTCGTTCCTGCTTTCCCTTGCGTCGCCTTACATCCCGTTCTTGCTTTCTCTTGCGTCGCCTTTCTTCCCTTGCGTCGCCTTTCTTCACGTTTCTGCTATCCCTTGCGTCGCCATTCTTCCCTTGCGTCGCATTTCTTCCCGTTCCTGCTTTCTCTTGCGTCGCCTTTCTTCTCAATCCTGCTTTGCCTTGCGTCGCCTTGCTTCCCTTGCAACGCCTTTCTTCCCTTGCGTCGCCTTTCTTCTCTTGCATCGCCTTTCTTCCCTTGCGTCGCCTTTCTTCCCATTCCTGCTTTCCCTTGCCTCGTCATTCTACCCTTGCCTCGCCTTTCTTACCCCTCCTGCTTTCTCCTGCGTCGCCTTGCTTCCCTTGCGTCGCCTTTCTTCACTTGCATCGGCTTTCTTCCCTTGCGTCGCCTTTCATCATATTCCTGCTTTCCCTTGCATCGCATTTCTTTCCTTGCGTCGCCTTCCTTACCATTCCTGCTTTCTCTTGCGTCGCCTTGCTTCCCTTGCGTCGCCTTTCTTCCCTTCCGTCGCCTTACTTCCCGTTCCTGCTTTCCCTTGCGTCGCCTTTCTTCACTTGCGTCGCGTTATTTCCCTTGCGTCGCCTTTCTTCCCGTTCCTGCTTTCCCTTGCGTCGCCTTGCTTTCCTTGCGTCGCCTTTCTTCACTTGCATCGGCTTTCTTCCCTTGCGTCGCCTTTCTTACCATTCCTGCTTTCCCTTGCGTCGCCTTTCTTCACTTCCGTCACGTTATTTCCCTTGCGGCGCCTTTCTTCCCGTTCCTACTTTCCCTTGCGTCGCCTTGCTTCCCTTGCATCGCCTTACTTCACTTGTATCGCCTTTCTTTCCTTGTGTCGCCTTTCTTCCCATTCCTGCTTTCACTTGCATCGCCTTTCTTCCCTTGCGTCTCCTTTCTTCCCATTCCTGCTTTCCCTTGCCTCGCCTTTATACCCTTGCGTCGCCTTTCTTACCATTCCTGCTTTCCCTTGCGTCGCCTATCTACCCTTCCGTCGCCTTTCTTACCATTCATGCTTTCCCTTGCGTCGCCTATCTTCCCTTGCATCCCCTTTCTTCCCTTGCGACGCCTTTCTTTCCGTTCCTACTTTACCTTGCATCGCCTTTCTTTCCTTGCGTCGCCTTTCTGCCCGTTCCTGCTTTCCCTTGCATCGACTTTGTTTCCGTGCGTTGCCCTTCTTCTCGTTCCTGCATTCCCTTGCGTCGCCTTACATCCCGTTCTTGCTTTCTCTTGCGTCGCCTTTCTTCCCTTGCGTCGCATTTCTTCTTGTTCCTGCTTTCTCTTGCGTCGCCTTTCTTCTCAATCCTGCTTTGCCTTGCGTCGCCTTGCTTCCCTTGCAACGCCTTTCTTCCCTTGCGTCGCCTTTCTTCTCTTGCATCGCCTTTCTTCCCTTGCGTCGCCTTTCTTCCCATTCCTGCTTTCCCTTGCCTCGTTATTCTACCCTTGCCTCGCCTTTCTTACCCCTCCTGCTTTCTCCTGCGTCGCCTTGCTTCCCTTGCGTCGCCTTTCTTCACTTGCATCGGCTTTCTTCCCTTGCGTCGCCTTTCTTCATATTCCTGCTTTCCCTTGCATCGCATTTCTTTCCTTGCGTCGCCTTCCATACCATTCCTGCTTTCTCTTGCGTCGCCTTGCTTCCCTTGCGTCGCCTTTCTTCCCTTCCGTCGCCCTTCTTCCCGTTCCTGCTTTCCCTTGCGTCGCCTTTCTTCACTTGCGTCGCGTTATTTCCCTTGCGTCGCCTTTCTTACCATTCCTGCTTTCCCTTGCGTCGCCTTTCTTCACTTCCGTCGCGTTATTTCCCTTGCGGCGCCTTTCTTCCCGTTCCTACTTTCCCTTGCGTCGCCTTGCTTCCCTTGCATCGCCTTACTTCACTTGTATCGCCTTTCTTTCCTTGTGTCGCCTTTCTTCCCATTCCTGCTTTCCCTTGCATCGCCTTTCTTCCCTTGCGTCTCCTTTCTTCCCATTCCTGCTTTCCCTTGCCTCGCCTTTATACCCTTTCGTCGCTTTTCTTCCCATTCCTGCTTTCCCTTGCCTCGCCTTTCTTCCCTTGCATCGCCTTTCTTCCCAGTCCTGCTTTCCCTTGCATCGCCTTTCATTCCTTGCGCCGCCTTTCTTCCCTTGCGTAGCCTTTCTTACCGTTCCTGCTTACTCTTGCTTCACCTTTCCTACCGTTCCAGCTTTCCCTTGCGTCGCCTTTCTTCTCGTACTTGCTTTCCCTTGCGTCGCCATTCTTCCCGTTCCTGCTTTCCCTTTCGTCGCCTTTCTTTCCATGCGTTTCCTTTCTTCGCGTTCCTGCTTTCCCTTGCGTCGCCTTTCTTCTCAATCCTGCTTTCCCTTGCGTCGCCTTTCTTCCCTCACGTCGCCTTTCTTCCCGTTCCTGCTTTCCCATGCGTCTCCTTTCTTCCCGGTCCTGCGCTCCCTTGCGTCGCCTTTCTACCCTTGCGTCGCCTATCTTCCCGTTCCTCATTTCCCTTGCGTCGCCTTTCTTCCATTGCATCACCTTACTTCCCTTGCATCGCCTTTCTTCCCTTGCGTCGCCTTTCTTCCCATTTCTGCTTTCCTTTGCGTCCCCTTTCTCCCCATGCATCGCCTTTCTTCCCATTCCTGCTTTCCCTTGCGTCGCCATTCTTCCCTTGTGTCGCATTTCTTCCCGTTCCTGCTTTCTCTTGCGTCGCCTTTCTTCTCAATCCTGCTTTGCCTTGCGCCGCCTTGCTTCCCTTGCAACGCGTTTCTTCCCTTGCGTCGTCTTTCTTCCCTTGCATCGGCTTTCTTCCCGTTCCTGCTTTCCCTTGCGTCGCCTTGCTTCCCTTGCAACTCCTTTCTTCCCTTGCGTCGCCTTTCTTCTCTTGCATCGCCTTTCTTCCCTTGCGTCGCCTTTCTTCCCATTCCTGCTTTCCCTTGCCTCTTTATTCTACCCTTGCCTCGCCTTTCTTACCCCTCCTGCTTTCTCTTGCGTCGCCTTGCTTCCCTTGCGTCGCCTTTCTTCACTTGCATCGGCTTTCTTCCCTTGCGTCGCCTTTCTTCATATTCCTGCTTTCCCTTGCATCGCATTTCTTCCCTTGCGTCGCCTTCCTTACCATTCCTGCTTTCTCTTGCGTCGCCTTGCTTCCCTTGCGTCGCCTTTCTTCCCTTCCGTCGCCTTTCTTCCTGTTCCTGCTTTCCCTTGCGTCGCCTTTCTTCACTTGCGTCGCGTTATTTCCCTTGCGTCGCCTTTCTTCCCGTTCCTGCTTTCCCTTGCGTCGCCTTGCTTCCCTTGCATCGCCTTTCTTCACTTGTATCGCCTTTCTTCCCTTGCGTCGCCTTTCTTCCCATTCCTGCTTTCCCTTGCATCGCCTTGCTTCCCTTGCGTCGCCTTTCTTCTCTTGCATCGCCTTTCTTCCCTTGCGTCACCTTTCTTCCCATTCCTGCTTTCCCTTGCCTCGTCATTCTACCCTTGCCTCGCCTTTCTTACCCCTCCTGCTTTCTCTTGCGTCGCCTTGCATCCCTTGCGTCGCCTTTCTTCTCTTGCATCGGCTTTCTTCCCTTGCGTCGCCTTTCTTACCATTCCTGCTTTCCCTTGCGTCGCCTTTCTTCACTTCCGTCGCGTTATTTCCCTTGCGGCGCCTTTCTTCCCGTTCCTGCTTTCCCTTGCGTCGCCTTGCTTCCCTTGCATCGCCTTTCTTCACTTGCATCGCCTTTCTTCCCTTGCGTCGCCTTTCTTCCCATTCCTGCTTTCCCTTGCCTATCCTTTCTACCCTTTCGTCGCTTTTCTTACCATTCCTGCTTTCCCTTGCGTCGCCTTTCTTCACTTCCGTCGCGTTATTTCCCTTGCGGCGCCTTTCTTCCCGTTCCTACTTTCCCTTGCGTCGCCTTGCTTCCCTTGCATCGCCTTACTTCGCTTGTATCGCCTTTCTTTCCTTGTGTCGCCTTTCTTCCCATTCCTGCTTTCCCTTGCATCGCCTTTCTTCCCTTGCGTCTCCTTTCTTCCCATTCCTGCTTTCCCTTGCCTCGCCTTTCTACCCTTGCGTCGCTTTTCTTCCCATTCCTGCTTTCCCTTGCCTCGCCTTTCTTCCCTTGCATCGCCTTTCTTCCCAGTCCTGCTTTCCCTTGCATCGCCTTTCATTCCTTGCGCCGCCTTTCTTCCCTTGCGTAGCCTTTCTTACCGTTCCTGCTTACTCTTGCGTCACCTTTCCTACCGTTCCAGCTTTCCCTTGCGTCGCCTTTCTTCTCGTACTTGCTTTCCCTTGCGTCGCCATTCTTCCCGTTCCTGCTTTCCCTTTCGTCGCCTTTCTTTCCATGCGTTTCCTTTCTTCGCGTTCCTGCTTTCCCTTGCGTCGCCTTTCTTCTCAATCCTGCTTTCCCTTGCGTCGCCTTTCTTCCCTCACGTCGCCTTTCTTCCCGTTCCTGCTTTCCCATGATTCTCCTTTCTTCCCGGTCCTGCGCTCCCTTGCGTCGCCTTTCTACCCTTGCGTCGCCTATCTTCCCGTTCCTCATTTCCCTTGCGTCGCCTTTCTTCCATTGCATCACCTTACTTCCCTTGCATCGCCTTTCTTCCCTTGCGTCGCCTTTCTTCCCATTTCTGCTTTCCTTTGCGTCCCCTTTCTCCCCATGCATCGCCTTTCTTCCCATTCCTGCTTTCCCTTGCGTCGCCATTCTTCCCTTGTGTCGCATTTCTTCCCGTTCCTGCTTTCTCTTGCGTCGCCTTTCTTCTCAATCCTGCTTTGCCTTGCGCCGCCTTGCTTCCCTTGCAACGCGTTTCTTCCCTTGCGTCGTCTTTCTTCCCTGGCATCGGCTTTCTTCCCATTCCTGCTTTCCCTTGCGTCGCCTTGCTTCCCTTGCAACGCCTTTCTTCCCTTGCGTCGCCTTTCTTCTCTTGCATCACCTTTCTTCCCTTGCGTCGCCTTTCTTCCCATTCCTGCTTTCCCTTGCCTCGTTATTCTACCCTTGCCTCGCCTTTCTTACCCCTCCTGCTTTCTCCTGCGTCGCCTTGCTTCCCTTGCGTCGCCTTTCTTCACTTGCATCGGCTTTCTTCCCTTGCATCGGCTTTCTTCCCGTTCCTGCTTTCCCTTGCATCGCATTTCTTCCCTTGCGTCGCCTTCCTTACCATTCCTGCTTTCTCTTGCGTCGCCTTGCTTCCCTTGCGTCGCCTTTCTTCCCTTGCGTCGCCTTTCTTCCCGTTCCTGCTTTCCCTTGCGTCGCCTTTCTTCACTTGCGTCGCGTTATTTCCCTTGCGTCGCCTTTCTTCCCGTTCCTGCTTTCCCTTGCGTCGCCTTGCTTCCCTTGCATCGCCTTTCTTCACTTGTATCGCCTTTCTTCCCTTGCGTCGCCTTTCTTCCCATTCCTGCTTTCCCTTGCATCGCCTTTCTTCCCTTGCGTCACCTTTTTTCCCATTCCTGCTTTCCCTTGCCTCATTATTCTACCCTTGCCTCGCCTTTCTTACCCCTCCTGCTTTCTCTTGCATCGCCTTGCTTCCCTTGCGTCGCCTTTCTTCACTTGCATCGCCTTTCTTCTCTTGCATCGGCTTTCTTCCCTTGCGTCGCCTTTCTTACTATTCCTGCTTTCCCTTGCGTCGCCTTTCTTCACTTCCGTCGCGTTATTTCCCTTGCGGCGCCTTTCTTCCCGTTCCTGCTTTCACTTGCGTCGCCTTTCTTCCTGTTCCTGAGTTCCCTCGCGTCGCCTTTCTTCCCTCGCGTCGCCTTTCTTCCCATGCATCTCCTTCCTTCCCGTTCCTGCTTTCCCTTGCGTCGCCTTTCTTCACTTCCGTCGCGTTATTTCCCTTGCGGCGCCTTTCTTCCCGTTCCTACTTTCCCTTGCGTCGCCATGCTTCCCTTGCATCGCCTTTCTTCACTTGTATCGCCTTTCTTCCCTTGTGTCGCCTTTCTTCCCATTCCTGCTTTCCCTTGCATCGCCTTTCTTCCCTTGCGTCTCCGTTCTTCCCATTCCTGCTTTCCCTTGCCTCGCCTTTCAACCCTTGTGTCGCTTTTCTTCCCATTCCTGCTTTCCCTTGCGTCGCCTTTCTACCCTTGCATCGCCTTTCTTCCCATTCCTGCTTTCCCTTGCATCGCCTTTCATTCCTTGCGCCGCCTTTCTTCCCTTGCGTAGCCTTTCTTACCGTTCCTGCTTACTCTTGCGTCACCTTTCCTACCGTTCCAGCTTTCCCTTGCATCGCCTTTCTTCTCGTACTTGCTTTCCCTTGCGTCGCCATTCTTCCCGTTCCTGCTTTCCCTTTCGTGGCCTTTCTTTCCATGCGTTTCCTTTCTTCGCGTTCCTGCTTTCCCTTGCGTCGCCTTTCTTCTCAATCCTGCTTTCCCTTGCGTCGCCTTTCTTCCCTCACGTCGCCTTTCTTCCCGTTCCTGCTTTCCCTTTCGTCGCCTTTCTTTCCATGCGTTTCCTTTCTTCGCGTTTCTGCTTTCCCTTGCGTCGCCTTTCTTCTCAATCCTGCTTTCCCTTGCGTCGCCTTTCTCCCCTCGCGTCGCCTTTCTTCCCGTTCCTGCTTTCCCATGCGTCTCCTTTCTTCCCGGTCCTGCGCTCCCTTGCGTCGCCTTTCTACCCTTGCGTCGCCTAATTTCCCGTTCCTCATATCCCTTGCGTTGCCTTTCTTCCATTGCATCACCTTACTTCCCTTGCATCGCCTTTCTTCCCTTGCGTCGCCTTTCTTCCCATTTCTGCTTTCCTTTGCGTCCCCTTTCTCCCCATGCATCGCCTTTCTTCCCATTCCTGCTTTCCCTTGCGTCGCCATTCTTCCCTTGCGTCGCATTTCTTCCCGTTCCTGCTTTCTCTTGCGTCGCCTTTCTTCCCTTGCGTCGCCTTTCTTCACGTTTCTGCTATCCCTTGCGTCGCCTTTCTTCCCTTGCGTCGCATTTCTTCCCGTTCCTGCTTTCTCTTGCGTCGCCTTTCTTCTCAATCCTGCTTTGCCTTGCGCCGCCTTGCTTCCCTTGCAACGCGTTTCTTCCCTTGCGTCGTCTTTCTTCCCTTGCATCGGCTTTCTTCCCGTTCCTGCTTTCCCTTGCGTCGCCTTGCTTCCCTTGCAACGCCTTTCTTCCCTTGCATCGCCTTTCTTCTCTTGCATCGCCTTTCTTCCCTTGTGTCGCCTTTCTTTCCATTCCTGCTTTCCCTTGCGCCGCCTTGCTTCCCTTGCGTCGCCTTTCTTCACTTGCATCGCCTTTCTTCCCTTGCGTCGCCTTTCTTTCCATTCCTGCTCTCCCTTGCATCGCCTTGCTTCCCTTGCGTCGCCTTTCTGTCCTTGCTTCGCGTTATTTCCCTTGTGTCGCCTTTCTTCCCGTTACTGCTTTCCCTTGCGTCGCCTTTCTTCCCTTGCGTCGCCTATCTTCCCTTGCGTTGCCTTTCTTCCTGTTCCTCCTTTTCCTGGCATCGCCTTTCTTCCCGTTCCTGCTTACCTTGCTTCGCCTTTCTTCTCGTTCCTCCTTTCCCTTCCGACGCCTTACTTCCCGTTTCTGCTTTCTCTTGTGTCACCTTTCTTCCCTTGCGTCGCCTTTCTTCGCGTTCCTGCTTTCTCTTGCGTCACCTTTCTTCTCAATCCTGCTTCCCCTTGCGTCGCCTTGCTTCCCTTGCGACGCCTTTCTTCCCGTGGATCTTATTTCTTACCTTGCGTCTCCTTTCGTCCAGTTCATGCCTTCCCTTGCGTCGCATTTTTCCCTTGCGTCGCCTTTCTTCCTGTTCCTGCTTTCCCTTGCGTCGCCTTTCTTCCCTTGCGTCGCCTTTCTTCCCTTGCGTCGCCTTTCTTCCCTTCCGTCAACTTTCTTCCCGTTCCTGCTTTCACTTGCGTCGCCTTTCTTCCTGTTCCTGCTTTCCCTTGCGTCGCCTTTCTTCCCTTGCGCCGCCTTTCTTCCCATGCACCTCCTTTCTTCCCGTTCCTGCTTTCCCTTGCGTCGCCTTTCTTCACTTCCGTCGCGTTATTTCCCTTGCGGCGCCTTTCTTCCCTCACGTCGCCTTTCTTCCCGTTCCTGCTTTCCCTTTCGTCGCCTTTCTTTCCATGCGTTTCCTTTCTTCGCGTTTCTGCTTTCCCTTGTGTCGCCTTTCTTCCCATTCCTGCTTTCCCTTTCGTCGCCTTTCTTTCCATGCGTTTCCTTTCTTCGCGTTTCTGCTTTCCCATGCATCTCCTTTCTTCCCGTTCCTGCTTTCCCTTGCGTCGCCTTTCTTCACTTCCGTCGCGTTATTTCCCTTGCGGCGCCTTTCTTCCCGTTCCTACTTTCCCTTGCGTCGCCATGCTTCCCTTGCATCGCCTTTCTTTACTTGTATCGCCTTTCTTCCCTTGTGTCGCCTTTCTTCCCATTCCTGCTTTCCCTTGCATCGCCTTTCTTCCCTTGCGTCGCCTTTCTTCCCATTCCTGCTTTCCCTTGCGTCGCCTGTCTTCCCTTGCGTCCCCTTTCTTCCCTTGCGAAGCCTTTCTTTCAGTTACTACTTTACCTTGCGTCGAATTTCTTCTTTGCGTCGCCTTTCTTCCCGTTCCTGCTTTCCCTTGCGTCGACTTTGTTTCCGAGCGTTGCCCTTCTTCTCGTTCCTGCTTTCCCTTGCGTCGCCTTACATCCCGTTCTTGCTTTCTCTTGCGTCGCCTTTCTTCCCTTGCGTCGCCTTTCTTCACGTTTCTGCTATCCCTTGCGTCGCCATTCTTCCCTTGCGTCGCATTTCTTCCCGTTCCTGCTTTCTCTTGCGTCGCCTTTCTTCTCAATCCTGCTTTGCCTTGCGTCGCCTTGCTTCCCTTGCAACGCCTTTCTTCCCTTGCGTCGCC
>JASCYN010000150.1:866265-919648 GCA_030408155.1 Lophura swinhoii
GTACGAGAAGAAAGGCGACGCAAGGGAAAGCTGGAACGGTAGGAAAGGTGACGCAAGAGTAAGCAGGAACGGTAAGAAAGGCTACGCAAGGGAAGAAAGGCGGCGCAAGGAATGAAAGGCGATGCAAGGGAAAGCAGGAATGGGAAGTAAGGCGATGCAAGGGAAGAAAGGCGAGGCAAGGGAAAGCAGGAATGGGAAGAAAAGCGACGCAAGGGTAGAAAGGCGAGGCAAGGGAAAGCAGGAATGGGAAGAAAGGAGACGCAAGGGAAGAAAGGCGATGCAAGGGAAAGCAGGAATGGGAAGAAAGGCGACACAAGGAAAGAAAGGCGATACAAGCGAAGTAAGGCGATGCAAGGGAAGCAAGGCGACGCAAGGGAAAGTAGGAACGGGAAGAAAGGCGCCGCAAGGGAAATAACGCGACGGAAGTGAAGAAAGGCGACGCAAGGGAAAGCAGGAATGGTAAGAAAGGCGACGCAAGGGAAGAAAGCCGATGCAAGTGAAGAAAGGCGACGCAAGGGAAGCAAGGCGACGCAGGAGAAAGCAGGAGGGGTAAGAAAGGCGAGGCAAGGGTAGAATAACGAGGCAAGGGAAAGCAGGAATGGGAAGAAAGGCGACGCAAGGGAAGAAAGGCGATGCAAGAGAAGAAAGGCGACGCAAGGGAAGAAAGGCGTTGCAAGGGAAGCAAGGCGACGCAAGGCAAAGCAGGATTGAGAAGAAAGGCGACGCAAGAGAAAGCAGGAACGGGAAGAAATGCGACGCAAGGGAAGAATGGCGACGCAAGGGATAGCAGAAACGTGAAGAAAGGCGACGCAAGGGAAGAAAGGCGACGCAAGAGAAAGCAAGAACGGGATGTAAGGCGACGCAAGGGAAAGCAGGAACGAGAAGAAGGGCAACGCTCGGAAACAAAGTCGACGCAAGGGAAAGCAGGAACCGGAAGAAAGGCGACGCAAAGAAAGAAATTCGACGCAAGGTAAAGTAGTAACTGAAAGAAAGGCTTCGCAAGGGAAGAAAGGCGATGCAAGGGAAGACAGGCGACGCAAGGGAAAGCAGGAATGGGAAGAAAGGCGACGCAAGGGAAGAAAGGCGATGCAAGGGAAAGCAGGAATGGGAAGAAAGGCGACACAAGGGAAGAAAGGCGATACAAGTAAAGAAAGGCGATGCAAGGGAAAGCAGGAACGGGAAGAAAGGAGATGCATGGGAAAGCAGAAACGCGAAGAAAGGAAACGCATGGAAAGAAAGGCGACGAAAGGGAAAGCAGGAACGGGAAGAAAGGCGACACAAGGGAAAGCAGAAACGCGAAGAAAGGAAACGCATGGAAAGAAAGGCGACGAAAGGGAAAGCAGGAACGGGAAGAAAGGCGACGTGAGGGAAGAAAGGCGCCGCAAGGGAAATAACGCGACGGAAGTGAAGAAAGGCGACGCAAGGGAAAGCAGGAACGGGAAGAAAGGAGGAGCATGGGAAGAAAGGCGGCGCAAGGGAAGAAAGGCGACGCAAGGGAAAGCAGGAACAGGAAGAAAGGCGACGCAAGTGAAAGCAGGAACGGGAAGAAAGGTGACGGAAGGGAAGAAAGGCGACGCAAGGGAAGAAAGGCGACGCAAGGGAAAGCAGGAACAGGAAGAAAGGCGACGCAAGGGAAAAATGCGATGCAAGGGAAGGCATGAAATGGACGAAAGGAGACGCAAGGTAAGAAATAAGATCCACGGGAAGAAAGGCGTCGCAAGGGAAGCAAGGCGACGCAAGGGGAAGCAGGATTTAGAAGAAAGGTGACGCAAGAGAAAGCAGGAACGCGAAGAAAGGCGACGCAAGGGAAGAAAGGTGACACAAGAGAAAGCAGAAACGGGAAGTAAGGCGTCGGAAGGGAAAGGAGGAACGAGAAGAAAGGCGAAGCAAGGTAAGCAGGAACGGGAAGAAAGGCGATGCCAGGAAAAGGAGGAACAGGAAGAAAGGCACCGCAAGGGAAGATAGGCGACGCAAGGGAAGAAAGGCGACGCAAGGGAAAGCAGTAACGGGAAGAAAGGCGACACAAGGGAAATAACGCGAAGCAAGGACAGAAAGGCGACGCAAGGGAAGCAAGGCGACGCAAGGGAGAGCAGGAATGGAAAGAAAGGCGACGCAAGGGAAGAAAGGCGATGCAAGTGAAGAAAGGCGACGCAAGGGAAGCAAGGCGGCGCAAGGGAAAGCAGGAATGGAAAGAAAGGCGACACAAGGGAAGAAAGGCGATGCAAGAGAAGAAAGGCGATGCAAGGGAAGAAAGGCGTTGCAAGGGAAGCAAGGCGACGCAAGGGAAAGCAGGAACGGGAAGAAAGCCGATGCAAGGGAAGAAAGACGACGCAAGGGAAGAAACGCGTTGCAAGGGAAGCAAGGCGGCGCAAGGCAAAGCAGGATTGAGAAGAAAGGCGACGCAAGAGAAAGCAGGAACGGGAAGAAATGCGACGCAAGGGAAGAAAGGCGACGCAAGGGAAAGCAGGAATGAGAAGAAAGGCGACACAAGGGAAGAAAGGCGATACAAGTGAAGAAAGGCGATGCAAGGGAAGCAAGGCGACGCAAGGGAAAGTAGGAACGGGAAGAAAGGCGCCGCAAGGGAAATAACGCGACGGAAGTGAAGAAAGGCGACGCAGGGGAAAGCAGGAACGGGAAGAAAGGAGATGCATGGGAAGAAAGGCGACGCAAGAGAAAGCAGGAACGGGAAGAAATGCGACGCAAGGGAAGAATGGCGACGCAAGGGAAAGCAGGAATGGGAAGAAAGGCGATGCATGGGGAGAAAGGGGACGCAAAGGAAAGCAGAAATGGGAAGAAAGGCGACGCAAGGGAAGAAAGGCGATGCAAGGGAAGTAAGGTGATGCAATGGAAGAAAGGCAACGCAAGGGATATGAGGAACGGGAAATTAGGCGACGCAAGGGTAGAAAGGCGACGCAAGGGAGCGCAGGACCGGGAAGAAAGGAGACGCATGGGAAAGCAGGAACGGGAAGAAAGGCGACGCGAGGGGAGAAAGGCGACGCAAGGGAAAGCAGGATTGAGAAGAAAGGCGACGCAAGGGAAAGCAGAAACGCGAAGAAAGGAAACGCATGGAAAGAAAGGCGACGAAAGGGAAAGCAGGAATGGGAAGAAAGGCGACACAAGGGAAAGCAGAAACGCGAAGAAAGGAAACGCATGGAAAGAAAGGCGACGAAAGGGAAAGCAGGAACGGGAAGAAAGGCGACGTGAGGGAAGAAAGGCGACGCAAGGGAAAGCAGGATTGAGAAGAAAGGCGACGCAAGGGAAAGCAGGAACGCGAAGAAAGGAAACGCTTGGAAAGAAAGGCCACGAAAGGGAAAGCAGGAACGGGAAGAATGGCGACGCAAGGGAAAGCAAGTACGAGAAGAAAGGCGATGCAAGGGAAAGCTGGAACGGTAGGAAAGGTGACGCAAGAGTAAGCAGGAACGGTAAGAAAGGCTACGCAAGGGAAGAAAGGCGGCGCAAGGAATGAAAGGCGATGCAAGGGAAAGCAGGACTGGGAAGAAAGGCGATGCAAGGGAAGAAAGGCGAGGCAAGGGAAAGCAGGAATGGGAAGAAAAGCGACGAAAGGGTATAAAGGCGAGGCAAGGGAAAGCAGGAATGGGAAGAAAGGAGACGCAAGGGAAGAAAGGCGATGCAAGGGAAAGCAGGAATGGGAAGAAAGGCGACACAAGGAAAGAAAGGCGATACAAGTGAAGTAAGGCGATGCAAGGGAAGCAAGGCGACGCAAGGGAAAGTAGGAACGGGAAGAAAGGCGCCGCAAGGGAAATAACGCGACGGAAGTGAAGAAAGGCGACGCAAGGGAAAGCAGGAATGGTAAGAAAGGCGACGCAAGGGAAGAAAGCCGATGCAAGTGAAGAAAGGCGACGCAAGGGAAGCAAGGCGACGCAAGGGAAAGCAGGAACGGGAAGAAAGGCGACGCAAGGGAAATAACGCGACGCAAGTGAAGAAAGGCGACGCAAGGGAAAGCAGGAACGGGAAGAAGGGCGACGGAAGGGAAGAAAGGCGACGCAAGGGAAGAAAGGTGATGCAAGAGAAGAAAGGCGACGCAAGGGAAGAAAGGCGTTGCAAGGGAAGCAAGGCGACGCAAGGGAAAGCAGGATTGAGAAGAAAGGCGAAGCAAGAGAAAACAGGAACGGGAAGAAATGCGACACAAGGGAAGAATGGCGACGCAAGGGAAAGCAGGAACGGGAAGGAAGGAGATGCATGGGAAGAAAGGCGACGCGAGGGAAGAAAGGCGACGCGAGGGAACTCAGGAACAGGAAGAAAGGCGACGCAAGGGAAAGCAGGAACAGGAAGAAAGGCGACGCAAGGGAAAAATGCGACGCAAGGGAAGGCATGAACAGGAAGAAAGGAGACGCAAGGTAAGAAATAAGATCCACGGGAAGAAAGGCGTCGCAAGGGAAGCAAGGCGACGCAAGGGAAAGCAGGATTGAGAAGAAAGGTGACGCAAGAGAAAGCAGGAATGGGAAGTAAGGCGTCGGAAGGGAAAGGAGGAACGAGAAGAAAGGCGAAGCAAGGTAAGCAGGAACGGGAAGAAAGGCGATGCCAGGGAAAGGAGGAACAGGAAGAAAGGCACCGCAAGGGAAGATAGGCGACGCAAGGGAAGAAAGGCGACGCAAGGGAAAGCAGTAACGGGAAGAAAGGCGACACAAGAGAAATAACGCGAAGCAAGGCCAGAAAGGCGACGCAAGGGAAGCAAGGCGACGCAAGGGAGAGCAGGAATGGTAAGAAAGGCGACGCAAGGGAAGAAAGGCGATGCAAGTGAAGAAAGGCGACACAAGGGAAGCAAGGCGGCGCAAGGGAAAGCAGGAATGGTAAGAAAGGCGACACAAGGGAAGAAAGGCGATGCAAGTGAAGAAAGGCGATGCAAGGGAAGCAAGGCGACGCAAGGGAAAGCAGGAACGGGAAGAAAGGCGCCGCAAGGGAAATAACGCGACGGAAGTGAAGAAAGGCGACGCAAGGGAAAGCAGGAATGGTAAGAAAAGCGACGAAAGGGTAGAAAGGATAGGCAAGGGAAAGCAGGAATGGGAAGAAAGGCGACGCAAGGGAAGAAAGGCGATGCAAGTGAAGAAAGGCGATGCAAGGGAAGCAAGGCGACGCAAGGGAAAGCAGGAACGGGAAGAAAGGCGCCGCAAGGGAAATAACGCGACGGAAGTGAAGAAAGGCGACGCAAGGGAAAGCAGGAATGGTAAGAAAGGCGACGCACGGGAAGAAAGCCGATGCAAGAGAAGAAAGGCGACGCAAGGGATGCAAGGCGACGCAAGAGAAAGCAGGAGGGGTAAGAAAGGCGAGGCAAGGGTAGAATGACGAGGCAAGGGAAAGCAGGAATGGGAAGAAAGGTGACGCAAGGGAAGAAAGGCGATGCAAGAGAAGAAAGGCGACGCAAGGGAAGCAAGGCGATGCAAGGGAAAGCAGGAATGGGAAGAAAGGCGACGCAAGGGAAGAAAGGCGACGCAAGGGAAGCAAGGCGACGCAAGAGAAAGCAGGAATGGTAAGGAAGGCGACGCAAGGGAAGAAATGCGATGCAAGGGAAAGCAGGAATATGAAGAAAGGCGACGCAAGGGAAGAAAGCCGATGCAAGTGAAGAAAGGCGACGCAAGGGAAGCAAGGCGATGCAAGGGAAAGCAGGAATGGGAAGAAAGGCGACGGAAGGGAAGAAAGGCGACGCAAGGGAAGCAAGGCGACGCAAGAGAAAGCAGGAATGGTAAGGAAGGCGACGCAAGGGAAGAAATGCGATGCAAGGGAAAGCAGGAATATGAAGAAAGGCGACGCAAGGGAAGAAAGCCGATGCAAGTGAAGAAAGGCGACGCAAGGGAAGCAAGGCGACGCAAGAGAAAGCAGGAGGGGTAAGAAAGGCGAGGCAAGGGTAGAATGATGAGGCAAGGGAAAGCAGGAATGGGAAGAAAGGCGACGCAAGGGAAGAAAGGCAATGCAAGAGAAGAAAGGCGACGCAAGGGAAGAAAGGAGTTGCAAGGGAAGCACGGCGACGCAAGGGAAAGCAGGAACGGGAAGAAAGCCAATGCAAGGGAAGAAAGACGACGCAAGGGAAGAAACGCGTTGCAAGGGAAGCAAGGCGGCGCAAGGCAAAGCAGGATTGAGAAGAAAGGCGACGCAAGAGAAAGCAGGAACGGGAAGAAATGCGACACAAGGGAAGAATGGCGACGCAAGGGAAAGCAGGAATGGGAAGAAAGGCGATGCATGGGGAGAAAGGGGACGCAACGGAAAGCAGAAATGGGAAGAAAGGCGACGCAAGGGAAGAAAGGCGATGCAAGGGAAGTAAGGTGATGCAATGGAAGAAAGGCGACGCAAGGGAAATGAGGAACGGGAAGATAGGCGACGCAAGGGTAGAAAGGCGACGCAAGGGAGCGCAGGACCGGGAAGAAAGGAGACGCATGGGAAAGCAGGAACGGGAAGAAAGGCGACGTGAGGGAAGAAAGGCGACGCAAGGGAAAGCAGGATTGAGAAGAAAGGCGACGCAAGGGAAAGCAGGAACGCGAAGAAAGGAAACGCATGGAAAGAAAGGCGACGAAAGGGAAAGCAGGAACGGGAAGAATGGCGACGCAAGGGAAAGCAAGTACGAGAAGAAAGGCGACGCAAGGGAAAGCTGGAACGGTAGGAAAGGTGACGCAAGAGTAAGCAGGAACGGTAAGAAAGGCTACGCAAGGGAAGAAAGGCGGCGCAAGGAATGAAAGGCGATGCAAGGGAAAGCAGGACTGGGAAGAAAGGCGATGCAAGGGAAGAAAGGCGAGGCAAGGGAAAGCAGGAATGGGAAGAAAAGCGACGAAAGGGTATAAAGGCGAGGCAAGGGAAAGCAGGAATGGGAAGAAAGGAGACGCAAGGGAAGAAAGGCGATGCAAGGGAAAGCAGGAATGGGAAGAAAGGCGACACAAGGAAAGAAAGGCGATACAAGTGAAGTAAGGCGATGCAAGGGAAGCAAGGCGACGCAAGGGAAAGTAGGAACGGGAAGAAAGGCGCCGCAAGGGAAATAACGCGACGGAAGTGAAGAAAGGCGACGCAAGGGAAAGCAGGAATGGTAAGAAAGGCGACGCAAGGGAAGAAAGCCGATGCAAGTGAAGAAAGGCGACGCAAGGGAAGCAAGGCGACGCAAGGGAAAGCAGGAACGGGAAGAAAGGCGACGCAAGGGAAATAACGCGACGCAAGTGAAGAAAGGCGACGCAAGGGAAAGCAGGAACGGGAAGAAGGGCGACGGAAGGGAAGAAAGGCGACGCAAGGGAAGAAAGGTGATGCAAGAGAAGAAAGGCGACGCAAGGGAAGAAAGGCGTTGCAAGGGAAGCAAGGCGACGCAAGGGAAAGCAGTAACGGGAAGAAAGCCGATGCAAGGGAAGAAAGCCGACGCAAGGGAAGAAAGGCGTTGCAAGGGAAGCAAGGCGGCGCAAGGCAAAGCAGGATTGAGAAGAAAGGTGACGCAAGAGAAAGCAGGAACGGGAAGAAATGCGACACAAGGGAAGAATGGCGACGCAAGGGAAAGCAGGAATGGGAAGAAAGGCGATGCATGGGGAGAAAGGGGACGCAAAGGAAAGCAGAAATGGGAAGAAAGGCGACGCAAGGGAAGAAAGGCGATGCAAGGGAAGTAAGGTGATGCAATGGAAGAAAGGCGACGCAAGGGAAATGAGGAACGGGAAGATAGGCGACGCAAGGGTAGAAAGGCGACGCAAGGGAGCGCAGGACCGGGAAGAAAGGAGAAGCATGGGAAAGCAGGAACGGGAAGAAAGGCGACGTGAGGGAAGAAAGGCGACGCAAGGGAAAGCAGGATTGAGAAGAAAGGCGACGCAAGGGAAAGCAGGAACGCGAAGAAAGGAAACGCATGGAAAGAAAGGCGACGAAAGGGAAAGCAGGAACGGGAAGAATGGCGACGCAAGGGAAAGCAAGTACGAGAAGAAAGGCGACGCAAGGGAAAGCTGGAACGGTAGGAAAGGTGACGCAAGAGTAAGCAGGAACGGTAAGAAAGGCTACGCAAGGGAAGAAAGGCGGCGCAAGGAATGAAAGGCGATGCAAGGGAAAGCAGGACTGGGAAGAAAGGCGATGCAAGGGAAGAAAGGCGAGGCAAGGGAAAGCAGGAATGGGAAGAAAAGCGACGCAAGGGTAGAAAGGCGAGGCAAGGGAAAGCAGGAATGGGAAGAAAGGAGACGCAAGGGAAGAAAGGCGATGCAAGGGAAAGCAGGAATGGGAAGAAAGGCGACACAAGGAAAGAAAGGCGATACAAGTGAAGTAAGGCGATGCAAGGGAAGCAAGGCGACGCAAGGGAAAGCAGGAACGGGAAGAAAGGCGCCGCAAGGGAAATAACGCGACGGAAGTGAAGAAAGGCGACGCAAGGGAAAGCAGGAATAGTAAGAAAGGCGACGCAAGGGAAGAAAGCCGATGCAAGAGAAGAAAGGCGATGCAAGTGAAGAAAGGCGACGCAAGGGAAGCAAGGCGACGCAAGAGAAAGCAGGAGGGGTAAGAAAGGCGAGGCAAGGGTAGAATAAAGAGGCAAGGGAAAGCAGGAATGGGAAAAAAGGTGACGCAAGGGAAGAAAGGCGATGCAAGGGAAAGCAGGAATGGGAAGAAAGGCGACGCAAGGGAAGAAAGGCGATACAAGTGAAGAAAGGCGATGCAAGGGAAGCAAGGCGACGCAAGGGAAAGCAGGATAGAGAAGAAAGGCGACGCAAGGGAAATAACGCGACGCAAGTGAAGAAAGGCGACGCAAGGGAAAGCAGGAACGGGAAGAAAGGCGACGGAAGGGAAGAAAGGCGACGCAAGGGAAGCAAGGCGACGCAAGAGAAAGCAGGAATGGTAAGGAAGGCGACGCAAGGGAAGAAATGCGATGCAAGGGAAAGCAGGAACGGGAAGAAAGCCGATGCAAGGGAAGAAAGCCGATGCAAGTGAAGAAAGGCGACGCAAGGGAAGCAAGGCGACGCAGGAGAAAGCAGGAGGGGTAAGAAAGGCGAGGCAAGGGTAGAATAACGAGGCAAGGGAAAGCAGGAATGGGAAGAAAGGCGACGCAAGGGAAGAAAGGTGATGCAAGAGAAGAAAGGCGACGCAAGGGAAGAAAGGCGTTGCAAGGGAAGCAAGGCGACGCAAGGGAAAGCAGGAACGGGAAGAAAGCCGATGCAAGGGAAGAAAGACGACGCAAGGGAAGAAACGCGTTGCAAGGGAAGCAAGGCGGCGCAAGGCAAAGCAGGATTGAGAAGAAAGGCGACGCAAGAGAAAGCAGGAACGGGAAGAAATGCGACACAAGGGAAGAATGGCGACGCAAGGGAAAGCAGGAATGGGAAGAAAGGCGATGCATGGGGAGAAAGGGGACGCAAAGGAAAGCAGAAATGGGAAGAAAGGCGACGCAAGGGAAGAAAGGCGATGCAAGGGAAGTAAGGTGATGCAATGGAAGAAAGGCGACGCAAGGGAAATGAGGAACGGGAAGATAGGCGACGCAAGGGTAGAAAGGCGACGCAAGGGAGCGCAGGACCGGGAAGAAAGGAGACGCATGGGAAAGCAGGAACGGGAAGAAAGGCGACGTGAGGGAAGAAAGGCGACGCAAGGGAAAGCAGGATTGAGAAGAAAGGCGACGCAAGGGAAAGCAGGAACGCGAAGAAAGGAAACGCATGGAAAGAAAGGCGACGAAAGGGAAAGCAGGAACGGGAAGAATGGCGACGCAAGGGAAAGCAAGTACGAGAAGAAAGGCGACGCAAGGGAAAGCTGGAACGGTAGGAAAGGTGACGCAAGAGTAAGCAGGAACGGTAAGAAAGGCTACGCAAGGGAAGAAAGGCGGCGCAAGGAATGAAAGGCGATGCAAGGGAAAGCAGGACTGGGAAGAAAGGCGATGCAAGGGAAGAAAGGCGAGGCAAGGGAAAGCAGGAATGGGAAGAAAAGCGACGCAAGGGTAGAAAGGCGAGGCAAGGGAAAGCAGGAATGGGAAGAAAGGAGACGCAAGGGAAGAAAGGCGATGCAAGGGAAAGCAGGAATGGGAAGAAAGGCGACACAAGGAAAGAAAGGCGATACAAGCGAAGTAAGGCGATGCAAGGGAAGCAAGGCGACGCAAGGGAAAGTAGGAACGGGAAGAAAGGCGCCGCAAGGGAAATAACGCGACGGAAGTGAAGAAAGGCGACGCAAGGGAAAGCAGGAATGGTAAGAAAAGCGACGAAAGGGTAGAAAGGATAGGCAAGGGAAAGCAGGAATGGGAAGAAAGGCGACGCAAGGGAAGAAAGGCGATGCAAGAGAAGAAAGGCGACGCAAGGGAAGAAAGGAGTTGCAAGGGAAGCAAGGCGACGCAAGGGAAAGCAGGAACGGGAAGAAAGCCAATGCAAGGGAAGAAAGACGACGCAAGGGAAGAAACGCGTTGCAAGGGAAGCAAGGCGGCGCAAGGCAAAGCAGGATTGAGAAGAAAGGCGACGCAAGAGAAAGCAGGAACGGGAAGAAATGCGACACAAGGGAAGAATGGCGACGCAAGGGAAAGCAGGAATGGGAAGAAAGGCGATGCATGGGGAGAAAGGGGACGCAAAGGAAAGCAGAAATGGGAAGAAAGGCGACGCAAGGGAAGAAAGGCGATGCAAGGGAAGTAAGGTGATGCAATGGAAGAAAGGCGACGCAAGGGAAATGAGGAACGGGAAGATAGGCGACGCAAGGGTAGAAAGGCGACGCAAGGGAGCGCAGGACCGGGAAGAAAGGAGACGCATGGGAAAGCAGGAACGGGAAGAAAGGCGACGTGAGGGAAGAAAGGCGACGCAAGGGAAAGCAGGATTGAGAAGAAAGGCGACGCAAGGGAAAGCAGGAACGCGAAGAAAGGAAACGCATGGAAAGAAAGGCGACGAAAGGGAAAGCAGGAACGGGAAGAATGGCGACGCAAGGGAAAGCAAGTACGAGAAGAAAGGCGACGCAAGGGAAAGCTGGAACGGTAGGAAAGGTGACGCAAGAGTAAGCAGGAACGGTAAGAAAGGCTACGCAAGGGAAGAAAGGCGGCGCAAGGAATGAAAGGCGATGCAAGGGAAAGCAGGACTGGGAAGAAAGGCGATGCAAGGGAAGAAAGGCGAGGCAAGGGAAAGCAGGAATGGGAAGAAAAGCGACGAAAGGGTATAAAGGCGAGGCAAGGGAAAGCAGGAATGGGAAGAAAGGAGACGCAAGGGAAGAAAGGCGATGCAAGGGAAAGCAGGAATGGGAAGAAAGGCGACACAAGGAAAGAAAGGCGATACAGGTGAAGTAAGGCGATGCAAGGGAAGCAAGGCGACGCAAGGGAAAGTAGGAACGGGAAGAAAGGCGCCGCAAGGGAAATAACGCGACGGAAGTGAAGAAAGGCGACGCAAGGGAAAGCAGGAATGGTAAGAAAGGCGACGCAAGGGAAGAAAGCCGATGCAAGTGAAGAAAGGCGACGCAAGGGAAAGCAGGAACGGGAAGAAAGGCGACGCAAGGGAAATAACGCGACGCAAGTGAAGAAAGGCGACGCAAGGGAAAGCAGGAACGGGAAGAAGGGCGACGGAAGGGAAGAAAGGCGACGCAAGGGAAGCAAGGCGACGCAAGAGAAAGCAGGAATGGTAAGGAAGGCGACGCAAGGAAAGAAATGCGATGCAAGGGAAAGCAGGAATATGAAGAAAGGCGACGCAAGGGAACGAAGCCGATGCAAGTGAAGAAAGGCGACGCAAGGGAAGCAAGGCGACGCAGGAGAAAGCAGGAGGGGTAAGAAAGGCGAGGCAAGGGTAGAATAACGAGGCAAGGGAAAGCAGGAATGGTAAGAAAGGCGACGCAAGGGAAGAAAGGCGATGCAAGAGAAGAAAGGCGACGCAAGGGAAGAAAGGCGTTGCAAGGGAAGCAAGGCGACGCAAGGCAAAGCAGGATTGAGAAGAAAGGCGACGCAAGAGAAAGCAGGAACAAGAAGAAATGCGACGCAAGGGAAGAAAGGCGACGCAAGAGAAAGCAAGAACGGGATGTAAGGCGACGCAAGGGAATGCAGGAACGAGAAGAAGGGCAACGCACGGAAACAAAGTCGATGCAAGGGAAAGCAGGAACGGGCAGAAAGGCGACGCAAGGAAAGAAAGGCGATGCAAGGTAAAGTAGGAACGGAAAGAAAGGCGTCGCAAGGGAAGAAAGGGGATGCAAGGGAAGATAGGCGACGCAAGGGAAAGCATGAATGGTAAGAAAGGCGACGGAAGGGTAGATAGGCGGCGCAAGGGAAAGCAGGAATGGTAAGAAAGGCGACGCAAGGGTATAAAGGCGAGGCAAGGGAAAGCAGGAATGGGAAGAAAGGAGACGCAAGGGAAGAAAGGCGATGCAAGTGAAAGCAGGAATGGGAAGAAAGGCGACACAAGGAAAGAAAGGCGATACAAGTGAAGTAAGGCGATGCAAGGGAAGCAAGGCGACGCAAGGGAAAGTAGGAACGGGAAGAAAGGCGCCGCAAGGGAAATAACGCGACGGAAGTGAAGAAAGGCGACGCAAGGGAAAGCAGGAATGGTAAGAAAGGCGACGCAAGGGAAGAAAGCCGATGCAAGTGAAGAAAGGCGACGCAAGGAAAGCAAGGCGACGCAAGGGAAAGCAGGAACGGGAAGAAAGGCGACGCAAGGGAAATAACGCGACGCAAGTGAAGAAAGGCGACGCAAGGGAAAGCAGGAACGGGAAGTAAGGCGACGGAAGGGAAGAAAGGCGACGCAAGGGAAGCAAGGCGACGCAAGAGAAAGCAGGAATGGTAAGGAAGGCGACGCAAGGAAAGAAATGCGATGCAAGGGAAAGCAGGAATATGATGAAAGGCGACGCAAGGGAAGAAAGCCGATGCAAGTGAAGAAAGGCGACGCAAGGGAAGCAAGGCGACGCAGGAGAAAGCAGGAGGGGTAAGAAAGGCGAGGCAAGGGTAGAATAACGAGGCAAGGGAAAGCAGGAATGGGAAGAAAGGCGACGCAAGGGAAGAAAGGCGATGCAAGAGAAGAAAGGCGACGCAAGGGAAGAAAGGCGTTGCAAGGGAAGCAAGGCGACGCAAGGCAAAGCAGGATTGAGAAGAAAGGCGACGCAAGAGAAAGCAGGAACGGGAAGAAATGCGACGCAAGGGAAGAATGGCGACGCAAGGGATAGCAGAAACGTGAAGAAAGGCGACGCAAGGGAAGAAAGGCGACGCAAGAGAAAGCAAGAACGGGATGTAAGGCGACGCAAGGGAAAGCAGGAACGAGAAGAAGGGCAACGCTCGGAAACAAAGTCGACGCAAGGGAAAGCAGGAACGGGAAGAAAGGCGACGCAAAGAAAGAAATTCGACGCAAGGTAAAGTAGTAACTGAAAGAAAGGCTTCGCAAGGGAAGAAAGGGGAGGCAAGGGAAGACAGGCGACGCAAGGGAAAGCAGGAATGGGAAGAAAGGCGACGCAAGGGAAGAAAGGCGATGCAAGGGAAAGCAGGAATGGGAAGAAAGGCGACACAAGGGAAGAAAGGCGAGACAAGTGAAGAAAGGCGATGCAAGGGAAGCATGGCGACGCAAGGGAAAGTAGGAACGGGAAGAAAGGCGCCGCAAGGGAAATAACGCGACGGAAGTGAAGAAAGGCGACGCAAGGGAAAGCAGGAACGGGAAGAAAGGAGATGCATGGGAAAGCAGAAACGCGAAGAAAGGAAACGCATGGAAAGAAAGGCGTCGAAAGGGAAAGCAGGAATGGGAAGAAAGGCGACACAAGGGAAAGCAGAAACGCGAAGAAAGGAAACGCATGGAAAGAAAGGCGACGAAAGGGAAAGCAGGAACGGGACGAAAGGCGACGTGAGGGAAGAAAGGCGCCGCAAGGGAAATAACGCGACGGAAGTGAAGAAAGGCGACGCAAGGGAAAGCAGGAACGGGAAGAAAGGAGGTGCATGGGAAGAAAGGCGGCGCAAGGGAAGAAAGGCGACGCAAGGGAAAGCAGGAACAGGAAGAAAGGCGACGCAAGTGAAAGCAGGAACGGGAAGAAAGGTGACGGAAGGGAAGAAAGGCGACGCAAGGGAAGAAAGGCGACGCAAGGGAAAGCAGGAACAGGAAGAAAGGCGACGCAAGGGAAAAATGCGACGCAAGGGAAGGCATGAACTGGAAGAAAGGAGACGCAAGGTAAGAAATAAGATCCACGGGAAGAAAGGCGTCGCAAGGGAAGCAAGGCGACGCAAGGGGAAGCAGGATTGAGAAGAAAGGTGACGCAAGAGAAAGCAGGAACGCGAAGAAAGGCGACGCAAGGGAAGAAAGGTGACACAAGAGAAAGCAGAAACGGGAAGTAAGGCGTCGGAAGGGAAAGGAGGAACGAGAAGAAAGGCGAAGCAAGGTAAGCAGGAACGGGAAGAAAGGCGATGCCAGGAAAAGGAGGAACAGGAAGAAAGGCACCGCAAGGGAAGATAGGCGACGCAAGGGAAGAAAGGCGACGCAAGGGAAAGCAGTAACGGGAAGAAAGGCGACACAAGGGAAATAACGCGAAGCAAGGACAGAAAGGCGACGCAAGGGAAGCAAGGCGACGCAAGGGAGAGCAGGAATGGAAAGAAAGGCGACGCAAGGGAAGAAAGGCGATGCAAGAGAAGAAAGGCGACGCAAGGGAAGCAAGGCGGCGCAAGGGAAAGCAGGAATGGAAAGAAAGGCGACACAAGGGAAGAAAGGCGATGCAAGAGAAGAAAGGCGATGCAAGGGAAGAAAGGCGTTGCAAGGGAAGCAAGGCGACGCAAGGGAAAGCAGGAACGGGAAGAAAGCCGATGCAAGGGAAGAAAGACGACGCAAGGGAAGAAACGCATTGCAAGGGAAGCAAGGCGGCGCAAGGCAAAGCAGGATTGAGAAGAAAGGCGACGCAAGAGAAAGCAGGAACGGGAAGAAAAGCGATGGAAGGGAAGAAAGGCGACGCAAGGGATAGCAGAAACGTGAAGAAAGGCGACGCAAGGGAAGAAAGACGACGCAAGGGAAGAAACGCGTTGCAAGGGAAGCAAGGCGGCGCAAGGCAAAGCAGGATTGAGAAGAAAGGCGACGCAAGAGAAAGCAGGAACGGGAAGAAATGCGACGCAAGGGAAGAAAGGCGACGCAAGGGATAGCAGAAACGTGAAGAAAGGCGACGCAAGGGAAGAAAGGCGACGCAAGAGAAAGCAGGAACGGGAAGAAATGCGACACAAGGGAAGAATGGCGACGCAAGGGAAAGCAGGAATGGGAAGAAAGGCGATGCATGGGGAGAAAGGGGACGCAAAGGAAAGCAGAAATGGGAAGAAAGGCGACGCAAGGGAAGAAAGGCGATGCAAGGGAAGTAAGGTGATGCAATGGAAGAAAGGCAACGCAAGGGATATGAGGAACGGGAAATTAGGCGACGCAAGGGTAGAAAGGCGACGCAAGGGAGCGCAGGACCGGGAAGAAAGGAGACGCATGGGAAAGCAGGAACGGGAAGAAAGGCGACGCGAGGGGAGTAAGGCGACGCAAGGGAAAGCAGGATTGAGAAGAAAGGCGACGCAAGGGAAAGCAGAAACGCGAAGAAAGGAAACGCATGGAAAGAAAGGCGACGAAAGGGAAAGCAGGAATGGGAAGAAAGGCGACACAAGGGAAAGCAGAAACGCGAAGAAAGGAAACGCATGGAAAGAAAGGCGACGAAAGGGAAAGCAGGAACGGGAAGAAAGGCGACGTGAGGGAAGAAAGGCGACGCAAGGGAAAGCAGGATTGAGAAGAAAGGCGACGCAAGGGAAAGCAGGAACGCGAAGAAAGGAAACGCTTGGAAAGAAAGGCCACGAAAGGGAAAGCAGGAACGGGAAGAATGGCGACGCAAGGGAAAGCAAGTACGAGAAGAAAGGCGATGCAAGGGAAAGCTGGAACGGTAGGAAAGGTGACGCAAGAGTAAGCAGGAACGGTAAGAAAGGCTACGCAAGGGAAGAAAGGCGGCGCAAGGAATGAAAGGCGATGCAAGGGAAAGCAGGAATGGGAAGAAAGGCGATGCAAGGGTAGAAAGGCGACGCAAGGGAAAGCAGGAATGGGAAGAAAAGCGACACAAGGGTTGAAAGGCGAGGGAAGGGAAAGCAGGAATGGGAAGAACGGAGACGCAAGGGAAGAAAGGCGATGCAAGGGAAAGCAGGAATGGGAAGAAAGGCGACACAAGGGAAGAAAGGCGATACAAGTGAAGAAAGGCGATGCAAGGGAAGCATGGCGACGCAAGGGAAAGTAGGAACGGGAAGAAAGGCGCCGCAAGGGAAGAAAGGCGATGCAAGGGAAGTAAGGTGATGCAATGGAAGAAAGGCGACGCAGGGGAAATGAGGAACGGGAAGATAGGCGACGCAAGGGTAGAAAGGCGACGCAAGGGAGCGCAGGATCGGGAAGAAAGGAGACGCATGGGAAAGCAGGAACGGGAAGAAAGGCGACGCGAGGGGAGAAAGGCGACGCAAGGGAAAGCAGGATTGAGAAGAAAGGCGACGCAAGGGAAAGCAGGAAAGCGAAGAAAGGAAACGCATGGAAAGAAAGGCGACGAAAGGGAAAGCAGGAACGGGAAGAATGGCGACGCAAGGGAAAGCAAGTACGAGAAGAAAGGCGACGCAAGGGAAAGCTGGAACGGTAGGAAAGGTGACGCAAGAGTAAGCAGGAACGGTAAGAAAGGCTACGCAAGGGAAGAAAGGCGGCACAAGGAATGAAAGGCGATGCATGGGAAAGCAGGAATGGGAAGAAAGGCGATGCAAGGGAAGAAAGGCGAGGCAAGGGAAAGCAGGAATGGGAAGAAAGGAGACGCAAGGGAAATAACGCGACGGAAGTGAAGAAAGGCGACGCAAGGGAAAGCAGGAACGGGAAGAAAGGAGATGCATGGGAAGAAAGGCGACGCAGGGGAAGAAAGGCAACGCAAGGGAAAGCAGGAACAGGAAGAAAGGCGACGCAAGGGAAAAATGCGACGCAAGGGAAGGCATGAACGGGAAGAAAGGAGACGCAAGGTAAGAAATAAGATCCACGGGAAGAAAGGCGTCGCAAGGGAAGCAAGGCGACGCAAGGGAAAGCAGGATTGAGGAGAAAGGCGTCGCAAGAGAAAGCAGGAACGCGAAGAAAGGCGACGCAAGGGAAGAAAGGTGACACAAGAGAAAGCAGAAACGGGAAGTAAGGCGTCGGAAGGGAAAGGAGGAACGAGAAGAACGGCGAAGCAAGGTAAGCAGGAACGGGAAGAAAGACGATGAAAGGGAAAGGAGGAACAGGAAGAAAGGCACCGCAAGGGAAGATAGGCGATGCAAGGGAAGAAAGGCGACGCAAGGGAAGAAAGGCGACGCAAGGGAAAGCAGTAACGGGAAGAAAGGCGACACAAGGGAAATAATGCGAAGCAAGGGCAGAAAGGCGACGCAAGGGAAGCAAGGCGACGCAAGGGAGAGCAGGAATGGTAAGAAAGGCGACACAAGGGAAGAAAGGCGATGCAAGTGAAGAAAGGCGACGCAAGGGAAGCAAGGCGGCGCATGGGAAAGCAGGAATGGTAAGAAAGGCGACACAAGGGAAGAAAGGCGATGCAAGTGAAGAAAGGCGACGCAAGGGAGGCAAGGCGACACAAGGGAAAGCTGGAACGGGAGGAAAGGAGACGCAAGGGAAATAACGCGACGCAAGTGAAGAAAGGCGACGCAAGGGAAAGCATGAACGGGAAGAAAGGCGACGGAAGGGAAGAAAGGCGACGCAAGGGAAGCAAGGCGACGCAAGAGAAAGCAGGAATGGTAAGGAAGGCGACGCAAGGGAAGAAATGCGATGCAAGGGAAAGCAGGAATGGTAAGAAAGGCGACGCAAGGGGAGAAAGCCGATGCAAGTGAAGAAAGGCGACGCAAGGGAAGCAAGGCGACGCAAGGGAAAGCAGGAACGGGAAGAAAGGCGACGCAAGGGAAATAACGCGACGCAAGTGAGGAAAGGCGACGCAAGAGAAGAAAGGCGACGCAAGGGAAGAAAGGCGTTGCAAGGGAAGCAAGGCGACGCAAGGGAAAGCAGGAAGGAGAAGAATGGCGACGCCAGGGAAAGCTGGAACGGGAAGTAAGGCGATGCAAGGGAAAGCAGGAACGGGAAGAAAGGCGGCACGAGGGAAGAAAGGCGAAGCAAGGGAAAGCAGGATTGAGAAGAAAGGCGACGCAAGAGAAAGCAGGAACGGGAAGAAATGCGACGCAGGGGAAGAAAGGCGACGCAAGGGATAGCAGGAACGAGAAGAAAGGCGATGCAAGGGAAGAAAGGCGACGCAAGAGAAAGCAAGAACGGGATGTAAGGCGACGCAAGGGAAAGCAGGAACGAGAAGAAGGGCAACGCTCGGTAACAAAGTCGACGCAAGGGAAAGCAGGAACGGGAAGAAAGGCGACGCAAAGAAAGAAATACGACGCAAGGTAAAGTAGGAACGGAAAGAAAGGCGTCGCAAGGGAAGAAAGGGGACGCAAGGGATGATAGGCGACGCAAGGGAAAGCAGGAATGGGAAGAAAGGCGACGCAAGGGAAGAAAGGCGACGCAAGGGAAAGCAGGATTGGGAAGAAAGGCGATGCATGGGGAGAAAGGGGACGCAAAGGAAAGCAGAAATGGGAAGAAAGGCGACGCAAGGGAAGAAAGGCGATGCAAGGGAAGTAAGGTGATGCAATGGAAGCAAGGCGATGCAAGGGAAATCAGGAACGGGAAGATAGGCGACGCAAGGGTAGAAAGGCGACGCAAGGGAGCGCAGGACCGGGAAGAAAGGAGACGCATGGGAAAGCAGGAACGGGAAGAAAGGCGACGTGAGGGAAGAAAGGCGACGCAAGGGAAAGCAGGATTGAGAAGAAAGGCGACGCAAGGGAAAGCAGGAACGCGAAGAAAGGAAACGCATGGAAAGAAAGGCGACGAAAGGGAAAGCAGGAACGGGAAGAATGGCGACGCAAGGGAAAGCAAGTACGAGAAGAAAGGCGACGCAAGGGAAAGCTGGAACGGTAGGAAAGGTGACGCAAGAGTAAGCAGGAACGGTAAGAAAGGCTACGCAAGGGAAGAAAGGCGGCGCAAGGAATGAAAGGCGATGCAAGGGAAAGCAGGAATGGGAAGAAAGGCGATGCAAGGGAAGAAAGGCGAGGCAAGGGAAAGCAGGAATGGGAAGAAAAGCGACGCAAGGGCAGAAAGGCGAGGCAAGGGAAAGCAGGAATGGGAAGAAAGGAGACGCAAGGGAAGAAAGGCGATGCAAGGGAAAGCAGGAATGGGAAGAAAGGCAACACAAGGAAAGAAAGGCGATACAAGAGAAGAAAGGCGATGCAAGGGAAGCAAGGCGACGCAAGGGAAAGTAGGAACGGGAAGAAAGGCGCCGCAAGGGAAATAACGCGACGGAAGTGAAGAAAGGCGAGGCAAGGGAAAGCAGGAACAGGAAGAAAGGCGACGCAAGTGAAAGCAGGAACGGGAAGAAAGGTGACGGAAGGGAAGAAAGGCGACGCAAGGGAAGAAAGGCGACGCAAGGGATAGCAGGAACAGGAAGAAAGGCGACGCAAGGGAAAAATGCGACGCAAGGGAAGGTATGAACGGGAAGAAAGGAGACGCAAGGTAAGAAATAAGATCCACGGGAAGAAAGGCGTCGCAAGGGAAGCAAGGCGACGCAAGGGAAAGCAGGATTGAGAAGAAAGGTGACGCAAGAGAAAACAGGAACGCGAAGAAAGGCGACGCAAGGGAAGAAAGGTGACACAAGAGAAAGCAGAAACGGGAAGTAAGGCGTCGGAAGGGAAAGGAGGAACGAGAAGAAAGGCGAAGCAAGGTAAGCAGGAACGGGAAGAAAGGCGATGCAAGGGAAAGGAGGAACAGGAAGAAAGGTACCGCAAGGGAAGATAGGCGACGCTAGGGAAGAAAGGCGATACAAGTGAAGAAAGGCGATGCAAGGGAAGCAAGGCGACGCAAGGGAAAGCAGGAACGGGAAGAAAGGCGCCGCAAGGGAAATAACGCGACGGAAGTGAAGAAAGGCGACGCAAGGGAAAGCAGGAATGGTAAGAAATGCGACGCAAGGGAAGAAAGCCGATGCAAGTGAAGAAAGGCGACGCAAGGGAAGCAAGGCGACGCAAGGGAAAGCAGGAACGGGAAGAAAGGCGACGCAAGAGAAAGCAAGAACGGGAAGAAATGCGACGCAAGGGAAGAAAGGCGACGCAAGGGATAGCAGAAACGTGAAGAAAGGCGACGCAAGGGAAGAAAGGCGATGCAAGAGAAAGCAAGAACGGGATGTAAGGCGACGCAAGGGAAAACAGGAACGGGAAGAAAGCCGATGCAAGGGAAGAAAGACGATGCAAGGGAAGAAACGCGTTGCAAGGGAAGCAAGGCGGCGCAAGGGAAAGCAGGATTGAGAAGAAAGGCGACGCAAGAGAAAGCAGGAACGGGAAGAAATGCGACGCAAGGGAAGAAAGGCGACGCAAGGGAAAGCAGGAATGAGAAGAAAGGCGACACAAGGGAAGAAAGGCGATACAAGTGAAGAAAGGCGATGCAAGGGAAGCAAGGCGACGCAAGGGAAAGTAGGAACGGGAAGAAAGGCGCCGCAAGGGAAATAACGCGACGGAAGTGAAGAAAGGCGACGCAGGGGAAAGCAGGAACGGGAAGAAAGGAGATGCATGGGAAGAAAGGCAACGTAAGGGAAATGAGGAACGGGAAGATAGGCGACGCAAGGGTAGAAAGGCGACGCAAGGGAGCGCAGGACCGGGAAGAAAGGAGACGGATGGGAAAGCAGGAACGGGAAGAAAGGCGACGCAAGGGAAGAAAGCTGATGCAAGTGAAGAAAGGCGACGCAAGGGAAGCAAGGCGACGCAAGAGAAAGCAGGAATGGTAAGAAAGGCGAGGCAAGGGTAGAATGACGAGGCAAGGGAAAGCAGGAATGGGAAGAAAGGTGACGCAAGGGAAGAAAGGCGATGCAAGAGAAGAAAGGCGACGCAAGGGAAGCAAGGCGACACAAGGGAACGCAGGAACGGGAAGAAAGCCGACGCAAGGGAAATATCGCGAAGCAAGGGAAGAAAGGCGACGCAAGGGAAGCAAGGCGACGCAAGGTAAAGCAGGAATGGTAAGAAAAGCGATGAAAGGGTAGAAAGGAGAGGCAAGGGAAAGCAGGAATGGGAAGAAAGGCGACGCAAGGGAAGAAAGGCGATGCAAGTGAAGAAATGCGACGCAAGGGAAGCAAGGCGATGCAAGGGAAAGCAGGAATGGGAAGAAAGGCGACGCAAGGGAAGAAAGGCGATACAAGTGAAGAAATGCGACGCAAGGGAAGCAAGGCGACGCAAGGGAAAGCAGGAACGGGAAGAAAGGCGCCGCAAGGGAAATAACGCGACGGAAGTGAAGAAAGGCGACGCAAGGGAAAGCAGGAACGGGAAGAAAGGCGACGGAAGGGAAGAAAGGCGACGCAAGGGAAGCAAGGCGACGCAAGAGAAAGCAGGAATGGTAAGGAAGGCGACGCAAGGAAAGAAATGCGATGCAAGGGAAAGCAGGAATATGAAGAAAGGCGACGCAAGGGAAGAAAGCCGATGCAAGTGAAGAAAGGCGACGCAAGGGAAGCAAGGCGACGCAGGAGAAAGCAGGAGGGGTAAGAAAGGCGAGGCAAGGGTAGAATAACGAGGCAAGGGAAAGCAGGAATGGGAAGAAAGGCGACGCAAGGGAAGAAAGGCGATGCAAGAGAAGAAAGGCGACGCAAGGGAAGAAAGGCGTTGCAAGGGAAGCAAGGCGACGCAAGGGAAAGCAGGAACGGGAAGAAAGCCGATGCAAGGGAAGAAAGACGACGCAAGGGAAGAAACGCGTTGCAAGGGAAGCAAGGCGGCGCAAGGCAAAGCAGGATTGAGAAGAAAGGCGACGCAAGAGAAAGCAGGAACGGGAAGAAATGCGACGCAAGGGAAGAAAGGCGACGCAAGGGATAGCAGAAACGTGAAGAAAGGCGACGCAAGGGAAGAAAGGCGATGCAAGAGAAAGCAAGAACGGGATGTAAGGCGACGCAAGGGAAAACAGGAACGGGAAGAAAGCCGATGCAAGGGAAGAAAGACGATGCAAGGGAAGAAACGCGTTGCAAGGGAAGCAAGGCGGCGCAAGGGAAAGCAGGATTGAGAAGAAAGGCGACGCAAGAGAAAGCAGGAATGGGAAGAAATGCGACACAAGGGAAGAATGGCGACGCAAGGGAAAGCAGGAATGGGAAGAAAGGCGATGCATGGGGAGAAAGGGGACGCAAAGGAAAGCAGAAATGGGAAGAAAGGCGACGCAAGGGAAGAAAGGCGATGCAAGGGAAGTAAGGTGATGCAATGGAAGAAAGGCGACGCAAGGGAAATGAGGAACGGGAAGATAGGCGACGCAAGTGTAGAAAGGCGACGCAAGGGAGCGCAGGACCGGGAAGAAAGGAGACGCATGGGAAAGCAGGAACGGGAAGAAAGGCGACGCGAGGGGAGAAAGGCGACGCAAGGGAAAGCAGGATTGAGAAGAAAGGCGACGCAAGGGAAAGCAGAAACGCGAAGAAAGGAAACGCATGGAAAGAAAGGCGACGAAAGGGAAAGCAGAAACGGGAAGAATGGCGACGCAAGGGAAAGCAAGTACGAGAAGAAAGGCGACGCAAGGGAAAGCTGGAACGGTAGGAAAGGTGACGCAAGAGTAAGCAGGAACGGTAAGAAAGGCTACGCAAGGGAAGAAAGGCGGCGCAAGGAATGAAAGGCGATGCAAGGGAAAGCAGGAATGGGAAGAAAGGCGATGCAAGGGAAGAAAGGCGAGGCAAGGGAAAGCAGGAATGGGAAGAAAGGAGACGCAAGGGAAGAAAGGCGATGCAAGGGAAAGCAGGAATGGGAAGAAAGGCGACACAAGGAAAGAAAGGCGATACAAGTGAAGTAAGGCGATGCAAGGGAAGCAAGGCGACGCAAGGGAAAGTAGGAACGGGAAGAAAGGCGCCGCAAGGGAAATAACGCGACGGAAGTGAAGAAAGGCGACGCAAGGGAAAGCAGGAATGGTAAGAAAGGCGACGCAAGGGAAGAAAGCCGATGCAAGTGAAGAAAGGCGACGCAAGGGAAGCAAGGCGACGCAAGGGAAAGCAGGAACGGGAAGAAAGGCGACGCAAGGGAAATAACGAGAAGCAAGTGAAGAAAGGCGACGCAAGGGAAAGCAGGAACGGGAAGAAAGGCGACGGAAGGGAAGAAAGGCGACGCAAGGGAAGCAAGGCGACGCAAGAGAAAGCAGGAATGGTAAGGAAGGCGACGCAAGGAAAGAAATGCGATGCAAGGGAAAGCAGGAATATAAAGAAAGGCGACGCAAGGGAAGAAAGCCGATGCAAGTGAAGAAAGGCGACGCAAGGGAAGCAAGGCGACGCAGGATAAAGCAGGAGGGGTAAGAAAGGCGAGGCAAGGGTAGAATAACGAGGCAAGGGAAAGCAGGAATGGGAAGAAAGGCGACGCAAGGGAAGAAAGGCGATGCAAGAGAAGAAAGGCGACGCAAGGGAAGAAAGGCGTTGCAAGGGAAGCAAGGCGACGCAAGGGAAAGCAGGAACGGGAAGAAAGCCGATGCAAGGGAAGAAAGGCGATGCAAGAGAAAGCAAGAACGGGATGTCAGGCGACGCAAGGGAAAACAGGAACGGGAAGAAAGCCGATGCAAGGGAAGAAAGATGATGCAAGGGAAGAAACGCGTTGCAAGGGAAGCAAGGCGGCGCAAGGGAAAGCAGGATTGAGAAGAAAGGCGACGCAAGAGAAAGCAGGAACGGGAAGAAATGCGACGCAAGGGAAGAATGGCGACGCAAGGGAAAGCAGGAATGGGAAGAAAGGCGATGCATGGGGAGAAAGGGGACGCAAAGGAAAGCAGAAATGGGAAGAAAGGCGACGCAAGGGAAGAAAGGCGATGCAAGGGAAGTAAGGTGATGCAATGGAAGAAAGGCGACGCAAGGGAAATGAGGAACGGGAAGATAGGCGACGCAAGGGAAATAACGCGACGCAAGTGAAGAAAGGCGACGCTAGGGAAAGCATGAACGGGAAGAAAGGCGACGGAAGGGAAGAAAGGCGACGCAAGGGAAGCAAGGCGACGCAAGAGAAAGCAGGAATGGTAAGGAAGGCGACGCAAGGGAAGAAATGCGATGCAAGGGAAAGCAGGAATGGTAAGAAAGGCGACGCAAGGGGAGAAAGCCGATGCAAGTGAAGAAAGGCGACGCAAGGGAAGCAAGGCGACGCAAGGGAAAGCAGGAACGGGAAGAAAGGCGACGCAAGGGAAATAACGCGACGCAAGTGAGGAAAGGCGACGCAAGGGAAAGCAGGAACGGGAAGAAAGGCGACGCAAGGGAAGAAAGGCGACGCAAGGGAAGCAAGGCGACGCAAGAGAAAGCAGGAATGGTAAGGAAGGCGACGCAAGGGAAGAAATGCGATGCAAGGGAAAGCAGGAATGGGAAGAAAGGCGACGCAAGGGAAGAAAGGCGATGCAAGAGAAGAAAGGCGACGCAAGGGAAGAAAGGCGTTGCAAGGGAAGCAAGGCGACGCAAGGGAAAGCAGGAAGGAGAAGAATGGCGACGCCAGGGAAAGCTGGAACGGGAAGTAAGGCGATGCAAGGGAAAGCAGGAACGGGAAGAAAGGCGGCACGAGGGAAGAAAGGCGACGCAAGGGAAAGCAGGATTGAGAAGAAAGGCGACGCAAGGGAAGAAAGGCGACGCAAGAGAAAGCAAGAACGGGATGTAAGGCGACGCAAGGGAAAGCAGGAACGAGAAGAAGGGCAACGCTCGGAAACAAAGTCGACGCAAGGGAAAGCAGGAACGGGAAGAAAGGCGACGCAAAGAAAGAAATTCGACGCAAGGTAAAGTAGTAACGGAAAGAAAGGCGTCGCAAGGGAAGAAAGGGGACGCAAGGGATGATAGGCGACGCAAGGGAAAGCAGGAATGGGAAGAAAGGCGACGCAAAAGAAGAAAGGCGATGCAAGGGTAAGCAGGAATGGGAAGAAAGGCGACACAAGGAAAGAAAGGCGATACAAGTGAAGTAAGGCGATGCAAGGGAAGCAAGGCGACGCAAGGGAAAGTAGGAACGGGAAGAAAGGCGACGCAAGGGAAATAACGCGACGGAAGTGAAGAAAGGCGAGGCAAGGGAAAGCAGGAACAGGAAGAAAGGTGACGGAAGGGAAGAAAGGCGACGCAAGGGAAGAAAGGCGACGCAAGGGAAAGCAGGAACAGGAAGAAAGGCGACGCAAGGGAAAAATGCGACGCAAGGGAAGGTATGAACGGGTAGAAAGGAGACGCAAGGTAAGAAATAAGATCCACGGGAAGAAAGGCGTCGCAAGGGAAGCAAGGCGACGCAAGGAAAAGCAGGATTGAGAAGAAAGGTGACGCAAGAGAAAACAGGAACGCGAAGAAAGGCGACGCAAGGTAAGAAAGGTGACACAAGAGAAAGCAGAAACGGGAAGTAAGGCGTCGGAAGGGAAAGGAGGAACGAGAAGAAAGGCGAAGCAAGGTAAGCAGGAACGGGAAGAAAGGCGATGCAAGGGAAAGGAGGAACAGGAAGAAAGGTACCGCAAGGGAAGATAGGCGACGCAAGGGAAGAAAGGCGACGCAAGGGAAATAACGCGAAGCAAGGGCAGAAAGGCGACGCAAGGGAAGCAAGGCGACGCAAGGGAGAGCAGGAATGGTAAGAAAGGCGACGCAAGGGAAGAAAGGCGATGCAAGTGAAGAAAGGCGACGCAAGGGAAGCAAGGCGGCACAAGGGAAAGCAGGAATGGTAAGAAAGGCGACACAAGGGAAGGCGATGCAAGTGAAGAAAGGCGACGCAAGGGAAGCAAGGCGACGCAAGGGAAAGCAGGAACGGGAAGAAAGGCGGCGCAAGGGAAATAACGCGACGCAAGTGAAGAAAGGCGACGCAAGGGAAAGCAGGAACGGGAAGAAAGGCGACGGAAGGGAAGTAAGGCGACGCAAGGGAAGCAAGGCGACGCAAGAGAAAGCAGGAATGGTAAGGAAGGCGACGCAAGGGAAGAAATGCGATGCAAGGGAAAGCAGGAATGGGAAGAAAGGCGACGCAAGGGAAGAAAGCCGATGCAAGTGAAGAAAGGCGACGCAAGGGAAAGCAGGATTGAAAAGAAAGGCGATGCAACGGAAAGCAGGAACGCGAAGAAAGGAAACGCTTGGAAAGAAAGGCGACGAAAGGGAAAGCAGAAACGGGAAGAATGGCGACGCAAGGGAAAGCAAGTACGAGAAGAAAGGCGACGCAAGGGAAAGCTGGAACGGTAGGAAAGGTGACGCAAGAGTAAGCAGGAACGGTAAGAAAGGCTACGCAAGGGAAGAAAGGCGGCGCAAGGAATGAAAGGCGATGCAAGGGAAAGCAGGAATGGGAAGAAAGGCGACGCAAGGGTAGAAAGGCGAGGCAAGGGAAAGCAGGAATGGGAAGAAAAGCGACGCAAGGGTAGAAAGGCGAGGAAAGGGAAAGCAGGAATGGGAAGAAAGGAGACGCAAGGGAAGAAAGGCGATGCAAGGGAAAGCAGGAATGGGAAGAAAGGCGACACAAGGAAAGAAAGGTGATACAAGTGAAGTAAGGCGATGCAAGGGAAGCAAGGCGACGCAAGGGAAAGTAGGAACGGGAAGAAAGGCGCCGCAAGGGAAATAACGCGACGGAAGTGAAGAAAGGCGACGCAAGGGAAAGCAGGAATGGTAAGAAAGGCGTCGCAAGGGAAGAAAGCCGATGCAAGTGAAGAAAGGCGACGCAAGGGAAGCAAGGCGACGCAAGGGAAAGCAGGAACGGGAAGAAAGGCGACGCAAGGGAAATAACGCGACGCAAGTGAAGAAAGGCGACGCAAGGGAAAGCAGGAACGGGAAGAAAGGCGACGGAAGGGAAGAACGGCGACGCAAGGGAAGCAAGGCGACGCAAGAGAAAGCAGGAATGGTAAGGAAGGCGACGCAAGGAAAGAAATGCGATGCAAGGGAAAGCAGGAATATAAAGAAAGGCGACGCAAGGGAAGAAAGCCGATGCAAGTGAAGAAAGGCGACGCAAGGGAAGAAAGGCGTTGCAAGGGAAGCAAGGCGACGCAAGGGAAAGCAGGAACGGGAAGAAAGCCGATGCAAGGGAAGAAAGACGATGCAAGGGAAGAAACGCGTTGCAAGGGAAGCAAGGCGGCGCAAGGCAAAGCAGGATTGAGAAGAAAGGCGACGCAAGAGAAAGCAGGAACGGGAAGAAATGTGACGCAAGGGAAGAAAGGCGACGCAAGGGATAGCAGAAACGTGAAGAAAGGCGACGCAAGGGAAGAAAGGCGATGCAAGAGAAAGCAAGAACGGGATGTAAGGCGACGCAAGGGAAAACAGGAACGGGAAGAAAGCCGATGCAAGGGAAGAAAGACGATGCAAGGGAAGAAACGCGTTGCAAGGGAAGCAAGGCGGCGCAAGGGAAAGCAGGATTGAGAAGAAAGGCGACGCAAGAGAAAGCAGGAACGGGAAGAAATGCGACACAAGGGAAGAATGGCGACGCAAGGGAAAGCAGGAATGGGAAGAAAGGCGATGCATGGGGAGAAAGGGGACGCAAAGGAAAGCAGAAATGGGAAGAAAGGCGACGCAAGGGAAGAAAGGCGATGCAAGGGAAGTAAGGTGATGCAATGGAAGAAAGGCGACGCAAGGGAAGAATGGCGACGCAAGGGAAAGAAGGAATGGGAAGAAAGGCGATGCAACGGAAAGCAGGAACGCGAAGAAAGGAAACGCATGGAAAGAAAGGCGACGAAAGGGAAAGCAGGAACGGGAAGAATGGCGACGCAAGGGAAAGCAAGTACGAGAAGAAAGGCGACGCAAGGGAAAGCTGGAACGGTAGGAAAGGTGACGCAAGAGTAAGCAGGAACGGTAAGAAAGGCTACGCAAGGGAAGAAAGGCGGCGCAAGGAATGAAAGGCGATGCAAGGGAAAGCCGGAATGGGAAGAAAGGCGATGCAAGGGAAGAAAGGCGAGGCACGGGAAAGCAGGAATGGGAAGAAAAGCGACGCAAGGGTAGAAAGGCGAGGCAAGGGAAAGCAGGAATGGGAAGAAAGGAGACGCAAGGGAAGAAAGGCGATGCAAGGGAAAGCAGGAATGGGAAGAAAGGCGACACAAGGAAAGAAAGGTGATACAAGTGAAGTAAGGCGATGCAAGGGAAGCAAGGCGACGCAAGGGAAAGTAGGAACGGGAAGAAAGGCGCCGCAAGGGAAATAACGCGACGGAAGTGAAGAAAGGCGACGCAAGGGAAAGCAGGAACGGGAAGAAAGGCGACGGAAGGGAAGTAAGGCGACGCAAGGGAAGCAAGGCGACGCAAGAGAAAGCAGGAATGGTAAGGAAGGCGACGCAAGGGAAGAAATGCGATCCATGGGAAAGCAGGAATGGGAAGAAAGGCGACGCAAGGGAAGAAAGCCGATGCAAGTGAAGAAAGGCGACGCAAGGGAAAGCAGGATTGAAAAGAAAGGCGATGCAACGGAAAGCAGGAACGCGAAGAAAGGAAACGCTTGGAAAGAAAGGCGACGAAAGGGAAAGCAGGAACGGGAAGAATGGCGACGCAAGGGAAAGCAAGTACGAGAAGAAAGGCGACGCAAGGGAAAGCTGGAACGGTAGGAAAGGTGACGCAAGAGTAAGCAGGAACGGTAAGAAAGGCTACGCAAGGGAAGAAAGGCGGCGCAAGGAATGAAAGGCGATGCAAGGGAAAGCCGGAATGGGAAGAAAGGCGTTGCAAGGGAAGAAAGGCGAGGCACGGGAAAGCAGGAATGGGAAGAAAAGCGACGCAAGGGTAGAAAGGCGAGGCAAGGGAAAGCAGGAATGGGAAGAAAGGAGACGCAAGGGAAGAAAGGCGATGCAAGGGAAAGCAGGAATGGGAAGAAAGGCGACACAAGGAAAGAAAGGTGATACAAGTGAAGTAAGGCGATGCAAGGGAAGCAAGGCGACGCAAGGGAAAGTAGGAACGGGAAGAAAGGCGCCGCAAGGGAAATAACGCGACGGAAGTGAAGAAAGGCGACGCAAGGGAAAGCAGGAACGGGAAGAAAGGCGACGGAAGGGAAGTAAGGCGACGCAAGGGAAGCAAGGCGACGCAAGAGAAAGCAGGAATGGTAAGGAAGGCGACGCAAGGGAAGAAATGCGATGCAAGGGAAAGCAGGAATGGGAAGAAAGGCGACGCAAGGGAAGAAAGCCGATGCAAGTGAAGAAAGGCGACGCAAGGGAAAGCAGGATTGAAAAGAAAGGCGATGCAACGGAAAGCAGGAACGCGAAGAAAGGAAACGCTTGGAAAGAAAGGCGACGAAAGGGAAAGCAGAAACGGGAAGAATGGCGACGCAAGGGAAAGCAAGTACGAGAAGAAAGGCGACGCAAGGGAAAGCTGGAACGGTAGGAAAGGTGACGCAAGAGTAAGCAGGAACGGTAAGAAAGGCTACGCAAGGGAAGAAAGGCGGCGCAAGGAATGAAAGGCGATGCAAGGGAAAGCAGGAATGGGAAGAAAGGCGACGCAAGGGTAGAAAGGCGAGGCAAGGGAAAGCAGGAATGGGAAGAAAAGCGACGCAAGGGTAGAAAGGCGAGGAAAGGGAAAGCAGGAATGGGAAGAAAGGAGACGCAAGGGAAGAAAGGCGATGCAAGGGAAAGCAGGAATGGGAAGAAAGGCGACACAAGGAAAGAAAGGTGATACAAGTGAAGTAAGGCGATGCAAGGGAAGCAAGGCGACGCAAGGGAAAGTAGGAACGGGAAGAAAGGCGCCGCAAGGGAAATAACGCGACGGAAGTGAAGAAAGGCGACGCAAGGGAAAGCAGGAATGGTAAGAAAGGCGACGCAAGGGAAGAAAGCCGATGCAAGTGAAGAAAGGCGACGCAAGGGAAGCAAGGCGACGCAAGGGAAAGCAGGAACGGGAAGAAAGGCGACGCAAGGGAAATAACGCGACGCAAGTGAAGAAAGGCGACGCAAGGGAAAGCAGGAACGGGAAGAAAGGCGACGGAAGGGAAGAACGGCGACGCAAGGGAAGCAAGGCGACGCAAGAGAAAGCAGGAATGGTAAGGAAGGCGACGCAAGGAAAGAAATGCGATGCAAGGGAAAGCAGGAATATAAAGAAAGGCGACGCAAGGGAAGAAAGCCGATGCAAGTGAAGAAAGGCGACGCAAGGGAAGCAAGGCGACGCAGGAGAAAGCAGGAGGGGTAAGAAAGGCGAGGCAAGGGTAGAATAACGAGGCAAAGGGAAAGCAGGAATGGGAAGAAAGGCGACGCAAGGGAAGAAAGGCGATGCAAGAGAAGAAAGGCGACGCAAGGGAAGAAAGGCGTTGCAAGGGAAGCAAGGCGACGCAAGGGAAAGCAGGAACGGGAAGAAAGCCGATGCAAGGGAAGAAAGACGATGCAAGGGAAGAAACGCGTTGCAAGGGAAGCAAGGCGGCGCAAGGCAAAGCAGGATTGAGAAGAAAGGCGACGCAAGAGAAAGCAGGAACGGGAAGAAATGCGACGCAAGGGAAGAATGGCGACGCAAGGGAAAGAAGGAATGGGAAGAAAGGCGATGCAACGGAAAGCAGGAACGCGAAGAAAGGAAACGCATGGAAAGAAAGGCGACGAAAGGGAAAGCAGGAACGGGAAGAATGGCGACGCAAGGGAAAGCAAGTACGAGAAGAAAGGCGACGCAAGGGAAAGCTGGAACGGTAGGAAAGGTGACGCAAGAGTAAGCAGGAACGGTAAGAAAGGCTACGCAAGGGAAGAAAGGCGGCGCAAGGAATGAAAGGCGATGCAAGGGAAAGCCGGAATGGGAAGAAAGGCGATGCAAGGGAAGAAAGGCGAGGCACGGGAAAGCAGGAATGGGAAGAAAAGCGACGCAAGGGTTGAAAGGCGAGGCAAGGGAAAGCAGGAATGGGAAGAAAGGAGACGCAAGGGAAGAAAGGCGATGCAAGGGAAAGCAGGAATGGGAAGAAAGGCGACACAAGGAAAGAAAGGTGATACAAGTGAAGTAAGGCGATGCAAGGGAAGCAAGGCGACGCAAGGGAAAGTAGGAACGGGAAGAAAGGCGCCGCAAGGGAAATAACGCGACGGAAGTGAAGAAAGGCGACGCAAGGGAAAGCAGGAATGGTAAGAAAGGCGACGCAAGGGAAGAAAGCCGATGCAAGTGAAGAAAGGCGACGCAAGGGAAGCAAGGCGACGCAAGGGAAAGCAGGAACGGGAAGAAAGGCGACGCAAGGGCAATAACGCGACGCAAGTGAAGAAAGGCGACGCAAGGGAAAGCAGGAACGGGAAGAAAGGCGACGGAAGGGAAGAACGGCGACGCAAGGGAAGCAAGGCGACGCAAGAGAAAGCAGGAATGGTAAGGAAGGCGACGCAAGGAAAGAAATGCGATGCAAGGGAAAGCAGGAATATAAAGAAAGGCGACGCAAGGGAAGAAAGCCGATGCAAGTGAAGAAAGGCGACGCAAGGGAAGCAAGGCGACGCAGGAGAAAGCAGGAGGGGTAAGAAAGGCGAGGCAAGGGTAGAATAACGAGGCAAAGGGAAAGCAGGAATGGGAAGAAAGGCGACGCAAGGGAAGAAAGGCGATGCAAGAGAAGAAAGGCGACGCAAGGGAAGAAAGGCGTTGCAAGGGAAGCAAGGCGACGCAAGGGAAAGCAGGAACGGGAAGAAAGCCGATGCAAGGGAAGAAAGCCGATGCAAGGGAAGTAACGCGTTGCAAGGGAAGCAAGGCGGCGCAAGGCAAAGCAGGATTGAGAAGAAAGGCGACGCAAGAGAAAGCAGGAACGGGAAGAAATGCGACGCAAGGGAAGAAAGGCGACGCAAGGGATAGCAGAAACGTGAAGAAAGGCGACGCAAGGGAAGAAAGGCGATGCAAGAGAAAGCAAGAACGGGATGTAAGGCGACGCAAGGGAAAACAGGAACGGGAAGAAAGCCGATGCAAGGGAAGAAAGACGATGCAAGGGAAGAAACGCGTTGCAAGGGAAGCAAGGCGGCGCAAGGGAAAGCAAGATTGAGAAGAAAGGCGACGCAAGAGAAAGCAGGAACGGGAAGAAATGCGACGCAAGGGAAGAATGGCGACGCAAGGGAAAGAAGGAATGGGAAGAAAGGCGATGCAACGGAAAGCAGGAACGCGAAGAAAGGAAACGCATGGAAAGAAAGGCGACGAAAGGGAAAGCAGGAACGGGAAGAATGGCGACGCAAGGGAAAGCAAGTACGAGAAGAAAGGCGACGCAAGGGAAAGCTGGAACGGTAGGAAAGGTGACGCAAGAGTAAGCAGGAACGGTAAGAAAGGCTACGCAAGGGAAGAAAGGCGGCGCAAGGAATGAAAGGCGATGCAAGGGAAAGCCGGAATGGGAAGAAAGGCGATGCAAGGGAAGAAAGGCGAGGCACGGGAAAGCAGGAATGGGAAGAAAAGCGACGCAAGGGTAGAAAGGCGAGGCAAGGGAAAGCAGGAATGGGAAGAAAGGAGACGCAAGGGAAGAAAGGCGATGCAAGGGAAAGCAGGAATGGGAAGAAAGGCGACACAAGGAAAGAAAGGTGATACAAGTGAAGTAAGGCGATGCAAGGGAAGCAAGGCGACGCAAGGGAAAGTAGGAACGGGAAGAAAGGCGCCGCAAGGGAAATAACGCGACGGAAGTGAAGAAAGGCGACGCAAGGGAAAGCAGGAATGGTAAGAAAGGCGACGCAAGGGAAGAAAGCCGATGCAAGTGAAGAAAGGCGACGCAAGGGAAGCGAGGCGACGCAAGGGAAAGCAGGAACGGGAAGAAAGGCGACGCAAGGGCAATAACGCGACGCAAGTGAAGAAAGGCGACGCAAGGGAAAGCAGGAACGGGAAGAAAGGCGACGGAAGGGAAGAACGGCGACGCAAGGGAAGCAAGGCGACGCAAGAGAAAGCAGGAATGGTAAGGAAGGCGACGCAAGGAAAGAAATGCGATGCAAGGGAAAGCAGGAATATAAAGAAAGGCGACGCAAGGGAAGAAAGCCGATGCAAGTGAAGAAAGGCGACGCAAGGGAAGCAAGGCGACGCAGGAGAAAGCAGGAGGGGTAAGAAAGGCGAGGCAAGGGTAGAATAACGAGGCAAAGGGAAAGCAGGAATGGGAAGAAAGGCGACGCAAGGGAAGAAAGGCGATGCAAGAGAAGAAAGGCGACGCAAGGGAAGAAAGGCGTTGCAAGGGAAGCAAGGCGACGCAAGGGAAAGCAGGAACGGGAAGAAAGCCGATGCAAGGGAAGAAAGACGATGCAAGGGAAGAAACGCGTTGCAAGGGAAGCAAGGCGGCGCAAGGCAAAGCAGGATTGAGAAGAAAGGCGACGCAAGAGAAAGCAGGAACGGGAAGAAATGCGACGCAAGGGAAGAAAGGCGACGCAAGGGATAGCAGAAACGTGAAGAAAGGCGACGCAAGGGAAGAAAGGCGATGCAAGAGAAAGCAAGAACGGGATGTAAGGCGACGCAAGGGAAAAAAGGAACGGGAAGAAAGCCGATGCAAGGGAAGAAAGACGATGCAAGGGAAGAAACGCGTTGCAAGGGAAGCAAGGCGGCGCAAGGGAAAGCAGGATTGAGAAGAAAGGCGACGCAAGAGAAAGCAGGAACGGGAAGAAATGCGACGCAAGGGAAGAATGGCGACGCAAGGGAAAGAAGGAATGGGAAGAAAGGCGATGCATGGGGAGAAAGGGGACGCAAAGGAAAGCAGAAATGGGAAGAAAGGCGACGCAAGGGAAGAAAGGCGATGCAAGGGAAGTAAGGTGATGCAATGGAAGAAAGGCAACGCAAGGGAAATGAGGAACGGGAAGATAGGCGACGCAAGGGTAGAAAGGCGACGCAAGGGAGCGCAGGACCGGGAAGAAAGGAGACGCATGGGAAAGCAGGAACGGGAAGAAAGGCGACGCGAGGGGAGAAAGGCGACGCAAGGGAAATCAGGATTGAGAAGAAAGGCGACGCAAGGGAAAGCAGAAGCGCGAAGAAAGGAAACGCATGGAAAGAAAGGCGACGAAAGGGAAAGCAGGAACGGGAAGAAAGGCGACGTGAGGGAAAGCAAGTACGAGAAGAAAGGCGACGCAAGGGAAAGCAGGATTGAGAAGGAAGGCGACGCAAGGGAAAGCAGGAACGCGAAGAAAGGAAACGCATGGAAAGAAAGGCGACGACAGGGAAAGCAGGATCGGGAAGAATGGCGACGCAAGGGAAAGCAAGTACGAGAAGAAAGGCGACGCAAGGGAAAGCTGGAACGGTAGGAAAGGTGACGCAAGAGTAAGCAGGAACGGTAAGAAAGGCTACGCAAGGGAAGAAAGGCGGCGCAAGGAATGAAAGGCGATGCAAGGGAAAGCAGGAATGGGAAGAAAAGCGACGCAAGGGTAGAAAGGCGAGGCAAGGGAAAGCAGGAATGGGAAGAACGGAGACGCAAGGGAAGAAAGGCGATGCAAGGGAAAGCAGGAATGGGAAGAAAGGCGACACAAGGGAAGAAAGGCGATACAAGTGAAGAAAGGCGATGCAAGGGAAAGCAGGAACGGGAAGAAAGGAGATGCATGGGAAGAAAGGCGACGCAAGGGAAGAAAGGCGACGCAAGGGAAAGCAGGAACAGGAAGAAAGGCGACGCAAGGGAAATAACGCGACGGAAGTGAAGAAAGGCGACGCAAGGGAAAGCAGGAACGGGAAGAAAGGCGACGCAAAGAAAGAAATTCGACGCACGGTAAAGTAGTAACGGAAAGAAAGGCGTCGCAAGGGAAGAAAGGGGACGCAAGGGATGATAGGCGACGCAAGGGAAAGCAAGAATGGGAAGAAAGGCGACGCAAGGGAAGAAAGGCGATGCAAGGGTAAGCAGGAATGGGAAGAAAGGCGATGCATGGGGAGAAAGGGGAAGCAAAGGAAAGCAGAAATGGGAAGAAAGGCGACGCAAGGGAAGAAAGGCGATGCAAGGGAAGTATGGTGATGCAATGGAAGCAAGGCGACGCAAGGGAAATCAGGAACGGGAAGATAGGCGACGCAAGGGTAGAAAGGCGACGCAAGGGAGCGCAGGACCGGGAAGAAAGGAGACGCATGGGAAAGCAGGAACGGGAAGAAAAGCGACGTGAGGGAAGAAAGGCGACTCAAGGGAAAGCAGGAACGGGAAGAAAGGCGCCGCAAGGGAAATAACGCGACGGAAGTGAAGAAAGGCGACGCAAGGGAAAGCAGGAATGGTAAGAAAGGCGACGCAAGGGAAGAAAGCCGATGCAAGTGAAGAAAGGCGACGCAAGGGAAGCAAGGCGACGCAAGGGAAAGCAGGAACGGGAAGAAAGGCGACGCAAGGGCAATAACGCGACGCAAGTGAAGAAAGGCGACGCAAGGGAAAGCAGGAACGGGAAGAAAGGCGACGGAAGGGAAGAACGGCGACGCAAGGGAAGCAAGGCGACGCAAGAGAAAGCAGGAATGGTAAGGAAGGCGACGCAAGGAAAGAAATGCGATGCAAGGGAAAGCAGGAATATAAAGAAAGGCGACGCAAGGGAAGAAAGCCGATGCAAGTGAAGAAAGGCGACGCAAGGGAAGCAAGGCGACGCAGGAGAAAGCAGGAGGGGTAAGAAAGGCGAGGCAAGGGTAGAATAACGAGGCAAAGGGAAAGCAGGAATGGGAAGAAAGGCGACGCAAGGGAAGAAAGGCGATGCAAGAGAAGAAAGGCGACGCAAGGGAAGAAAGGCGTTGCAAGGGAAGCAAGGCGACGCAAGGGAAAGCAGGAACGGGAAGAAAGCCGATGCAAGGGAAGAAAGCCGATGCAAGGGAAGTAACGCGTTGCAAGGGAAGCAAGGCGGCGCAAGGCAAAGCAGGATTGAGAAGAAAGGCGACGCAAGAGAAAGCAGGAACGGGAAGAAATGCGACGCAAGGGAAGAAAGGCGACGCAAGGGATAGCAGAAACGTGAAGAAAGGCGACGCAAGGGAAGAAAGGCGATGCAAGAGAAAGCAAGAACGGGATGTAAGGCGACGCAAGGGAAAACAGGAACGGGAAGAAAGCCGATGCAAGGGAAGAAAGACGATGCAAGGGAAGAAACGCGTTGCAAGGGAAGCAAGGCGGCGCAAGGGAAAGCAAGATTGAGAAGAAAGGCGACGCAAGAGAAAGCAGGAACGGGAAGAAATGCGACGCAAGGGAAGAATGGCGACGCAAGGGAAAGAAGGAATGGGAAGAAAGGCGATGCAACGGAAAGCAGGAACGCGAAGAAAGGAAACGCATGGAAAGAAAGGCGACGAAAGGGAAAGCAGGAACGGGAAGAATGGCGACGCAAGGGAAAGCAAGTACGAGAAGAAAGGCGACGCAAGGGAAAGCTGGAACGGTAGGAAAGGTGACGCAAGAGTAAGCAGGAACGGTAAGAAAGGCTACGCAAGGGAAGAAAGGCGGCGCAAGGAATGAAAGGCGATGCAAGGGAAAGCCGGAATGGGAAGAAAGGCGATGCAAGGGAAGAAAGGCGAGGCACGGGAAAGCAGGAATGGGAAGAAAAGCGACGCAAGGGTAGAAAGGCGAGGCAAGGGAAAGCAGGAATGGGAAGAAAGGAGACGCAAGGGAAGAAAGGCGATGCAAGGGAAAGCAGGAATGGGAAGAAAGGCGACACAAGGAAAGAAAGGTGATACAAGTGAAGTAAGGCGATGCAAGGGAAGCAAGGCGACGCAAGGGAAAGTAGGAACGGGAAGAAAGGCGCCGCAAGGGAAATAACGCGACGGAAGTGAAGAAAGGCGACGCAAGGGAAAGCAGGAATGGTAAGAAAGGCGACGCAAGGGAAGAAAGCCGATGCAAGTGAAGAAAGGCGACGCAAGGGAAGCGAGGCGACGCAAGGGAAAGCAGGAACGGGAAGAAAGGCGACGCAAGGGCAATAACGCGACGCAAGTGAAGAAAGGCGACGCAAGGGAAAGCAGGAACGGGAAGAAAGGCGACGGAAGGGAAGAACGGCGACGCAAGGGAAGCAAGGCGACGCAAGAGAAAGCAGGAATGGTAAGGAAGGCGACGCAAGGAAAGAAATGCGATGCAAGGGAAAGCAGGAATATAAAGAAAGGCGACGCAAGGGAAGAAAGCCGATGCAAGTGAAGAAAGGCGACGCAAGGGAAGCAAGGCGACGCAGGAGAAAGCAGGAGGGGTAAGAAAGGCGAGGCAAGGGTAGAATAACGAGGCAAAGGGAAAGCAGGAATGGGAAGAAAGGCGACGCAAGGGAAGAAAGGCGATGCAAGAGAAGAAAGGCGACGCAAGGGAAGAAAGGCGTTGCAAGGGAAGCAAGGCGACGCAAGGGAAAGCAGGAACGGGAAGAAAGCCGATGCAAGGGAAGAAAGACGATGCAAGGGAAGAAACGCGTTGCAAGGGAAGCAAGGCGGCGCAAGGCAAAGCAGGATTGAGAAGAAAGGCGACGCAAGAGAAAGCAGGAACGGGAAGAAATGCGACGCAAGGGAAGAAAGGCGACGCAAGGGATAGCAGAAACGTGAAGAAAGGCGACGCAAGGGAAGAAAGGCGATGCAAGAGAAAGCAAGAACGGGATGTAAGGCGACGCAAGGGAAAAAAGGAACGGGAAGAAAGCCGATGCAAGGGAAGAAAGACGATGCAAGGGAAGAAACGCGTTGCAAGGGAAGCAAGGCGGCGCAAGGGAAAGCAGGATTGAGAAGAAAGGCGACGCAAGAGAAAGCAGGAACGGGAAGAAATGCGACGCAAGGGAAGAATGGCGACGCAAGGGAAAGAAGGAATGGGAAGAAAGGCGATGCATGGGGAGAAAGGGGACGCAAAGGAAAGCAGAAATGGGAAGAAAGGCGACGCAAGGGAAGAAAGGCGATGCAAGGGAAGTAAGGTGATGCAATGGAAGAAAGGCAACGCAAGGGAAATGAGGAACGGGAAGATAGGCGACGCAAGGGTAGAAAGGCGACGCAAGGGAGCGCAGGACCGGGAAGAAAGGAGACGCATGGGAAAGCAGGAACGGGAAGAAAGGCGACGCGAGGGGAGAAAGGCGACGCAAGGGAAATCAGGATTGAGAAGAAAGGCGACGCAAGGGAAAGCAGAAGCGCGAAGAAAGGAAACGCATGGAAAGAAAGGCGACGAAAGGGAAAGCAGGAACGGGAAGAAAGGCGACGTGAGGGAAAGCAAGTACGAGAAGAAAGGCGACGCAAGGGAAAGCAGGATTGAGAAGGAAGGCGACGCAAGGGAAAGCAGGAACGCGAAGAAAGGAAACGCATGGAAAGAAAGGCGACGACAGGGAAAGCAGGATCGGGAAGAATGGCGACGCAAGGGAAAGCAAGTACGAGAAGAAAGGCGACGCAAGGGAAAGCTGGAACGGTAGGAAAGGTGACGCAAGAGTAAGCAGGAACGGTAAGAAAGGCTACGCAAGGGAAGAAAGGCGGCGCAAGGAATGAAAGGCGATGCAAGGGAAAGCAGGAATGGGAAGAAAAGCGACGCAAGGGTAGAAAGGCGAGGCAAGGGAAAGCAGGAATGGGAAGAACGGAGACGCAAGGGAAGAAAGGCGATGCAAGGGAAAGCAGGAATGGGAAGAAAGGCGACACAAGGGAAGAAAGGCGATACAAGTGAAGAAAGGCGATGCAAGGGAAAGCAGGAACGGGAAGAAAGGAGATGCATGGGAAGAAAGGCGACGCAAGGGAAGAAAGGCGACGCAAGGGAAAGCAGGAACAGGAAGAAAGGCGACGCAAGGGAAATAACGCGACGGAAGTGAAGAAAGGCGACGCAAGGGAAAGCAGGAACGGGAAGAAAGGCGACGCAAAGAAAGAAATTCGACGCACGGTAAAGTAGTAACGGAAAGAAAGGCGTCGCAAGGGAAGAAAGGGGACGCAAGGGATGATAGGCGACGCAAGGGAAAGCAAGAATGGGAAGAAAGGCGACGCAAGGGAAGAAAGGCGATGCAAGGGTAAGCAGGAATGGGAAGAAAGGCGATGCATGGGGAGAAAGGGGAAGCAAAGGAAAGCAGAAATGGGAAGAAAGGCGACGCAAGGGAAGAAAGGCGATGCAAGGGAAGTATGGTGATGCAATGGAAGCAAGGCGACGCAAGGGAAATCAGGAACGGGAAGATAGGCGACGCAAGGGTAGAAAGGCGACGCAAGGGAGCGCAGGACCGGGAAGAAAGGAGACGCATGGGAAAGCAGGAACGGGAAGAAAAGCGACGTGAGGGAAGAAAGGCGACTCAAGGGAAAGCAGGAACGGGAAGAAAGGCGCCGCAAGGGAAATAACGCGACGGAAGTGAAGAAAGGCGACGCAAGGGAAAGCAGGAATGGTAAGAAAGGCGACGCAAGGGAAGAAAGCCGATGCAAGTGAAGAAAGGCGAAGCAAGGGAAAGCAGGAACGGGAAGAAAGGCCACGCAAGGGAAATAACGCGACGCAAGTGAAGAAAGGCGACGCAAGGGAAAGCAGGAACGGGAAGAAAGGCGACGGAAGGGAAGAAAGGCGACGCAAGGGAAGCAAGGCGACGCAAGAGAAAGCAGGAATGGTAAGGAAGGCGACGCAAGGGAAGAAATGCGATGCAAGGGAAAGCAGGAATGGGAAGAAAGGCGACGCAAGGGAAGAAAGCCGATGGAAGTGAAGAAAGGCAACGCAAGGGAAGCAAGGCGACGCAGGATAAAGCAGGAGGGGTAAGAAAGGCAAGGCAAGGGTAGAATAACGAGGCAAGGGAAAGCAGGAATGGGAAGAAAGGCGACGCAAGGGAAGAAAGGCGATGCAAGAGAAGAAAGGCGACGCAAGGGAAGAAAGGCGACGCAAGAGTAAGCAAGAACGGGATGTAAGGCGACGCAAGGGAAAGCAGGAACGAGAAGAAGGGCAACGCTCGGAAACAAAGTCAACGCAAGGGAAAGCAGGAACGGGAAGAAAGGCGACGCAAAGAAAGAAATTCGACGCAAGGTAAAGTAGTAACGGAAAGAAAGGCGTCGCATGGGAAGAAAGGGGACGCAAGGGATGATAGTCGACGCAAGGGAAAGCAAGAATGGGAAGAAAGGCGACGCAAGGGAAGAAAGGCGATGCAAGGGTAAGCAGGAATGGGAAGAAAGGCGATGCATGGGGAGAAAGGGGACGCAAAGGAAAGCAGAAATGGGAAGAAAGGCGACGCAAGGGAAGAAAGGCGATGCAAGGGAAGTATGGTGATGCAATGGAAGCAAGGCGACGCAAGGGAAATCAGGAACGGGAAGATAGGCGACGCAAGGGTAGAAAGGCGACGCAAGGGAGCGCAGGACCGGGAAGAAAGGAGACGCATGGGAAAGCAGGAACGGGAAGAAAAGCGACGTGAGGGAAGAAAGGCGACGCAAGGGAAAGCAGGATTGAGAAGAAAGGCGACGCAAGGGAAAGCAGGAACGCGAAGAAAGGAAACGCATGGAAAGAAAGGCGACAAAAGGGAAAGCAGGAACGGGAAGAATGGCGACGCAAGGGAAAGCAAGTACGAGAAGAAAGGCGACGCAAGGGAAAGCTGGAACGGTAGGAAAGGTGACGCAAGAGTAAGCAGGAACGGTAAGAAAGGCTACGCAAGGGAAGAAAGGCGGCGCAAGGAATGAAAGGCGATGCAAGTGAAAGCAGGAATGGGAAGAAAGGCGACGCAAGGGTAGAAAGGCGAGGCAAGGGAAAGCAGGAATGGGAAGAAAAGCGACGCAAGGGTAGAAAGGCGAGGAAAGGGAAAGCAGGAATGGGAATAAAGAAGACGCTAGGGTAGAAAGGCGAAGCAAGGGAAAGCAGGAATGGGAAGAAAAGCGACGCAAGGGTAGAAAGGCGAGGCAAGGGAAAGCAGGAATGGGAAGAACGGAGACGCAAGGGAAGAAAGGCGATACAAGTGAAGAAAGGCGATGCAAGGGAAGCAAGGCGACGCAAGGGAAAGTAGGAACGGGAAGAAAGGCGCCGCAAGGGAAATAACGCGACGGAAGTGAAGAAAGGCGACGCAAGGGAAAGCAGGAACGGGAAGAAAGGAGATGCATGGGAAGAAAGGCGACGCAAGGGAAGAAAGGCGACGCAAGGGAAAGCAGGAACAGGAAGAAAGGCGACGCAAGTGAAAGCAGGAACGGGAAGAAAGGTGACGGAAGGGAAGAAAGGCGACGCAAGGGAAGAAAGGCGACGCAAGGGAAAGCAGGAACAGGAAGAAAGGCGACGCAAGGGAAAAATGCGACGCAAGGGAAGGCATGAACGGGAAGAAAGGAGACGCAAGGTAAGAAATAAGATCCACGGGAAGAAAGGCGTCGCAAGGGAAGCAAGGTGACGCAAGGGAAAGCAGGATTGAGAAGAAAGGTGACGCAAGAGAAAGCAGGAACGCGAAGAAAGGCGACGCAAGGGAAGAAAGGTGACACAAGAGAAAGCAGAAACGGGAAGTAAGGCGTCGGAAGGGAAAGGAGGAACGAGAAGAAAGGCGAAGCAAGGTAAGCAGGAACGGGAAGAAAGGCGATGCCAGGGAAAGGAGGAACAGGAAGAAAGGCACCGCAAGGGAAGATAGGCGACGCAAGGGAAGAAAGGCGACGCAAGGGAAAGCAGTAACGGGAAGAAAGGCGACACAAGGGAAATAACGCGAAGCAAGGCCAGAAAGGCGACGCAAGGGAAGCAAGGCGACACAAGGGAGAGCAGGAATGGTAAGAAAGGCGACGCAAGGGAAGAAAGGCGATGCAAGTGAAGAAAGGCGACGCAAGGGAAGCAAGGCGGCGCAAGGGAAAGCAGGAATGGTAAGAAAGGCGACACAAGGGAAGAAAGGCGATGCAAGTGAAGAAAGGCGACGCAAGGGAAGCAAGGCGACGCAAGGGAAATCAGGAACGGGAAGAAAGGCGACGCAAGGGAAATAACGCGACGCAGGTGAAGAAAGGCGACGCAAGGGAAAGCAGGAACGGGAAGAAAAGCGATGGAAGGGAAGAAAGGCGACGCAAGGGAAGCAAGGCGACGCAAGAGAAAGCAGGAATGGGAAGAAAGGAGACGCAAGGGAAGAAAGGCGATGCAAGGGAAAGCAGGAATGGGAAGAAAGGCGACACAAGGGAAGAAAGGCGATACAAGTGAAGAAAGGCGATGCAAGGGAAGCAAGGCGACGCAAGGGAAAGTAGGAACGGGAAGAAAGGCGCCGCAAGGGAAATAACGCGACGGAAGTGAAGAAAGGCGACGCAGGGGAAAGCAGGAACGGGAAGAAAGGAGATGCATGGGAAGAAAGGCGACGCAAGGGAAGAAAGGCGACGCAAGGGAAAGCAGGAACAGGAAGAAAGGTGACGCAAGTGAAAGCAGGAACGGGAAGAAAGGTGACGGAAGGGAAGAAAGGCGACGCAAGGGAAGAAAGGCGACGCAAGGGAAAGCAGGAACAGGAAGAAAGGCGACGCAAGGGAAAAATGCGACGCAAGGGAAGGCATGAACGGGAGGAAAGGAGACGCAAGGTAAGAAATAAGATCCACGGGAAGAAAGGCGTCGCAAGGGAAGCAAGGCGACGCAAGGGAAAGCAGGATTGAGAAGAAAGGTGACGCAAGAGAAAGCAGGAACGCGAAGAAAGGCGACGCAAGAGAAGAAAGGTGACACAAGAGAAAGCAGAAACGGGAAGAAAGGCGTCGGAAGGGAAAGGAGGAACGAGAAGAAAGGCGAAGCAAGGTAAGCAGGAACGGGAAGAAAGGCGATGCCAGGGAAAGGAGGAACAGGAAGAAAGGCACCGCAAGGGAAGATAGGCGACGCAAGGGAAGAAAGGCGACGCAAGGGAAAGCAGTAACGGGAAGAAAGGCGACACAAGGGAAATAACGCGAAGCAAGGCCAGAAAGGCGACGCAAGGGAAGCAAGGCGACGCAAGGGAGAGCAGGAATGGTAAGAAAGGCGACGCAAGGGAAGAAAGGCGATGCAAGTGAAGAAAGGCGACGCAAGGGTAGCAAGGCGACGCAAGGGAAAGCAGGAATGGTAAGAAAGGCGACACAAGGGAAGAAAGGCGATGCAAGTGAAGAAAGGCGACGCAAGGGAAGCAAGGCGACGCAAGGGAAATCAGGAACGGGAAGAAAGGCGACGCAAGGGAAATAACGCGACGCAAGTGAAGAAAGGCGACGCAAGGGAAAGCAGGAACGGGAAGAAAAGCGATGGAAGGGAAGAAAGGCGACGCAAGGGAAGCAAGGCGATGCAAGAGAAAGCAGGAATGGGAAGAAAGGAGACGCAAGGGAAGAAAGGCGATGCAAGGGAAAGCAGGAATGGGAAGAAAGGCGACACAAGGGAAGAAAGGCGATACAAGTGAAGAAAGGCGATGCAAGGGAAGCAAGGCGACGCAAGGGAAAGTAGGAACGGGAAGAAAGGCGCCGCAAGGGAAATAACGCGACGGAAGTGAAGAAAGGCGACGCAAGGGAAAGCAGGAACGGGAAGAAAGGAGATGCATGGGAAGAAAGGCGGCGCAAGGGAAGAAAGGCGACGCAAGGGAAAGCAGGAACAGGAAGAAAGGCGACGCAAGTGAAAGCAGGAACGGGAAGAAAGGTGACGGAAGGGAAGAAAGGCGACGCAAGGGAAGAAAGGCGACGCAAGGGAAAGCAGGAACAGGAAGAAAGGCGACGCAAGGGAAAAATGCGACGCAAGGGAAGGCATGAACAGGAAGAAAGGAGACGCAAGGTAAGAAATAAGATCCACGGGAAGAAAGGCGTCGCAAGGGAAGCAAGGCGACGCAAGGGAAAGCAGGATTGAGAAGAAAGGTGACGCAAGAGAAAGCAGGAACGCGAAGAAAGGCGACGCAAGGGAAGAAAGGTGACACAAGAGAAAGCAGAAACGGGAAGTAAGGCGTCGGAAGGGAAAGGAGGAACGAGAAGAAAGGCGAAGCAAGGTAAGCAGGAACGGGAAGAAAGGCGATGCCAGGGAAAGGAGGAACAGGAAGAAAGGCACCGCAAGGGAAGATAGGCGACGCAAGGGAAGAAAGGCGATGCAAGGGAAAGCAGTAACGGGAAGAAAGGCGACACAAGGGAAATAACGCGAAGCAAGGCCAGAAAGGCGACGCAAGGGAAGCAAGGCGACGCAAGGGAGAGCAGGAATGGTAAGAAAGGCGACGCAAGGGAAGAAAGGCGATGCAAGTGAAGAAAGGCGACCCAAGGGAAGCAAGGCGGCGCAAGGGAACGCAGGAACGGGAAGAAAGGCGACGCAAGGGAAATAACGCCACGCAAGTGAAGAAAGGCGACGCAAGGGAAAGCAGGAACGGGAAGAAAAGCGATGGAAGGGAAGAAAGGCGACGCAAGGGAAGCAAGGCGACGCAAGAGAAAGCACGAATGGTAAGGAAGGCGACGCAAGGGAAGAAAGGCAACGCAAGGGAAAGCAGGAATGGTAAGAAAGGCGACGCAAGGGAAGAAAGGCGACGCAAGGGAAAACAGGAACGGGAAGAAAGCAGATGCAAGGGAAGAAAGACGACGCAAGGGAAGAAACGCGTTGCAAGGGAAGCAAGGCGGCGCAAGGGAAAGCAGGATTGAGAAGAAAGGCGACGCAAGAGAAAACAGGAACGGGAAGAAATGCGACGCAAGGGAAGAAAGGCGACGCAAGGGAAAGCAGAAACGTGAAGAAAGGCGACGTAAGGGAAGAAAGGCGACGCAAGAGAAAGCAAGAACGGGATGTAAGGCGACGCAAGGGAATGCAGGAACGAGAAGAAGGGCAACGCACGGAAACAAAGTCGATGCAAGGGAAAGCAGGAACGGGCAGAAAGGCGACGCAAGGAAAGAAAGGCGATGCAAGGTAAAGTAGGAACGGAAAGAAAGGTGTCGCAAGGGAAGAAAGGGGATGCAAGTGAAGAAAGGCGACGCAAGGGAAGCAAGGCGACGCAGGAGAAAGCAGGAGGGGTAAGAAAGGCGAGGCAAGGGTAGAATGACGAGGCAAGGGAAAGCAGGAATGGGAAGAAAGGTGACGCAAGGGAAGAAAGGCGATGCAAGAGAAGAAAGGCGACGCAAGGTAACGCAGGAACGGGAAGAAAGCCGACGCAAGGGAAATAACGCGAAGCAAGGGAAGAAAGGTGACGCAAGGGAAGCAAGGCGACGCAAGGGAAAGCAGGAATGGTAAGAAAAGCGACGAAAGGGTAGAAAGGAGAGGCAAGGGAAAGCAGGAATGGGAAGAAAGGCGACGCAAGGGAAGAAAGGCGATGCAAGAGAAGAAAGGCGACGCAAGGGAAGAAAGGCGACGCAAGGGAAAGCAGGAATGGGAAGAAAGGCAACGCAAGGGAAGAAAGGCAATGCAAGGTAAAGTAGGAACGGAAAGAAAGGCGTCGCAAGGGAAGAAAGGGGATGCAAGGGAAGATAGGCGACGCAAGGGAAAGCATGAATGGTAAGAAAGGCGACGGAAGGGTAGATAGGCGACGCAAGGGAAAGCAGGAATGGGAAGAAAGGCGACGCAAGGGAAGAAAGGCGATGCAAGGGAAGTAAGGTGATGCAATGGAAGCAAGGCGACGCAAGGGAAATCAGGAACGGGAAGATAGGCGACGCAAGGGTAGAAAGGCGACGCAAGGGAGCGCAGGACCGGGAAGAAAGGAGACGCATGGGAAAGCAGGAACGGGAAGAAAGGCGACACGAGGCAAGAAAGGCGACACACGGTTAAGCAAGGATGGGATGAATACCGACGCACGGGACGGAAGGCGACGCAAGGGAAGAAAGGCGACGCAAGGGCAAGCAGGATTGAGAAGAAAGGCGGAGCAAGAGAAAGCAGGAAAGCGAAGAAAGGAAATGCATGGAAAGAAAGGCGACGAAAGGGAAAGCAGGAATGGGAAGAAAGTTTACGCAAGGGAAAGCTGGAACGGTAGGAAAGGTGACGCAAGAGTAAGCAGGAACGGTAAGAACGGCTACGCAAGGGAAGTACGGCGGAGCAAGGAATGAAAGGCGATGCAAGGGAAAGCAGGAATGGGAAGAAAGGCGATGCAAGGGAAGCAAGGCAATGCAAGGGAAAGCAGGAATGGGAAGAAAGGCGACGCAAGGGAAGAAAGCCGATGCAAGTGACGAAAGGCGACGCAAAGGGAAGCAAGGCGACGCAAGGGAAAGCAGGAATGGTAAGTAAGGCGACGCAAGGGTAGAAAGGCAATGCAAGGGAAAGCAGGAATGGGAAGAAAGGCGACGCAAGGGAAGAAAGCCGATGCAAGTGAAGAAAGGCGACGCAAGGGAAGCAAGGCGACGCAGGAGAAAGCAGGAGGGGTAAGAAAGGCGAGGCAAGGGTAGAATGACGAGGCAAGGGAAAGCAGGAATGGGAAGTAAGGTGACGCAAGGGAAGAAAGGCGATGCAAGAGAAGAAAGGCGACGCAAGGGAAGCAAGGCGACACAAGGGAACGCAGGAACGGGAAGAAAGCCGACGCAAGGGAAATAACGCGAAGCAAGGGAAGAAAGGCGACGCAAGGGAAGCAAGGCGACGCAAGGGAAAGCAGGAATGGTAAGAAAAGCGACGAAAGGGAAGAAAGGCGATACAAGAGAAGAAAGGCGATGCAAGGGAAGCATGGCGACGCAAGGGAAAGTAGGAACGGGAAGAAAGGCGCCGCAAGGGAAATAACGCGACGGAAGTGAAGAAAGGCGACGCAAGGGAAAGCAGGAACGGGAAGAAAGGAGATGCATGGGAAGAAAGGCGACGCAAGGGAAGAAAGGCGTTGCAAGGGAAAAAAGGCGGCGCAAGGCAAAGCAGGATTGAGAAGAAAGGCGACGCAAGAGAAAGCAGGAACGGGAAGAAATGCGACGCAAGGGAAGAAAGGCGACGCAAGGGATAGCAGAAACGTGAAGAAAGGCGACGCAAGGGAAGAAAGGCGATGCAAGAGAAAGATAGAACGGGATGTAAGGCGACGCGAGGGAAAACAGGAACGGGAAGAAAGCCGATGCAAGGGAAGAAAGACGATGCAAGGGAAGAAACGCGTTGCAAGGGAAGCAAGGCGGCGCAAGGGAAAGCAGGATTGAGAAGTAAGGCGACGCAAGAGAAAGCAGGAACGGGAAGAAATGCGACGCAAGGGAAGAATGGCGACGCAAGGGAAAGCAGGAATGGGAAGAAAGGCGATGCATGGGGAGAAAGGCGACGCAAGGGAAAGCAGGATTGAGAAGAAAGGCGACGCAAGGGAAAGCAGAAACGCGAAGAAAGGAAACGCATGGAAAGAAAGGCGACGAAAGGGAAAGCAGGAATGGGAAGAAAGGCGACACAAGGGAAAGCAGAAACGAGAAGAAAGGAAACGCATGGAAAGAAAGGCGACGAAAGGGAAAGCAGGAACGGGAAGAAAGGCGACGTGAGGGAAGAAAGGCGACGCAAGGGAAAGCAGGATTGAGAAGAAAGGCGACGCAAGGGAAAGCAGGAACGCGAAGAAAGGAAACGCATGGAAAGAAAGGCGACGAAAGGGAAAGCAGGAACGGGAAGAATGGCGACGCAAGGGAAAGCAAGTACGAGAAGAAAGGCGACGCAAGGGAAAGCTGGAACGGTAGGAAAGGTGATGCAAGAGTAAGCAGGAACGGCAAGAAAGGCTACGCAAGGGAAGAAAGGCGGCGCAAGGAATGAAAGGCGATGCAAGGGAAAGCAGGAATGGGAAGAAAGGCGACGCAAGGGTAGAAAGGCGACGCAAGGGAAAGCAGGAATGGGAAGAAAAGCGACGCAAGGGTAGAAAGGCGAGGCAAGGGAAAGCAGGAATGGGAAGAACGGAGACGCAAGGGAAGAAAGGCGATGCAAGGGAAAGCAGGAATGGGAAGAAAGGCGACACAAGGGAAGAAAGGCGATACAAGTGAAGAAAGGCGATGCAAGGGAAGCATGGCGACGCAAGGGAAAGTAGGAACGGGAAGAAAGGCGCCGCAAGGGAAATAACGCGACGGAAGTGAAGAAAGGCGACGCAAGGGAAAGCAGGAACGGGAAGAAAGGAGATGCATGGGAAGAAAGGCGACGCAAGGGAAGAAAGGCGACGCAAGGGAAAGCAGGAACAGGAAGAAAGGCGACGCAAGTGAAAGCAGGAACGGGAAGAAAGGTGACGGAAGGGAAGAAAGGCGACGCAAGGGAAGAAAGGCGACGCAAGGGAAAGCAGGAACAGGAAGAAAGGCGACGCAAGGGAAAAATGCGACGCAAGGGAAGGCATGAACGGGAAGAAAGGAGACGCAAGGTAAGAAATAAGATCCACGGGAAGAAAGGCGTCGCAAGGGAAGCAAGGCGACGCAAGGGAAAGCAGGATTGAGAAGAAAGGTGACGCAAGAGAAAGCAGGAATGGGAAGAAAGGCGACGCAAGTGAAGAAAGGCGACGCAAGGGAAATCAGGATTGAGAAGAAAGGCGACGCAAGGGAAAGCAGAAACGCGAAGAAAGGAAACGCATGGAAAGAAAGGCGACGAAAGGGAAAGCAGGAACGGGAAGAAAGGCGACGTGAGGGAAAGCAAGTACGAGAAGAAAGGCGACGAAAGGGAAAGCAGGATTGAGAAGGAAGGCGACGCAAGGGAAAGCAGGAACGCGAAGAAAGGAAACGCATGGAAAGAAAGGCGACGAAAGGGAAAGCAGGAACGGGAAGAATGGCGACGCAAGGGAAAGCAAGTACGAGAAGAAAGGCGACGCAAGGGAAAGCTGGAACGGTAGGAAAGGTGACGCAAGAGTAAGCAGGAACGGTAAGAAAGGCTACGCAAGGGAAGAAAGGCGGCGCAAGGAATGAAAGGCGATGCAAGGGAAAGCAGGAATGGGAAGAAAGGCGACGCAAGGGTAGAAAGGCGACGCAAGGGAAAGCAGGAATGGGAAGAAAAGCGACGCAAGGGTAGAAAGGCGAGGCAAGGGAAAGCAGGAATGGGAAGAACGGAGACGCAAGGGAAGAAAGGCGATGCAAGGGAAAGCAGGAATGGGAAGAAAGGCGACACAAGGGAAGAAAGGCGATACAAGTGAAGAAAGGCGATGCAAGGGAAAGCAGGAACGGGAAGAAAGGAGATGCATGGGAAGAAAGGCGACACAAGGGAAGAAAGGCGACGCAAGGGAAAGCAGGAACAGGAAGAAAGGCGACGCAAGGGAAATAACGCGACGGAAGTGAAGAAAGGCGACGCAAGGGAAAGCAGGAACGGGAAGAAAGGAGATGCATGGGAAGAAAGGCGACGCAAGGGAAAGCAGGAACGGGAAGAAAGGCGACGCAAGTGAAAGCAGGAACGGGAAGAAAGGTGACGGAAGGGAAGAAAGGCGACGCAAGGGAAGAAAGGCGAGGCAAGGGAAAGCAGGAATGGGAAGAAAAGCGACGCAAGGGTAGAAAGGCGAGGCAAGGGAAAGCAGGAATGGGAAGAAAGGAGACGCAAGGGAAGAAAGGCGATGCAAGGGAAAGCAGGAATGGGAAGAAAGGCGACACAAGGAAAGAAAGGTGATACAAGTGAAGTAAGGCGATGCAAGGGAAGCAAGGCGACGCAAGGGAAAGCAGGAACGGGAAGAAAGGCGCCGCAAGGGAAATAACGCGACGGAAGTGAAGAAAGGCGACGCAAGGGAAAGCAGGAATGGTAAGAAAGGCGACGCAAGGGAAGAAAGCCGATGCAAGTGAAGAAAGGCGACGCAAGGGAAGCAAGGCGACGCAAGGGAAAGCAGGAACGGGAAGAAAGGCGACGCAAGGGAAATAACGCGACGCAAGTGAAGAAAGGCGACGCAAGGGAAAGCAGGAACAGGAAGAAAGGCGACGGAAGGGAAGAAAGGCGACGCAAGGGAAGCAAGGCGACGCAAGAGAAAGCAGGAATGGTAAGGAAGGCGACGCAAGGAAAGAAATGCGAAGCAAGGGAAAGCAGGAATATAAAGAAAGGCGACGCAAGGGAAGAAAGCCGATGCAAGTGAACAAAGGCGACGCAAGGGAAGCAAGGCGACGCAGGAGAAAGCAGGAGGGGTAAGAAAGGCGAGGCAAGGGTAGAATAACGAGGCAAAGGGAAAGCAGGAATGGGAAGAAAGGCGACGCAAGGGAAGAAAGGCGATGCAAGAGAAGAATGGCGACGCAAGGGAAGAAAGGCGTTGCAAGGGAAACAAGGCGACGCAAGGGAAAGCAGGAACGGGAAGAAAGCCGATGCAAGGGAAGAAAGACGATGCAAGGGAAGAAACGCGTTGCAAGGGAAGCAAGGCGGCGCAAGGCAAAGCAGGATTGAGAAGAAAGGCGATGCAAGAGAAAGCAGGAACGGGAAGAAATGCGTCGCAAGGGAAGAAAGGCGACGCAAGGGATAGCAGAAACGTGAAGAAAGGCGACGCAAGGGAAGAAAGGCGATGCAAGAGAAAGCAAGAACGGGATGTAAGGCGACGCAAGGGAAAACAGGAACGGGAAGAAAGCCGATGCAAGGGAAGAAAGACGATGCAAGGGAAGAAACGCGTTGCAAGGGAAGCAAGGCGGCGCAAGGGAAAGCAGGATTGAGAAGAAAGGCGACGCAAGAGAAAGCAGGAACGGGAAGAAATGCGACGCAAGGGAAGAATGGCGACGCAAGGGAAAGAAGGAATGGGAAGAAAGGCGATGCATTAGGTGAAAGGGGACGCAAAGGAAAGCAGAAATGGGAAGAAAGGCGACGCAAGGGAAGAAAGGCGATGCAAGGGAAGTAAGGTGATGCAATGGAAGAAAGGCAACGCAAGGGAAATGAGGAACGGGAAGATAGGCGACGCAAGGGTAGAAAGGCGACGCAAGGGAGCGCAGGACCGGGAAGAAAGGAGACGCATGGGAAAGCAGGAACGGGAAGAAAGGCGACGCATGTGAAGAAAGGCGACGCAAGGGAAATCAGGATTGAGAAGAAAGGCGACGCAAGGGAAAGCAGAAACGCGAAGAAAGGAAACGCATGGAAAGAAAGGCGACGAAAGGGAAAGCAGGAACGGGAAGAAAGGCGACGTGAGGGAAAGCAAGTACGAGAAGAAAGGCGACGAAAGGGAGCGCAGGATTGAGAAGAAAGGCGACGCAAGGGAAAGCAGGAACGCGAAGAAAGGAAACGCATGGAAAGAAAGGCGACGAAAGGGAAAGCAGGAACGGGAAGAATGGCGACGCAAGGGAAAGCAAGTACGAGAAGAAAGGCGACGCAAGGGAAAGCTGGAACGGTAGGAAAGGTGACGCAAGAGTAAGCAGGAACGGTAAGAAAGGCTACGCAAGGGAAGAAAGGCGGCGCAAGGAATGAAAGGCGATGCAAGGGAAAGCAGGAATGGGAAGAAAGGCGACGCAAGGGTAGAAAGGCGACGCAAGGGAAAGCAGGAATGGGAAGAAAAGCGACGCAAGGGAAGAAAGGCGAGGCAAGGGAAAGCAGGAATGGGAAGAACGGAGACGCAAGGGAAGAAAGGCGATGCAAGGGAAAGCAGGAATGGGAAGAAAGGCGACACAAGGGAAGAAAGGCGATACAAGTGAAGAAAGGCGATGCAAGGGAAAGCAGGAACGGGAAGAAAGGAGATGCATGGGAAGAAAGGCGACGCAAGGGAAGAAAGGCGAAGCAAGGGAAAGCAGGAACAGGAAGAAAGGCGACGCAAGGGAAATAACGCGACGGAAGTGAAGAAAGGCGACGCAAGGGAAAGCAGGAACGGGAAGAAAGGAGATGCATGGGAAGAAAGGCGACGCAAGGGAAGAAAGGCGACGCAAGGGAAAGCAGGAACAGGAAGAAAGGCGACGCAAGTGAAAGCAGGAACGGGAAGAAAGGTGACGGAAGGGAAGAAAGGCGACGCAAGGGAAGAAAGGCGACGCAAGGGAAAGCAGGAACAGGAAGAAAGGCGACGCAAGGGAAAAATGCGACGCAAGGGAAGGCATGAACGGGAAGAAAGGAGACGCAAGGTAAGAAATATGATCCACGGGAAGAAAGGCGTCGCAAGGGAAGCAAGGCGACGCAAGGGAAAGCAGGATAGAGAAGAAAGGTGACGCAAGGGAAAGTAGGAACGCGAAGAAAGGCGACGCAAGGGAAGAAAGGTGACACAAGAGAAAGCAGAAACGGGAAGAAAGGCGACACAAGGGAAATAACGCGAAGCAAGGCCAGAAAGGCGACGCAAGGGAAGCAAGGCGACGCAAGGGAGAGCAGGAATGGTAAGAAAGGCGACGCAAGGGAAGAAAGGCGATGCAAGTGAAGAAAGGCGACGCAAGGGAAGCAAGGCGACGCAAGGGAAAGCAGGAATGGTAAGAAAGGCGACGGAAGGGAAGAAAGGCGACACAAGGGAAGCAAGGCGATGCAAGGGAAAGCAGGAATGGGAAGAAAGGCGATGCATGGGGAGAAAGGGGACGCAAAGGAAAGCAGAAATGGGAAGAAAGGCGACGCAAGGGAAGAAAGGCGATGCAAGGGAAGAAAGGCGACGCAAGGGAAAGCAGGAAAGCGAAGAAAGGAAATGCATGGAAAGAAAGGCAACGAAAGGGAAAGCAGGAATGGGAAGAAAGTTTACGCAAGGGAAAGCTGGAACGGTAGGAAAGGTGACGCAAGAGTAAGCAGGAACGGTAAGAAAGGCTACGCAAGGGAAGAAAGGCGGAGCAAAGAATGAAAGGCGATGCAAGGGAAAGCAGGAATGGGAAGAAAGGCGATGCAAGGGTAGAAAGGCAATGCAAGGGAAAGCAGGAATGGGAAGAAAGGCGACGCATGGGAAGAAAGCCGATGCAAGTGAAGAAAGGCGACGCAAGGGAAGCAAGGCGACGCAAGAGAAAGCAGGAGGGGTAAGAAAGGCGAGGCAAGGGTAGAATGATGAGGCAAGGGAAAGCAGGAATGGGAAAAAAGGTGACGCAAGGGAAGAAAGGCGATGCAAGGGAAAGCAGGAATGGGAAGAAAGGCGACGCAAGGGAAGAAAGGCGATACAAGTGAAGAAAGGCGATGCAAGGGAAGCAAGGCGACGCAAGGGAAAGCAGGAACGGGAAGAAAGGCGACGCAAGGGAAATAACGCGACGCAAGTGAAGAAAGGCGACGCAAGGGAAAGCAGGAACGGGAAGAAAGGCGACGGAAGGGAAGAAAGCCGATGCAAGTGAAGAAAGGCGACGCAAGGGAAGCAAGGCGACGCAAGAGAAAGCAGGAATGGTAAGGAAGGCGACGCAAGGGAAGAAATGCGATGCAAGGGAAAGCAGGAACGGGAAGAAAGCCGATGCAAGGGAAGAAAGCCGATGCAAGTGAAGAAAGGCGACGCAAGGGAAGCAAGGCGACGCAGGAGAAAGCAGGAGGGGTAAGAAAGGCGAGGCAAGGGTAGAATAACGAGGCAAGGGAAAGCAGGAATGGGAAGAAAGGCGACGCAAGGGAAGAAAGGTGATGCAAGAGAAGAAAGGCGACGCAAGGGAAGAAAGGCGTTGCAAGGGAAGCAAGGCGACGCAAGGGAAAGCAGGAACGGGAAGAAAGCCGATGCAAGGGAAGAAAGACGACGCAAGGGAAGAAACGCGTTGCAAGGGAAGCAAGGCGGCGCAAGGCAAAGCAGGATTGAGAAGAAAGGCGACGCAAGAGAAAGCAGGAACGGGAAGAAATGCGACACAAGGGAAGAATGGCGACGCAAGGGAAAGCAGGAATGGGAAGAAAGGCGATGCATGGGGAGAAAGGGGACGCAAAGGAAAGCAGAAATGGGAAGAAAGGCGACGCAAGGGAAGAAAGGCGATGCAAGGGAAGTAAGGTGATGCAATGGAAGAAAGGCGACACAAGGGAAATGAGGAACGGGAAGATAGGCGACGCAAGGGTAGAAAGGCGACGCAAGGGAGCGCAGGACCGGGAAGAAAGGAGAAGCATGGGAAAGCAGGAACGGGAAGAAAGGCGACGTGAGGGAAGAAAGGCGACGCAAGGGAAAGCAGGATTGAGAAGAAAGGCGACGCAAGGGAAAGCAGGAACGCGAAGAAAGGAAACGCATGGAAAGAAAGGCGACGAAAGGGAAAGCAGGAATGGGAAGAATGGCGACGCAAGGGAAAGCAA
>JASCYN010000150.1:919748-1025748 GCA_030408155.1 Lophura swinhoii
GGTTGGCGGGAAAAAAAATAGGCGGTTCCGGGGAATTCCGCATTGTCACGGTGACAGGTTTCGCCCAGTGATAGGATACGCATGGTGATAGGTTACACGCGGACTCGTATAACCAATCATACGCGGCCAAGGGTACTTGTTGGTGTATATATTGCTGTGTTAACTCATTAAAGTTGGACTTAGCTGTTAACTCGTATCGAGTCGTCACTGAGTTCCACAATCCCGCTCCCGCAAATGGCGCCCGAACAGGGACCCGAGTACGTGAAGTAGTATGTGAACACTGCACCTCGGGAAGTTGTCCGCGGGGGAAAGGATGTCGGCCAGGCAGCTACCAAAGCCACGGAGAGAATCGGCCGGGTAATGCATGCCAAAGCCGAGGGGAGAAGACGACATGGAGCAGGAGGTAGCGGGGAATAAAGCTCCGTGTCAAAGCCCTGTCGACTCTGATAGCGACAGGCCAGGCAAAAGGGCATTTTAATGACTTGTCTACTGCCCTCTTTGAAGTCAAGGAGTGGCGGGATTATGGCGATACGATCTGGGATGCAGCAATGGGCAAAAATGGGCTAAGAAATTACAGGGTCCATGGCGGGAAGTGATTAATTGTTTGAAGAAGTATCATATAGAACGCTCGACCGCCCAAAATGTATTGCAAGCCTTGGAGTCGGAGGAGCCTCCTAAGACCACGGAAGCCCTATTTGGAGTGGGTCCCAGGTTGTTGTTCAACCTTTCGCCGCCACCCACGATTCCGGAGGTCCTGGTCTGCCATCCAGGCACCGCGCAAGTGGGGGCGGGGGCGGCACCATCAGCTCCACCACTGCCCTTACCAGCGCCAAAGGCAGAGGACCTTCCCCCACCCCCGACGGAGACAGAGGCTTGCTGCCCATGGATACGGGGTCAGGCCCATTCAGGATCCTGATACTGGAGAGTCTTCGGACACCTCGTCGTCCTTGAATGACGAAAAGCCATCACGAAACCGGAGGCAAAGGGTTAAGGGGCGGGGGGGAGTCCGTTTTCGCCCGCCGGGAGGAGAATGGAGGGCTATTGTGCATGATGCAGTATTGGAAGGAGATTGGGGGGTGGTAGGGAAATTGTCTAGTGGAGCCTTCCCGGTAATACCAGAGGCGGTGCAGCAGAGCGGGGCGCCATGTCGCGGCGGCAGTGGTGGGGCCCGCAGAGGGCAGCGGCCGAGGGGGCGAGATGGGCAAAATGGCGGCAGGCAGGGGCGGCTCGGCGAGGTATTACGGAGGGGGAGGCGATGGAGGCCGAGCCCCGAAGCGTCAGAAGACGGAAAACGTGGAACCACCGCCTCATGGGCCCGGAGGACCGGGGGAGGGCGGCAGGGCTGGGGCCAGTGGAGCGGAGAACTACGACGATCCCCACAAGACCCCCACATCCCCTGTGGTTCACATCCGGGGGCTGATTGATGGCGTGGTGGAAGCCGACCTGGTGGAGGCCCTGCAGGAGTTTGGTCCCATCAGTTATGTGGTTCAGTAGGGGTACGAAGCCTGCTTTTGGAAGGGCACCTAGCATTGGGTTCTAATTGCTGTTTTGATGCTTGTTGGCTTTAACTTTGTTGTTAAATTAGTTACAAAAACTATGCACAAGTTTGTTCCTTCAGTATTTGTAGCGCAAAAAGAAAAAGGGGGAATTGTGGAGGGGTAGCTTGGGGAGCGGGGCCACCTTGGGAATGTTAAGGGCATGGTGACTTTGTGAGGATTCAAGATAAACAAGTGGTTGCTGAGTTGTGTCCGATGAGGAGGTTGGCGGGAAAAAAAATAGGCGGTTCTGGGGAATTCCACGTTGTCACGGTGACAGGTTCCGCGTTGTCACGGTGACAGGTTTCGCCCAGTGATAGGATACGCACGGTGATAGGTTACTCACGGACTCGTATAACCAATCGTACGCGGCCAAGGGTACTTGTTGCTGTATATATTGCTGTGTTAACTCATTAAAGTTGGACTTAGCTGTTAACCCGTATCAAGTCGTTGCTGAGTTCCACAATCCCGCTCCCTCAGTTGCCATCATCGAAACCTAGTGGGATGATTCCCACAACTGGAGCGTGGCTATCGACAGCTACAAGCTGTTCAGAATGGACAGGCAAGGTAGGAGGGGAGAAGGTGGTGTTATCTACATCAGGAAAGGAATAGAATGTGAAGAGCTGTCCCTAAAGAATAGTTATGAGCAAGTCAAAAGTCTATGGGTGACAGTTAGAGACCAAGGCAGCAAAGGGAGCCTTGTGATTGGTGTCTACTACAGGCCACCAGATAAATCAGAGCCTGTCAATGAGGCTTTCTACCTCCAGCTACAGGAGGTGTCACACTAGGGGACTTCAACCACCCAGACATCTGCTGAAAAAGTAGTATGGTGAGCACTAGGCAGTCCAAGAGGAATGCATTGAGGATAACTTTCTGAGTTAAGTAATAGATGGCTCCACCAGAGCGGATGCAATACGGGACCAGTTGCACAGCAATGCAAAGGAACTGATTGGTGACATCAGGACTGGAGGCTGCCTGGGCTGTAGTGACCATGCTGTGGTTGAGTTCATGCTCTGGAGGGATATGAGACAAGCAAAGAATAAAATTAGGATGCTAAATTTTAGGAAAGCTAACTTCCAGCTCTTGAGGGAGTTAGTCAAAAAAGCACCCTGGAAAAGTGTCATCACAGGCAAGGATATGGAGCAGATCTTTAAGGAAGCTTTCCTCAGGGTACAAGAGCTCTCCATCCCCAGGTGTAGCAAGTCAAGGCAAGGTGTAGCAAGGAAGGCAAGAGACCGGCATGGCTGAACTGGGACCTTTTGAGTAAACTGAAGAGCGAGAAGAAAATGCACAGGCAGTGGAAATGGACAGGAACCATGGGAAGAGAATAAGGAAGCTAGTAGGCTGTGTAGAGATGGGGACAGGGAAGCCAAGGTCCAGCTTGAACTTAACTTGGCAAGGGATGCCAAGAACAACAAGAAAGGCTTCTACAGGTACCTCAGCCAGAAAAGGAAATTCCAGTAGGGCATACCCCCCCAAGTGAGTGACACAAGCAGGCTGGTAACAACAGACAAGGAGGAGGCTGAGGTACTCAACAACATTTTTGCCTTGGTCTTCCCTGATAACTGCTCTCCATACAGCCCTCAAACATTTGGTTTGGTAGGAGGGGACTGGGGAAGCAACATCCCTCCCACTGTAAGCAAAGATCAGGTTTGTGACCACCGGAGGATCCTGAACATCCACAAGTCTATGGGTCCCAATGAGATGCATCCCAGAGTCCTGAGGGAATCAGCTGATGTAGTCACCAAGCCACTCTCAATGACATTTGAAAAGTCGTGGCAATCAGGTGAAGTCCCTGGTGACTGGAAAAAAGACAACTTCACACTCATTTTTAAGAAAGGTAAAAGGGACAACCCCAGGAACTACTGACCTGTAAGTCTCACTTCTGTGCCAGGAAAGATCCAGGAGCAGATACTTCTGGAAGCTATGCTAAGGAACATGGAAGACAGAGCTGGTATGGGAGAACCAGCATAGCTTCACCAAGGGCAAAACCTGCTTGACCAACCTAGAGGCCTTTTATGATGGTCTAACTGCATCAGCGGATAAGGGAAGAGCTGCTGATGTCACCTATTTGGACTTCAGTAAGGCCTTTGACACTATACCCCACAACATCCTTCTCTCCAAACTGGAAAGATATGGATTTGATGGGTAAACTGTTCAATGGACAAAGAACTGGCTGCAGGATCAAGTTCAGAGAGTGGTGGTCAATGGCTCCATATCTGGACGGAGATCAGTGACAAGTGGTGTCCCCAGGGATCAGTGCTGGGACCGATACTCTTTAATATCTTCATCAATGACATTAACAGTGCAGTCAAGTGCACCTTCAGCAAGTTTGCTGATGACACCTAGCTGTGGGGTGCAGTTGATACACCAGAGGGACAGGATACCATTCAGACAGACCTAGACAGACTTGAGCAGTGGGCCCAGGCAAACCTCATGAAATTTTACAAAACCAAGTGCAAGGTCTTGCACCTGGGTCATGGCAATCCCCATTACCAATACAACCTGGGGGATGAAAGGATTGAGAGCAGCCCTGACAAAAGGCATCTGGGGGTACTAGTGGTTAGCAAGAAGGACAAGTCAGCAATGTACCCTCACAGCCCAGAAAGCCACCTGTATCCTGGGCTGCATCAAAAGATGAGTGACAAGCAGGTCAAGGAAGGTGATCCTGCCCCTCTACTCTGCGCTGGTGAGGCCTCACCTGGAGTACTGCGTCTAGATGTGGAGTCCTCAGTATAGGAGAGATATGGACCTGTTGGAGTGCATCCAGAGGAGGGCCACAAAAACAGTCCAAGGGATGAAACACCTCCCTACAAGGATAGGCTGAGAGTGCTGGGGCTCTCTATGATTCTGTGAAAAAGAAGTCATCCATTCAGCAAATGATTAAATATTGTATTTCATATAATAGAATCATAGAATTCTGAGTTGGAAGGGACCTATAAATGTCATCTAGTCCAACTTTCTTGCAATGAACAGGGACATGCACAGCTAGGTCAAGTTGCCCAGGGCCTGATCAGCCTCATCTTGAAAGTGTCCAGGGACGGGGCATCCACCACATCTCTGGGCAACCTGTCCCAGTGCCTCACCACCCTCACTGTAAAAGACTTTTTCCTTATATCCAGCCTAAGTCTCTCCCTCTTTAAGCTTGAAACCATTTCCCCTTGTTCTATCACCACAGATCATGCTAAAGAGCCTGTCCCCTACTTTCCTGTAGCTCCCCTTTAGATACTGCAAGGCTGCTCTCAGGTCTCCCCAGAGCCTTCTTTTCTCCAAGCTGAACAGCCCCAGCTACTTCTATTTACTTTATCAATATCTATCTTAGCCTGTTATGTATCTTTTGTACAGTGAAGAAAATAACAACAGAGAATGACAAAAAGGTGGGAAAATCATTCTTTTCAGTAAAATTCCAGTGGTGAAACAGCAAACAGGAATTTCCCATATAAACACTCACTAACTAGATTCTGATGTAACCAATGGGCGATGTTCTCAGATGGCGAATTCTCAATCTATCAAACTTGGGCCAGCGTGTCAGCTTCATCATTTCCCGGTGACTGTAGGGGCTGATGACCAGAAACATGGTAGACACATACAGTCCTGTGTTTGATGGTATTCCATATGTCTAACCACATGTCTTTGCCCCAGATTGCTCAGGTGTGGATAGTCCATTCATGGGTGTCCTACTGTGCAATCCAAAGAGTGAGCCCCTGGTACACAGCCCAACTATCTGTACAGATATTTAGGATACCATCACTAGGTTCCTTGGTTATAATCCCACAGTTGTCTGGAGAGCCAGACCCTATAAAATGTCTATGCCCAAGATGTACTCTGGGACTGGAGCAATAGACACTTTATACTCCCAGAGTGGGAGATGCCCAACCCCCAATTTCAACCACATTTGGGTGACAGGAATAGTCTGTCCCCCAAAACCAGCAATCATTCCTCTTTCTCCTTGAAATTTAGTCAGATCACTGTAGACAATTGAAGTTTCCATGCCTGGTTTTATGATTTTTGGTATGATCGGTATTCCACATCATAACATCATGTAGTGCACTGGGAGTTAGAGAGTTAATGCTCCAGTTCCAGGCACCTGTCTGGAAGAGAAGAAGAACTACATACCCCAGGGGGCTTTGCGTTCAGAGAGGAGGTTTAACCCCTGGCAACGTCACCTGATATCCCTTTTTCAGCTCTCCTCCCTGCTGCTCGACCTGACTGCACGTCTCACCTCAGCATTATGGTGAGGCCTTTCCACCTTTCAGACACTCTCTCTCATTATATTTGATTTATCATCTTCAATTCTGATTTTACTGTATTATATTGTATTATAGTGTGTTGTCTTGCATTCTGATACTGTATTTAGTAAATTAGTTTGTTTCTCCTCAGATCGTTGCCGCTGTTTTTAATTATTTTGGGGTCTCCCATTTCCCCTTTCTGGAGGTGCAGATCTGCAGATCCCTCTGCCCCGCTAGTCACGGACCAGCCTGTAAACTGTCGACATTCTTGGTGGAGAATGCGGGCTGAAGCTGCTTTTTAGCTTTTAGAATGAATCTCTCTCTCTCTGCTCTTGGAGAGCTTCGTTAGGAAAGTTTATCACTTTTGCAGGTGCACACTGAAAACTTGACCTTGAAAGTCCAGGCGGACTGCCAATATTCTGGAATATTTGTAAACTTTGAGCACTGCTATCTTGCTTCTCTAAAGAGAAAAAAAAAAAAAGCTTTCTCTTGTAAAACTGCAAGGAACTGCATGCCATCATTTTTTCTTTTTTAATGCTCAGAATGTGCAGGGCCCTAATTATTTTGTCACTTTGCTCTATGAAGCTATAGGTATATATAATCGATTGAAAACACTGATGGAAATACCTACCTGGTATCTACATACAATGTGGCATACAACTCCAGAGGGAGCTGCTAATTCTACAGAACTTGTGGTTTTTAGACAGGGTCCCAGTCTCTCCTTTGAATCCTTTATGCATTTTTTGAATGCTCATCTGATCATGTTGTTAATCTCCCTGAATGGACTACTCATCATTTCACTTAGTATTTGTACTTATCATATTTTGAAGAAGCCTTCTCCAGAACCAGAGAATACTGAGTGGCAGGGAGTGTGGAGAGGCTTGGGAGAGACTTTTGAAAGATGGACATCTTCGGTGTCACGGAACTTTATTCCTGAACACCTGAAAGACCCTGAGAGCTTAAACAGATATTTGAGACAGGAATGTTGCGGCTCAGGCAGATCTGAGGAGGCACAAATGATTTGGGGCCTGGCTAATGCTTATCGGGCCTTATTCAGTAGTATCCCAGAGAGGGAGAGAGTTTCTGAAATTGAGAGAAAGAGTCTCCATGCTGAAAGAGAGTGTCTCAGAGCTGATAGGGAGAATCTCCAGGTCCAAAGAGTCTCTTAGTCGAGAAACTGTCTCCAAATTGAGAGAGTTTCCAAGCTAAGAAGGGCAGTCTCCAATCTGAGAGAGAGAAACTCCAATCCGAGAGAAAAGACCTCCAGTTCGTGCAAGACGCCTTCCAGTCCAAGCAAGATGCCTTCCAGTCCAAGCAAGATGCCTTCCAGTCTGAACAGGATGCCTTCCAGTCCGAGAGACACCATCCAATCTGAGAAAGACACCCTCCAATCCAAGAGAGACTCCCTTCAATCCAAACTGGACAGCGTTCAATCCCAACAAGACACCCTCCAGTCCGAGCGAGATGCCTGCCAGTTTGAGCGAGACGCCCTCCGGTCTGAGAGGGACATCCTCAAGTCTGAACGGGACGCACTTCGAACTGAGCGAGATGGCTTCCAGTTCACAATATTCAGTCTCTAAATTGAACTAAGTAACATTCAGGCTCATCGAGTCATGCTTGAATCTGAACGAAATACCCTCATAATCGAACGAGACAGACTCCGAGCCAAGCTGAAGAGTGAGAGCATCAAAACTGACCAACCTGATCAACCACAGGAGGCACCAGAATCCATGTCAGTTGCCCTTGTAAGATGACAGAAAGTGAAACCAAAGTCAACTCACTTAGAACAGAAGAAAGAGGATGAGGAGAAAAGTAGAGGAAGCAGACACTGTAAGAGAAGAGGAGGAAAGAGGTCCAGAGGAGTGGCTCCGAGATCCAGGGAATCGAGAGGGAGAGCTGAGGCCCCCAATAAGATCGTGGTCACCAATGCCCGGGAGGGCAACAAGAAGTCCTGAAAGAATAGGAGGTGAGCAAGACATCGTTACCATTACTGATCTCTTAAAATGAACAAAATTCGAGGTCTGAAAAAAGACTTTTCACGTCACCCAAATGAGCCTATTGTCACCTGGTTACTTTGATGTTGGGACAATGGGGCCAACAGTGTGTGGCTAGACAGTAGAGAAGCTCGCCAGCTGGGTGGCATTGCTAGGGACTCAGCCATTGACCGAGGTATTAGTACATGCCAGAACCAGGCCTTCACCCTCTGGAAGCAGATGCTGTTAGCTGCAAAAGAAAGATACCCCTTCAAAGATGATCTGATGCCTGAGAAAAAGAAATGGACTGATATAGAAAAAGGCATCCGTTATTTGAGAGAATATGCTGTGGTGGAAATGTTACATAGCCCCACTTTCATTCCTGATGAGCCAGATCAAGAGCGTGATCCTGAGAGAGTCAGGTGTACACCAAATATGTGGCGTATATTCACAAAGACTGCACCACAAAGGTACGCCAGTACATTTGCAGCAATGTATGGCAGAGGGGAAAGAAGACCCCTTATAAATGAACTGATTAATAAACTTCAAGACTTTGAGTTACATTTAAGCCCTCTACGAGCCTGTGTTTCAGCCATTGCAAAGGTAGCTGAAAAACTGGACAGAATGGAGAGCAAACAAGAAGATATAATAGATGAACTTTCTAATGTGCATTATGCTGATGAATCCATGGTGATATCAGATACATCTGATGGGGACCAGGATTCCCAAAACAGTCTACTGTAGTGACTGATCAAACTGGTTTCCTCCCAGCCAGTGTCATCCAACATCTCAGCTATCAAAAGAAGATGTCCTCTTGCTTGAACAAGTGACAACAGTAAGACTACGTCGTGTATTGCCTTGTGGCATTACATATGTGACCATGGAGAAGATATGAAGAAGTGGCATAAAAAACCCACTCCTGCACTTCAAGCACGGGTAAAAGAATTACAAGACAGATCAACTACCAAGGTGAACTTCTTCAAAAAGGTGATTGCTCCAGTTGCTGTGGGACACAGCAATAGCCGTAAGACGAGCAGAGGTAACAAATAGAGGGGCCCTGCCCCCAGCCGGAGGGGGAAAGGGATAATAGAGTGTATTGGACTGTGTGGATTAGATGGCCTGGCACATCAGAACCATAGAAATATAAGGCCCTGGTGGACACTGGTGCACAGTGCACTCTAATGCCCTCAAGTCACCAAGGGACAGAAACAATTTAGATTCATGGGTTGACTGGGTGTAGAGCAAATGAAGGCAATGACAGAGCCTTTATTTGAAAAATAGGTGCTATAGGAAAAGATATCAAAGAGGAATTAACTCACCCTTCCCAGTAACAGTTTGAAGACAGGGATGAGCTGAGGAATGTGACACTCCCCCGTTCGTACCATTTTGCTGCAGCAGAGAAGGGAAAAGGGGGACCCGCGCAGACTCAGATTGCACGGGAAATATCACAGAGACAGAAGGGCTGGCTCTAGAACCCCCCCCCCCCGCCTGCTCCAGGCGCTCACGTACTCCCATAGCTCACCCATTGGCTCAGGCTGTGACCTTGGAATTCCACTACACTGGGGGTTCCCAAGAGTTGACTATGTTGGAGGCCAAACTAAGCCTCAATGGCAAAGACTGGCAAAAGCATCATATTGTGACTGGCCCAGGGGCTCCATGTATACTCGGTATTGATTACCTCAGAAGGGGATATTTTAAGGATCCCAAGGGGTATCGATGGGCCTTTGGAATAGCTTCTGTAGACACAGAAGGTGTTAAGCAGCTGTCTGTTCTGCCTGGCCTATCAGAAGATCTGTCTGTTGTGGGGTTGCAGTGAGTGAAAGAGCAACAGGTACCGATCGCTACAAAAACGGTGCACAGATGGCAATACTGCACCAACAGGGATTCCTTGCTCCCCATTCATAAGTTGATTCATCAACTAGAGAGTCAGGGAGTGATCAGTAAAATTCACTCACCTTTTCACAGACCCATATGAAGTCACACCCCCACTGAGCGCTGCTGTACTGGACATGTTAGAATTCCAATATGAACTGAAGTCAAAAGCAGCCAAGTGGTATGCTACCATTGACATTGCTAATGCCTTTTTTTCCATTCCTTTGGCCAAAGAATGCAGGCCGCAGTTTGCTTTCACCTGGAGGGGCATTCAGTATACCTGGAATCGTTTGCCCCAGGGGTGGAAACATAGCCCAACCATTTGCCATGGGTTGATCCAAGCTGCACTGGAACAGGGCAGTGCTCCTGAGCACTTACAGTACATTGATGACATCATTGTGTGGGGCAACACAGCAAAGGAAGTTTTTGAGAAAGGAGAGCAAATAATCCAGATCCTTCTTCATGCTGGTTTTGCTATTAAGCAAAGCAAAGTGAAAGGACCTGCCCGGGAAATTCAGTTCCTAGGTATAAAGAGGCAAGATGGACGTTGTCACATCCCAATGGATACGGTGGACAAAATCACTGCCATGTCTCCACCCACTAATAAGAAAGAGACACAATCTTTTCTGGGCATAGTGGGTTTTTGGAGAATGCATGTTCCAAACTACAGCCTCATTGTAAACCCCCTCTATCAGGTGATGCAGAAAAAGAATAATTTTGTGTGGGGTACTGAGCAGCAGCAGGCTTTTGAGCAAATTAAGCAAGAGATAGCCTGTGCCGTGGCCCTGGGGCCAGTACAGAGGGGACAAGATGTAAAGAACATCCTCTACACTGCTGCTGGAGAGAAAGGTCCCACTTGGAGCCTGTGGCAAAGAGCCTCAGGAGAGACCTAAGGCCAACCCCTGGGATTCTGGAGTCGAGCTTACAGGGGGTCTGAAGAGTGCTACACTCCAACTGAAAAGGAGATCATGGCCGTGTATGAGGGAGTTAAGGCTGTTTCCAAAGTAATCTGAGTAATTGGCACTGAAACATAGCTCCTTCTGGCACCTCGACTGCCAGTGCTGAACTGGATGTTCAAGGGAAAGGTTCCCTCCACCCATGATGCTACTGATGCCACTTGGAGTAAGTGGATTGCAGTGATTATGCAATGAGCTCGGATGGGGAACCTCAATCATCTAGGAATCCTAGAGGTGATTACAGACTGGCCTGAGGGCAAAAAGTTTGGAACATCATGAGCAGAAGAGGTATTGCAAGCTAAAGAGGCCCCACCATACAATGAACTACCAGAAAATGAAAAGAAATATGCCCTGTTCACTGATGAATCACGTTGTATTTTGGGGAAGCATCGCAGATGGAAAGCTGCTGTGTGGAGCCCCACACGACAAGTTGCAGAGGCCACTGAAGGGAAAGGAGAATCAAGCCAATTTGCAGAGGTAAAGGCTGTCCAGCCAGCCTTAGATGTTGCTGAACGGGAGAGGTGGCCAATGCTTTATCTTTGCACTGACTCATGGATGGTGGCAAATGCCTTATGGGGGTGGTTACAGCAGTGGGAACAAAACAACTGGCAAAGAAGATCATCTCCCTACTTAGTGTGTCCATTAGAGAGGCGATATTGGGTATGGCCGCATGAATAGGTGGCGTGACCTTATTTAATCCTCTGTAATCCACTGTCATTCTCCACGTGCCATCCGACTTCCGCACTGGCCATATGGGGGAATTATATGGGCTGTGTGCAGGTCTTATAATGCCCACTTTTTCTAATTCCTGCACTGTTCTCGATATTTCATCTTGCCCACCCAGGAGTCTATACTGCCTTACATTAGTAATCCAGGAGGGTTTTGTCAGGCAAATAGGCCCATGTTTCGCATGGCCTCTTAATATTGCCTGCACCGCCCGGATACTGAAACATCTCTGTCCAAGTCTGAACTCTCCCACAGTTGTCTGGAGAGCCAGACCCCATAGAATATCTATGCCCAAGATGTACTCCTGGACTGGGGCAATAGATACCTTATACTCCCGGGATGGGAGACTCCCAACCCCCAATTTGAACCATGTTTGGGTGACAGGAGTAGTCTATCCCCCAAAACCACCCATCATCGCTCTGTCTCCATCAAATTTGGTTGGATCTCCGTAGATAATTGATGTTTCTGCTCCAGTGTCCACTAGTGCCATAACTCCCTGAATATTTTTTCAGGACCAATAAATTGTTAATTCTACATAGGGCCTCTGGTCCTGCCTAAAGGCCCTAGGGGGACTAACATCCCTCATCCTACCATGAATTGTGCTATGGCCACTTCTTTTCCTTTTGGTGGCTCAGGCATCGTGGCCCAAGACACTTGAGGTGGCTTTTTTTTCCTGTTAGGAACAATGAAATCTTTAAGTTCCATGTCATTGTTGGTATTCTCTCTATAACCCTTACCCTTGGTTTCTTAGGGCAGTTCTGAAGTTTTTGGTTGTCCTTTAGTTGTCTCCAGAGCTGGAGAAGGACATGGTTGCACTGGCAGTCAATCTTAGCAAATTGGACTCCAGCCCAAATTATATCATTAAACGTTTGTTTTCGGGAAACCTGTATGGGTCCCAATTGCGGAGCTTCAGTAGCCGGCGTCTTGGTTTTAGCCACCGACAGGACCTTGGCTTCTTCTAATGTCCGAACGTTGCGCCTATTCCGCAGGCGTTCTGTTTCTCCTAGGTTGGCCACTAACTGGGTGGCCTGCTGTACTCCAGCTTCTGAGGCCACCAGGGGATTTAACATAGAGACCAAAGTACCATACAGATGGGAGGGAGCTTGCTGTAGAATTAGGTCTCTCATCCCTGCTGAGAATTTGACCATATCAGGGCCATCAAATGTGACTTCATAAATTGCTTCCCTTACACCTAGTTCATGGATATAATTTTGAAGGTCCTCCATGGAGGACCACATCCCTGTATGTAGAGGTATATCAGATTTATTCGGCCATACCATACAGCAGGCTGCCATTAACCATTCTATTATAGAATGGTTTTCATCAAGATATTGATTACCCGTGTATAACCTCTGCCTGAGAGCAGGATGGACAGTCATGGTTGCCAACTTGGCTATTTCTGGGCCATTCACCAAAACATTTCCTGCCCCAGAATCCCACAGTCTTGATAACCAAGCTGGCATGCTTTCTCTAGGTTTCTGCCGAAGTCGTTGTATGCTGTGTATGGCCAGGCTGTTACATGCAAATGAGTCTGGGCAGGGGGCCACTGATCAGGCAGCACCCCTGCCAGTTTGTCCTGTACTTCGTTTTGTTTTCTGAGTTATAACGGGCGGGACCTGTAGTGGATCTGTCAAAATAGGAAAAAGAGTAGATAAAGGACTTACCCTTATCCTGGGCTCACTATGAAACTCCAGGGGAAGGGATTTCCAGAAATCAATTCTTCCCCTTGTAGTCAGATCTTAAATGGGGTCTGGGAGAGGTAGAACTAAGCTCCACCCCTTCTGGCAGCACAGGGCTGACTCATTGCTTGCCTCAGGTGATCAATCAGAGGTTCAGGCCATGATTCAGCAGTTCCCATACAGTACCTGTAAGTGATTATTATTTTACATCATTGTCTCAAAGCTTGCTGAGGACACAGATGAACAAGTACAGGCAAGTCCTGGGCAGGGGTTGAGAAATCCCTTGTCTGAGGGACACAGATGGACAAGGCCAGGGGCAATGAGAGAGAGAGAAACTGCAGCTTAATGGCCTTGAAGCGGTCTTTTGTGTGGGCTTATCTCGAAGAAGATGGCTATCTCGGGGGGGGGGGGTACTCGCGTGACTCTTGCTCAAGCACCCAGGCATGCCACGTAGGCAGAGAGAGAAGAAGGATAAAATGGGGACCTACAATCGTGAGGTTTGGGTTTTCTCGCAACAGATTCCTCATGAAGAGGTTTCTACCATGAAGAAGCCTCATGACCTGCCTCTCTCACTCCTGGACTTGCTCTGTGCTCTACCACGATGCTGAAGAAGAACAAAGATGTCTGCCATCAGATTCCTCACTAAGGAATTCGTGCATGCTGACTCTCCTGGGCCTGCTACCTGAGTCCTGCTGCTGCTTCCCCCCGGATTGGCTCTGCGACTGTCTCCTGCTACCTGCTTGCTGCACAAGGCCGGCCATGTTGCTGCTCTCCCCCCCCGCTGCTTCTGCCTCGGACCTTTGAAACGTCGTGCAAGGGGACTGCTGCTGGATCCTGGTGGTGATTATCCCTGCTTTATGCGATCCTTGCTTCTTTTCTATCGCCCTCCTTCCCTTCCCCGTCTCCCTGATTAGGATTTATAATTAACTGGTTGGACTAACATATGAACTGCTGTTTCTTAATCTCACACCGGGTATACAGATATTAAAAGAACCTCATCTCCCTCCTATAAATTGGAGAGAGACAGTACCACAAGGGAATTTGATGTTGGGGGAGTGCAGTCTGTAATTCTATATATATCGGTTTGTGTGTGCATGCATTTAATGATTTTTAGTTATTGTCTTTTGTTTGTATATATAATGTATGTTGTAGTGATGTGGAATAAGGGGTGGAACGTCATTGTTTTATGATTTTTGGTTATAGGTATTCCACATCATGTGGTGCACTCGGAGTTCAAGTGATTATGTTCAAGTTCCAGGTCTTTGTCTAGAAGAGAAGTATTACATATTCTAGGGGGCTTTGCAATCAGAGAGGAGGCATAACCTCTGGCAAGGTCACCTGATGTCCCTTTTTTGGCTCTCCTCTCTGCTGCTCGACCTGACTGCGTCTTAGCTTTATGGTGAGGCCTTTCCACCTTTCAGACACACTCTCTCATTATATTTGATTTATTAACTTCAATTCTGATTTTACTGTATTATATTGTATTATAGCGTGTTGTCTTGCATTCTGATACTGTATTTAGTAAATTAGTTTATTTCTCGTCAGGTCAATTATTTTGGCGTCCCCTGTTTCTGGAGGTGCGGATCTGTGGATCTCTCCACCCTGATAATCATGGAACTGCGCCAAACCAGCCTGTAAACTGTCGACATTATCCACCAATACTGTAACTTATACATCTTTCCGGGACCAAAAAATTGTTAATTTGACATAGGGTCTCCAGTCCTGTCTGAAGGCCCTAGTTAAAGGGGGACTAACATCCCCTGTCGTGCCATAAACTGTGCTATAGCCAGGTCTTGTTCAGGTGGCTTGGGCACCATAGCTCAAGTCACCTGAGGAGACTTTATTCTACAGTTAGGAACTATTAAGTCTTTCAAGTTCCAAGTTCTTGTGTGTACTTGCTGAATTATTTTTACTCCCATTCTTTTGGGAGTATTTTGAAATTTCTGATCATTTCATAGCTGTTACCACAATTGAAGTAAAATATGATTAGGCTGTCATCAATCTTGGCAAAGGCCACCCCAGCCCATTTGTTTCTGGGACACCCATATGGGGCCTGATTGGGGTGACTGTGGGGGCAGCCTTTCAGGTTTTAATAATTGGGAGAACCTCAGCTCCTTCTACCACCTGAATGTTATGCCTTGTTTTTAGGTGCTCTGTTTCCCCCAAATCAACTACCAACTGGGCAGTCTGTTGGACAATAGCCTCCAAGGTCACTGGGGATTCAGTATGGAAACTAAACTAAGGTTCCATAAAGGTGGGAAGGAGCCTGTTGTAAATTCAGGTCTTACATGCCTGCTGAAAACTTTGCTAAGTCCAGGGTCTCAAACATTTCCTCATATATTGCTTCTCTCATGCCTAGTTTACGAGTATAGGTATGAAGGTCCTCCATGGAGAACTATAAACCTGTGTACACAATGGTGTTGTCAGTCTTATTAGGCCAAGTCACATGGCATGCTGCCATCAACCAATCTACTAATGAATGGTTCTCACCCTGGTGTTGAATGGTAGCGTATAATCTTTGTCTAAGGGCAGGGTGCAAAGTAATGGATGCCAACTTTAAATTTCTGGTTTGTTAACCATGATGCTTTCTGCCCCTGAGTCCCATAACCTTAAAAGCCAGGCTGGTATGTTTTCTCTAGGCTTCTTTTGAAATCGTTGAACTAAATCCATTAATTCAGTTGCTGTATAGGGACAAGCTGTTACATGCAAATGAGTTTGGGCAGGGGGACATTGGTCAAGGGGCACCCCTGCTGGTCTATCTTGTACTTTTTTTGCTTTCTGAGGTGTTATAGGGTGGATCTCAAAGGGATCCATCTCAAATGGAGCTTCGAGATCTGACCTGAAAGCTTTGTTTTCTGAATCATCCAGGTCCATTGTTTTAGGACCCTGGGTATCTTCTAATGTAACATTGCAGACCTGTTTTATTGGAAAAGTTAGGCTTGATTTCTTTCCTGTTAATGTGCCAAATTGTTCTAATTTTTCAGTACATTCTCATAGTAGTTGATTTTCATTTTCTGAGGTATTGTTTGATATTTCCGCCTGATTTAAAGCATTTAATAATGGCCATGCCACAGTAGATGCAACTAGCTGGCACTCCTTTGTCATTAAAATAATTTTATCTAATCCATGAAAATAATCCACCATGTGGAATAGGGAGGAAATAGTTCCGGTAACCCACAGGGGCCCCCATTTTCCAGTTATAAGCCCAAGTTTGTAGTAGGGTGATTCCAGAAATTCTGAGTTATGTACAGGGATAGTCTTATCTAGAGGACTAATGTTCTCCCCCTTGACCCATTTAAAGACATTCTTTTCTTCACAATTGAGTAACAGTGCAAGCTCGATTCAGAAAAAACATGCCCTACCATAAATTCAATTTGAAAATAAAGATTTACTTACTGAGAAACTCATTTTAGATAAATACATTTCAAGACAGAGCAGGATTTAGTATTCCCCTAAGACATTAACTGCTTTAGATTTTTCATTTGTAAATCTGCTAGTTTTGTTGCTATCTAGAATGTCAAATCACTTACGAAAGACTTGTGGTAATATAATTGAAGCTTCTGAATGCTTTCACCTGCTTTTGTTTTTCAACTTATAAAATGAAAAGATCTTTCAATTAGTTAAAAAGACTAATGTACAAAAATTTAAAATTAATTTGTGAAGGAATGTAGCATAATTGTACAACTGCATACCCATTAACTCCTCAGATACTGGTAGCAATCTCCTTTTCGCACAAAACTCTATATATTAACCCAGAGAAATGCATACGTAGGCAGTTAGCCCAAGCTAACACTCTTTCAGCTTTCCCAAAATCTAAATTATCTTATATTACCATTTAGATACCATTAGAAAGAAATTGAAGCTTACAAGGTATAAACTGTTCTTTTATATTGAAATTTACTCTTGAAAACGTGTTTGGCAGTGTTAGATGTTTTAATTAGTACTAAATATTGAAAGATACAATAAAATCCTGGAGTTGTTTATACCCTTTAAAAGGGATAAAAACTAACATCTGCCAATTATTCAGAAGCCAGCCTATACAAACTGTATAAACAATATCTTTTGCCTTGTTTTAAAAACCACTGATACAGTAAATTTTACCTAAAAGATTGTTTCAATCCATGTATAATATATCTTGCAGATCTTTACAATAAGAAATTCAAATGGAAACAGACAAATAACAAAGAGAAGTAAAAAAATTTATTGCAGTATTTGCTCCACCAGCTTTCCTGGGGATTCATTTTCCTGTATTATTTTCAGCATGACCTAATAACATAAAAATCTACATTTACAAAAACTCCTTCTGTACTCCTGCAGGTAGGTCATAGATACTGCATGCTTCCCCCCCTTTTTTTTTTTCTTCAACAGAATAAATTATATATCCAGGAGATCCTGCCATTTTACAGAAACTGGGCTAATCTAAAGAAAGCCATCCGCTGCTAGGTTAAGCTCCAAGAACACTTTATTAAGAACATTAACAGACTAATTTCCAACATTCACTTGTTTATTTTTTTTTTTTTAAACAGAAAGGTGTTTTTTTTCCAAGATATAAACAAGTGTTTTAAACTATAATACAGTGGGAGTAAAAATGAATTGAGAAGTTTCTGCTGCACAACAGCGAAGGAAGCTCCCACAAAAACATTTACCAAACATTTCCTTCTTGCTTTTTTCCCCTGTGTCCCAGGTTCTGTTCTTACTCCTCATTTAATTGATTTTTTTTTTTTTAACATCATTATTTTCATTTTTTGCCAGAAAATTGATATTTCATGTTTTTGTGTTATTTCAATTCCTGTAAATTTGGCTGCATGTACAAATTCATTAGCTGGAAGTTCCATCCTTGGCAGCATACAGCGATCGTAAAGTCTGAACAACTTTATTAGTCAGTTTATTAGCACTAGTTAGAGCAATTTTTTTGTAAATAATGTCTGACTCTTTAATAGTGTCTACCCAAGGCACCAGTTTGCGGCCATCACGGCGCTTAGCCTCAGTCCAGGAGCCACTGTAGGAGCCTGCCATCCACTGAACACTGAAGCCATTGCTGGTTTTCTGTACTACTCGTGCAATTTGTGGTCGATCTTTGTACTTTGGACAGCAAATAGCGATGACATCCATGACATCAACACTTTCATTCATCTGTGAAGCCAACTCTGTAGAGTCTGAATTTCGTTTTGACCTTCTCAATGACTAAAACATTGGAGGGAAAAAAGACCAAGTGTTACACAAAAGAACTTTAGTGAAATTATTGCTTTTATTGCTTTTAATCCCTTGACGCCGGGAGTTGGGATTTCCCAGCACACATTCCATTGCCGGCAATGAGACACACTGCGACCGCCAGCACCAAGGGGTTAACATATCCTTGTAAAACCACATACTCTTAATTTGTACCCGTGTCTTTATCTCTTATTGATAATATAAAATTATATATACACATGAATCAAAAAGCTACATAAAAACTTGGCAACAATAGAAAGGATAGCACATTACACTTCAAAGGAAAATTGATAACTTTTTATACTGGATAAATCTCATTTTCTAGGATTTTTTTTATTGTCTTTTCTGTTAAACTTTCTACAAAAAGTTGTATAAATGGTTAAGTAGAGAATCTCTATCTACAAAATGCGTCCATGTGGATTACATTACTTGGTGTACATTTTAATATAGTAGACTGACATTTATAAGCACATAAAAATCATTTTACGTAATACGCTGCGAAATACGTTGACTCCTCCTCCGCCTCACCCCTGAAGTGCCTCCTCCTCTATCCTCCCCATCACTTTCATCATCCTCTGTCTCAGCTGCACTGTTTTTAGGGCTGCCTCCTCCAAGCAGCGAGGTAATTGCTTTGTTCCGAGCATTTGTGCTAGCTGACACCTCTCCATCTTCTTCCTCTTCATCAGGATCCAAGTGTTCCATAAGAAGCTTGAACTATTAAAACAAACACACACCAAAAACAAAACAACAACAAAAAATAACCAGAGATTAGTCTACACTGTACCATTAAAAACAAACATGACAATATATTAAACAAAACCAAAGATAAGGGAACAGGATAAAACAAATGGCTGGCAATTTCAATCTTGAACAGCTTGTGTGTTTTGTTCTACACACTTTTTACTTTCATTTTCTACTAGATATCTAAAACTTTGCAAACTGTAGAAACACAGGAAGAAAAAGTAGTAAAAAAAATCTGTAAAGATGAATATTCCTTAGTTGAAATTACTTTGTGTTTTAATTTATTAGTAGACTTTGAAAGACAATCCCACTAACCATCCTGAAAGGAAGTTGTGAGCTTTTGGAATACTGCATAAGATTACCTACCAGGAATGTAACATTTTGAAATGTCTGTCCAATTCATCAGCATCTACTTTCAAATTTTTATCGTTAGCTAGTTTAAAAGAGCTTTAGATTTTCTGCCGTGCAACTCCACTTACATCTAAATACTGTTTTACTATGCTCCTCTTCACTTCTTCAGTGATCTTAGAATTAGCCATATCGCTCCGCAGAAAATCCAGAGTTTGTTTTGGATGGAACTGCACTCCTGCCTTCCTGTTTATTGCTTTATCATAAACTTTTGCAGACTCAGATGGGGAATATTTCTGAATTTTACTGTTTAAAGAAAAGGAAAAGAGTTTAAGGAAATACCAAAACAATTTCAATGAAAAGCCTTTAAAATCTTCAATATAAGCACTCATACTTTCATCATTTTGTATATAATAGACACCACAATAAGAAATTAAATCATTGCCTTTTCTGAAGTTTTGGATTTTTCCCTTATAAAAATCTACTGCTAAAACAATTAGTTACAATTAACTTTTCAATAAACTTTCAACTTAATCCTTACAAAAAACTCACTAGATGACAAGATCATACTATTATCTAAGTATCCTTACCTATCAGAGAATCCACAGAGGTTCTTTAAGTGCTGTTTCAGCATCAAAAGTAGTAATATGCCTTGGGAGACGTTTGCAAATTCAATTAAAGGAGCTGAATTTTCTGGTAAACATTTCATCACAGCATTTATATCATTTTCTTCATCAGAATCCGAATCAGAGTCTACTCGTTTCCGTAACCTTCGAGGTTTACAAGCTTCCTCCTCACTTTCACTCTCACTACCACTGTCACTCTCAGCTTCTTCATCTGATGAAGGCTTGCTTTCCTTCTTTTTGTCTTTCACCATAGACTGTGGGACAGGGAAATTAACACATTCCAAAATTAGGGTAAAGTAACATCATGTATGTTTCTAAAAAAAAAGATGTTTCTGGCAAAAAGATGTTCAAATTGCCTGTTCCTCCCCCCAGCCCCCCAAAAACCTGATCAAAAGATCACTTTTTTTTTTTTTTTTGCAAGTTGGATAGAACAGAAGTGAGTGAAGCAACTGGCATGTTTTTCTTAAAGACTGCTTGCAAGTTTTTTGCAGTGCCAGAAAAATACATTAAAAGGTGGAATACAATAAATCAGGAAGAAAATTCCCTTTATTTGCTACATATATTTTCTGTGCACTACATATATTTCCAGAAATACTTCGGGTAAAGACCAGTCCAAACCATTTTTAATCCTTGCCTCTGTTAAAATTCTATGATAATTACACTGCTGACCAGAGAAATCCCAAGTGATCATAAACAGCACTATTAAAAATCAGTTCTACTACTTGTAGTGCTACAGAATTTCACTTCTACATTATCACTGCACGTACTATAACACAGAACTTGAGATGTCCCAGTCAGTATCTCATCCTTACTGTGCTGGGTGCTACACACTGGCGCCTAATCTGCAGAACGTAACGTCTTTTTCAAGCAGATTGAAATTCAACCTTGGTGGGGTAAGAACTCAAAGCAGGTTACTTTCCAGGCATCAACTCTGAGTTGCAGTTAGTATTAGATTGGAAATTTTTGAAATGGATTTGTTTCTTAACAGCTCAGACCTTTTACAGTTGAAGTTGTCTAGCCTGAAAAGAGGCCTTTTTCGTACAGGGTTGTGTATTACTATAACAGATATTATACAATGACTCAAGTTTTTATATGCCACCTTATGAAATACTGCACACTTTTCCTGCAGTAAACAATATAATTAAAGCCCCTCGGATAACACACATGCAAGTACTTGACAACAAAAAGAATTTAAAATTTAGTTTGCTTTTTTTTTTTTTTTTTTTTAAAAAAAACAACCATAATAAATCAATATTTCATGATGATTCCAGGCTCATGTACTTCTAGATGCAAGCAATTTATTATTAAGAAATATTAGGGAATTACAGGTATTTAATATTAAGATCTCAATTTTTTATTTATTTTTTTTTTTAAATTCTTCTCTAATAACGTAAGCAGCAATATACGGAAAGTTTTAAAGTGACATCTTCCAGACCCAGGCCAGAACAGAAAGGGTTGTTTGGTTTTTAACGACTGGTTACGAAGCAATGCTTCTTGTACTCACTGAAAAATTGACCAAATTATAGAGAAGCTTATTAAATTGTGAAGGCACATACCTCTTTAAATGACTGTAGTAGGTTGCTTCCAGAAACTGACAGCGTAATGTCTATATGATGCATTATAAACAGTGGCTCTTCCTGTGTTTGATAAGGAAAACAGGCTAGATTGTCTGCTATGTACAAGAGCATATTCACCTCTGTTTTCTGAAAGTTAAAAGAAAACATTTATAAGTGTACATGTAAATATACATACAAGTAAATTAGATTTAGAAACACGGGATACATTTATAACAGTGTAGAGCAAAAAACATCAGATTTTATTTTAGAAACCTCCCACCTGACTCTGAAGAACATAAGCCATACCTGAAGATACATTATTTCTTATCAATCCAATCTGGGTATAGGGAGATATTCATTACTTTCACGTAATTCTATATCACATAGGTTAAAAACCTCATATTACAAAGCAAAATAAAACACATTAGGGAGATAAAACTAATTATGTCATAAAAATACTTGTAATGCTATATTTGAATTTTTTTTGAAGTGAAGGAAATGTGATGCTTACTGCAGTATCATCAAAGAGGTTGAGTAAAGAAATTAGAAATGCTCGTCTGTGTTGACGGTTTCCTCGGATCATGGAGTATAGGTGTGAACACAACGCACTAGACGATTCATCATGTCTAAAACCTCTTACAGGATCCTTTGTGCAGGTATTGATTGCTTGTTGTACCTGGTAAGACATTTTCATACCAGCCACTGCTTTCATCTGAAATGGAAAAGTATTTATTCAAACTATTGCTTTAAAGCAGTAAAAGTGAAACACAATAATATAATTCTTGCAGTGGAAGATTAAACAAATGCTTACTTGCACATTTTTAGCTTATTTCCTTTTAAGTGATTGTTCATCTGAAGTTTAACTTTTAAACATGTACTGCAGCATATACTACCTCTTGAGTTGGCATACAGATTAAATCAGAATTTATGGCAGAGTTCAAAACATCTTGTGAACTGCTTTCACCATTCATTCTATGTTAGAAGCATACTCGCTAATCTGTTTAATAACTACAGCCAGGTATGCTAATTTAAACTGCTTTCAAGAATACTGAAATGTTCATACAGGAACAGAATATTTTACCAAATATGCATGCTTATGTCAGCTATAGTGAAACCAATACTTAGTCCATATTAGTGCAAAAGAACAGATTTTTTTTTGCACATATCTTAGAATTTCTAACTGAAATAAATGCTCTTAGGTACTGTTCAGTGTGGAAAAAAACTGAATTATAAATTAAAGGCAATTTTAGCCTGGAAGCGATTGCTTCAATTTATATATCCAATTACATCCTTTCTATTTCTAACAACAGATCTCTGAGCAGAGGAAAGTCAGGATCTTCTTTACAACTGCTTTAAGTTACTATTTGTTACTTTATATTCTATTTTCTGTAGCTGATGCATATTAAGTGTAAAGAATACTGTTTGCTGATGATTTAACAATTTTAAATTAGAATTACTTACATGAATGAATCCAGCATACTTTTTGTCAATTTCCACCAACTGCTGGTCAGCTTTGTTTCTCATAGAGGGCTCTGGATCTGTGCCCATAGCAATTAAGTATGGCACACACTTGAAAAGAAATTAAATGATTGTTCAGTGTTATTGTATCACCTCTATCACTCTTTGTTCTTCTATTACATTGTTGATCATGTATTCTGACTACTGCAGAAACTAGAATAGGAAACTATGCAACTTAACCACCTGACTACTTTTCACAAGCAAATAGTACAATATACGAGAGACCAGCGTTATGAAAGAAGTTGTGCAGGGTTTCAGTAGTATTCCTATTTCTCTCAAACTCTAAAGTCACTTTACACTACAAAAAAATGCCATTAAAAAAACAAAACCACACTACTTATGACTCAACATGCATGATGGCTGCAGCATTAAAAAATTATGAAAATATTATGTAAGCAAAGAATAATGGAGATGATGACTGAAGACAATTCTGACATTAGGTCTGGAATTTCATAGTGTTTGGAGGATACGGGGATTGGGGCAGAGGCAAAATGTCACAGTTTTCAGTATAGAGAATCAAAGGAAAAAAAAGGCCTGACATACACCTAAAATTTATACTTATAACAGAGAAGTAGTACTATCCAATATCCATTTTTAAAGTGCTCTTTAGGCACTGGCTGGACTTTTACATCTTGACCCAAAGACAAGAAAATATGATGTTTGGAATATCAATGGCTAATCAACATAAAACATGTTTTGAAATATGCTTACTGTAAAGGCCCCTTGCTACGATAAGGAATTTTAACACAGCTGGGAAGAAAAACTGAAATTTTTTCTTGAAAGTGTGAAAACTTCAGAAAGCCTGAACACCAACACACACCATCATAAGATCCTACCATACCTGAACAGGATGGATCAGACCCTGGTTTAATGTCAATGCAATGACATTTAGAGCAAAGTGGCGTGCACTGGACTGGGTATGAAAGAAAGCCTCAAGGACCTGCTTGAGATATAGCTGCATGATAGAACTACTCATCCCTGAGGAAATATCACCCATTTCTTTCAGGTCTTCTTGTTTTGCTACTTTTTTCCCTGTAAAAAAGACAAAAGCAATAGCACACTCACTACAGTATGATCTACCTTGCTATTAATTGATGCTTACTGATCTTTAAGCTTTACAATATATACAATTTTCAGCTGTCTTAGAATGGGTTTATGATCTTATGAAACATAGAACAATCCTGTTAGTAAATATTTTTCAAGAAAGCTAGAGACACAACCTTAAACTCTTGTTCTTAAAAAAAAGGGGGTTCCATTTAAAAATGTCATCTTATTTCTTATTTAGTATCTGAAAATGAACCTTAGAGAAGATTTTGATAAAAAGTATTACTACCATCACTACAGCAATTATGTATTCTAGATTGCTTCCAGGATTTATATTAACTTTCAAGATGTATAAGCTGCACATCTCAATATACCTATGCACATAAGGGAGTTTGAAGATTTGTCTAGGACACTTTGCATACAAAATTGACAGATAACAATCTTAAGTGACTCAGTTCAAATATATAGTAATTTAAGCAATAAAGTTGGATTTTGAATGCCTCATTAGCACAGACCTTAATACTTACAGTCTCTGTCTGCCTGCTGCATACGTGTATCCTCCTCTTGCAAGTAGGTCTGAAGATTTTTTAATACCTGGATTTTTAAGTTTACTGAACAGTTCTTATCTGAAAGAATACTGTTGTACAGAGACTTTACTTCCTGTTCGAACATTAAGCTTGGGTGTTGTATAAATGCAAATCCTAAGGGGGGGGAAAAAAGAATAAATATTCTACATTATCATCATCTAGAAATTGCATTTCTATTTTTTAAATCTTGCTTCAAAATACAGGTATGAAATGTATCCCCTTCCAATTCCTTGAACAGCATAGTTTTTCTGGTCCAAACAGTATTGTTTGCTTCCTATGGACACCACCCAAAACTTATAAGGAGTTCTATCAGCCACAACAGCAATACTCTTGATAAAGACAGGGTGCCAATTTGGGGCAGCTGCAGTAAGGAGTTATGCAGGTCTGGAACATCCAGTGTAGTGGCCTGAATCTGAGTGGTCGAGAGGTCTCTAAAGAACCAGTGAAGAACATTACTAAAAAATAATGTTATTTTTCCAATATATTTGGAGAAAAACAATCTGCAGCTTTAGCCTTGGCAAAGAATTGGCTATTCTCAGTAAGAGAAGTCTTTATTTCATAAAAACTCTGATCTAAATTAGTGACTGTATATACAGTTTTAGATTGCTGCTGCCTAACTTTCACCGTGTATCATAAAAATAGTAATGGAAACACTACAACTTTAACTACTTAGCTTATTTTTTAGATTGCTCAAGGAAAGCAAACATTAAGTGTCTTTTTCATGACTGCAGGAAACTAATATTCTGAACAAGCAAACAGAAAATATACGTATAAGAGAAGAATGGGGGATAAAAAGGGCTGCACTCACACTATTTTTTTCATACTTTCATTTTCAGTCTGTTAGAAGTAAGCATTGAACTTGGCTGAGTGAGACGTCGCCTGTTAGATACTTACAGACTTAGCTAAAATTACTAACAAAATGTTATATTCTTGACTTGCCTTGCATACACATTGGAAACAGAACCATAACCAGGCTTCAAAAAATTTATGGTTAAACATAATCCCTGTAGAACTGTTAGGTCATGGCTTGAACTGGTGATTGAGCACTTGGGTGAAGGTGTGTGGCTGGCCCAGGGAGCACAGGTAGATTATTTCCAGCTTGTGCTTCCCCAGGTGACCAGAAGGAGTGGACCCAGGGTGGAGTCACCCTGGGCTCATATAAGGGCCAGCCGCAAAAAGGAGAGCATCTCTTAGACTTAGGCTGCTTTCTGAGGAGGAATGCTGCATAGCTAGAGATCCCCTTCACCAGTTAAGTCAATTCAAGTTTTTTTTTTTGTTTGTTTGTTTTTTTGTTTTTTTTTTGTTTTTTGTTTTTAATATAACTATTGGCCTACTTGTAAATGTTTTGCCTAGTACTGCCAAGAGCCTGTCAGAAGCTATTTTGCTTCTTTGTGAATAGACTAATCCTTCAACAGGAATGAGGCATCCTAAAGCAAAAGCTGTACCTGTTAAGCATCCTTACTGAAAAGATATACTAAATTACTGATAGAAAAAATATATATTCTTAATGTGACATCTTTATTGTCTATAAATGTTAAAATTGCTTGCTGGCTATTTTCACCTTACTGCTGCACACAAATGTTGAAAAATGTAACAACTTAGCTCAATTACTAGCCTGTAAAATGGGTCTTTGCCCTGTCTACCATGCATCTACATGTACAACAGCTAATCTCAAAATTGAACCAGTATGTAGAAGAGATCTATCACTCAAAACATTTGTCTGAGGTTTAATTAAAATGAAGAGTGATGTGCTTATAGAGGAAAAAAATCTGAAAAATAATTACTGATAGCCACCTACACCTTCTCCCCTTCCCCTAAACTGGTCACAGTTCAGTCTGTAATTTAGCAGTGTTCTTAGCAATATAATATTGTCAGCATCCATAAATAAAGCAATCGTCCATGGTTAGCACAGCAGCCCATGTCCTATATCGGGTAATTAATGTGGAGAAATGACAAAAAGCATTGTACAGCTTGATGTAATGCCAAAAAAAATCCAGAACAACATAGCATTGCACCTGCAACTGGAACAACTCTAAAGCCATTAGTTCTGCTCAGCTGTCTGAAATGGTTTCTCACAATATCAAATCAAGATTAAGTCTCATTCCTTATCCTCAGAGCCCTTACTAGCCATCTAAAAAGCCACCTAAACAGCAGCAAAAGAAGGCAAATTATTATCTGTAGTTAAACTATATCTCACAGTTTAGTTTAAAGCATGCTCACATGCACGGAAGAGAACTTTCCTTAGACCAAGCCATAACCATGAACTGAACTCTTCCAGAAACCAAGGCCCATCTGCCCAAATGACATTTTCTCACAAGCACAGTTTCTTTCCTTGAGCAGAGGAGGAATGCGATATGCACCACTCAATGGCAGTTCATACACTACTTCAAATGACTGATATACCATACCGATGCCTTCAGATAAAGAATCTATTTAGTATTGAGATACAGCCAAAACGCTAAAACAGTGATATTTAGGCTATGACATCATTTCAATGCCTTATGAAATTTCATAGAACAACTCCCTGCTTGTTATAAACTCATGGAGCTCTCCTGTAGAAGATCTGGCCCTAAACTTTAAATCAAGATTTTTCCATAATTTTTTCTAGTTATTCTTTAACCATGCCTTAAGGAATGAAAAACAAGATTTGAAGATAAAAATTACTTGCATGTGGAAGAAAAATAAAAAGTCTCAATTACTTTGTAAGTCTACTACTTTTTAAAACTAGGACACATCAAAAAGGCTTTCACTGTTAAAAGCATCTGCTCTGTTGCAGAAGTATACAACTAGAATCCCTTTGACTATATTTATCTAGCAATTTCTCAAGTAAAACACGTAGTGAAGCTGATTTTAAACAAACTTCCCTGCTACTATACAAATACATGAATTCCTGTTGCAATGCATGAATATTTACCATAGCAGAATAATAAGGACTATTAAATATTTCTTACCCAGTCCAATAATGGCTTTTGTCTGTACTCCTTCATCTGAATGCTTTGTAAAATACATCAGCAGTTCAAGCACTTTATCCTTAATGTTAACCTGAGTAAATTAAAAAGATCTTTCTCATCTTCAAATTACTGTTATCTTTGTTTTAATCTCTTACAAAAAACACAAATGTCAAAAAGAAAAAGAGAAACATTCTTACTGCACAGTTTTTGCACATATTTACAAATAAAAAATATTATTGTATGCATTATAAAAAATACATCATTAAGAGACCAGGAATACTGTGCTTTCAAATAAAAGTGAAACATTCAATATGCTTAAGACTTGGAGAGTAAATACAAGTTATTCTACCTTACTGTTGCCTTTAAAATCTTCCTGATCAAAATCAAAATGCCGACATAGTGCTCCAACAGTGAAAAGTGATCTAAGCAGTGCTGGTTTATTGGCAGTAAGTACTGTACTGTTGGGGTCTTCTTGGTGTTGACTTTTTAATTTTGAAAGTGCGCCTACAGTAAGATAAAAGTTTTAATCACAGTATTTAAACATGGTGCATCCCTAAGACTTGTAGCCCAAACTGAGATGTGAAACTTACATACTGTGACTTTACTTACCATAGTATCTATTAAAACAGGCCCACACAAATTTATAGTTCTGAGTGACCTTGTTCACAACAGCCCCAAGACAGCTCACACAATGCTGAACGACCTAGGAACAAGAAACAACAAATAAATTACATACTTAGTTCCACAAAAACTTCAAATTCTACGTAGAACTAAAACAAACTAACAGTTTATCTAATAGACTGCTCTGAAAGCCTGCCTAAACTCATAACCATTAAAATATAGCAGCAATACATAGAAACTCCAGTAAACCAAAAATACTGTTTTTTGTTGTTCCATGGCTCATCAGTCCTATGACCAGCATAAGCAATTTCATAATAAAGACAGACTTTCATTAAATCAAAATAATGTATTTCACAACATGAAATTGAATCAACGTTTAATATTAGCAATTAAAAGCTTACCGCCATGCCATATTTGATGATGAGTTTCATGAGGTCTTCCTCAATAGTGGCAAGGAAAGTCTCACTTGGGTGCTCCATTAGAGGCACTACAAGCTCTAAGATTTTTGCAACATTGCAGATCACCATGAAATCATTCTGAGTCTGAAACAACAGTATTTACAACATTTAACTATAACTATGAGGACTGCTCCAAAAGTAATACCTCCTACTTTATTATGGCAGCCCAAGACATCAGAGGTGGATGTTGGTGTTATGGAAGCAGAGGTTGAACTTTCCCACCAATATCCCATTCTGTGTTGTTGCAGCGTGACAGATGGCAGCAGAGGGGCAGTCTGACAAAATGGTGTCTGATGTGGAAGTGCATATGAAGCAAAGGTGTGTCACTGAATTCCTCCATGTGGAAAAAAGGGCACCACTGATATTCACTGATGCTTGGTGAACATTTATGGAGACCAAACAGTGGATGTGAGCATAGTGAGGGGTGGGTGGTGCGTTTCAGTAGTGGTGACAGTGGGTCACCTCTGCTGGTGCAGGTTTTTTACAATCATGGCATGCTGGTGAAAATGCATAGCTAATAGCGGTGAGCACGTTTTGTATCTGAGAATTTGCTCTATCAAATAATGTTATTGTGTTCTTTGTATCTTTGTTTCCACGGAAATAAATAGGAGGCATTAATTTTGGAGCAACCTACATATAACAATATACACTGAGAGTCAAAAACCCTAGCTCTTGCATTAGATATAACTAAGGTATTTAGTAATTATTCAGAAGGCTTTTTATTATACAGTTTTTAACTGATATTAAATTACTATGAAAGCTTTTTTTTTTTTTTTAAATGGAACCTCTGTAGAAGCATAGCTTTACCTTTCATCAAGGCTGTGTGCACACCTGAAAGCTTTTGATCCTGATTTTTTTTTTTTTTTTTTTTAGTGTCCTATAACAAATCTACAGAATGCTTCCTGATGCACAGTAGAGAACGCACAACACTTGACAACAGGTATCAGCAACAAAAGAAGTTGTGCTATTGCTGAATGTGGCTTAAACAAAATAGATAACGTACAGGCTGCCCAGAGAGGCTGTGGATACCCCATCCCTGGAGGTGTTCAAGGCCAGGTTGGATGGGGCCCTGGGCAGCCTGATCTAGTATTAGATACAGAGGTTGGTGACCCTGCCTGCAGCAGGAAGGTTTGGAGCTTGATGATCCTTGAGGTTCCTTCCAACCCAAGCTGTTCTATGATTCTATGTATAATAAGTGAAGAATCTCTGGAAGACATTTAATATATTAAATGTACATCCCAATAGAAATTGACTTTGACAAATCAGGCTCACTAATTGTGGAAATACAAGACAGACTATTCACAGCTGAAGCTGTGGAGCAAGATAAATGACATGAGAAAGCAAGGCTGAGAACCAAGGACATCTTAGAAGAAGAGAAAAACAAAGTCAGTAAGCTGCATGATGGCCACATGATGATAACCCTGATTGGAAGGACACATGGCTAGGAATGACTCATGACTGATTGGATAAGCACCTGCATGCATGGTTAAAGAGCGTTTGTGGAATGTTTTGTTGACATGTAAAGGCAGGTGGGAAAGTTAAGAGAAAGCTTGTGAATGTATATAAGGGATGTTAGAACCTGTAATAAATGATTTGGATTGTTCACATCCGAGTCTACAGAAACTAATCATGATAATTCTCATATGCTACTAATTAACATATTCAAGCTGACAGCAGTGAATTTATTCTACAATCCACCTCAACCTGTGTAAGTATGTAACTTATGCAACTCACTGAGGAGTTGTTGCAGCAATAATCAGATGCCTCTTTCCTATACTGTTTAATCAGAAACAGCTTAAAAAAGGCTGTTTTAGATGTGCCTAGAGAACACTCCAGGGATGAACCCAGAAAATACTAGGATATACCTATTCTCAAACCTGTCCTTCTATGGGTAGCTGATCTAATATAATAGAGTGCTGCTGCTCAGACATGGTCTTACTTGAACTGTGGCTGTATGACCTGCCCTGCTCCTTCTTCCAGATCAGGGATTTGTCACAACCTTCACTGAGCCAACCGTGCTAATCAAAACGGCAGAAAGCTCCACACCATTTCAGAGGGGGGCCTTTTTACTGGTATGTGGTTTAGCATTTTAGCTCACAAAAATGGCAGAGCTATACTATCTTATAGGGGCACACAGTAAAACAGACTTGCATAAGTGGAAGCTAGGGACAACAAAGGTTAAGTGCTGAAGAGGATAGAGCAAGACATTTTGCTTCTGATATATTTGCTATATGTTAAATCATCCTGTCTCATAGAACCATACCTTTAATCTTAAAAGTAGTTAAGATTTAACATATGGATATTAAGACTGTAACTGTAAAATACAACAATTTCAAAAATATTGTAACAGGTGAAAAAATAGTTTTCAGTCCTCAAGGGAGAGGTTTCAGTTCTGTTTACCTGTAAAATGTGAGGAACAGAATTTTAGAAACTAGAGATCATTAAAAGACCTAGTATCATTAGAAGATATGATGTTCATAAAATAGAAAAACTGTGTGTGCACCCTCTGCGAGTTTGCTGATGACACCAAGCTGAATGGTGAAATTGACGCAATAGAAGGAATATAAGCCATCCAGATGGACCTGGACAGGCTCAAAAAGTGGGCCCATGAGAACCTCTTAAGTTGAACAAGGCCAAGTGCAAGGTGCTGCACTCGGGTTGGGGAATCCCAGATATACGCACAGACTGGGGGAAAAACTCCTTGAGAACAGCTGTAAGGAGAAGGATTTGGGGATTCTGGTGGACAAAAAGCTGGACGTGAGACAGTAGTGTGTGCTTGCAGCCCAGAAGGCCAATGGTATCCTAGGCTGCATCAATGGGGGGGGGGGGGGGGGACAGCAAGGAGAGAGAGGGGATTGTCCCCCTCTGCTCTGCCTTTTTAAGGCTCCAACTGGAGAACCACATCCAGGCCTAGGGCTCCCCATATAAGAAGGATGCAGAGCTGTTGGAGCGGGACCAGAGGAAGCATCAAAGGGCTGGAGCACCTCTCCTACAAACATTGAGCAAGCTGGGGGTGTTTAGCTTGGAGAAGAGAAGGCTTCAGGGGGACCTCATTACAGCCTTCTAATAGTTAAGGGGAAATTATAAACAGGAGAGAAATCAACTTTTTACATGAGTATACAGTGATAAGGACAAGGGGGAATGGTTTTAAACTAAAAGAGGGGAGATTTAGATTAGACCTCAGGAGGAAATTCTTTACTCTGAGGGTGGTAAAAAACTGGAACAGGCTGCCTGGAAAAGCTGTGGATGCCACATCCCTGAAGGTGTTCAAGGCCAGGCTGGATGGGGCAGCCTGATCTAGTGGGTGGGGTAACTCTCCCCATAGCAGAGCGTTGGAGCTAAGATGATCTTTGAGGTCACTTCCAACCCAAGTCATTCTATGGTTCTATGAACTTTATTTCTCTTTTCCTACCTTCAATTTCAAGCATGCAAGACAGCCATTCATTCCTATGCTTAATTACCTGGGGAAAAACAAGGCTGTTATTCTGATTTTCTCTACTTACGCTACATTTAGTAGTCAAGTATGGCTGCATGGTCATAGCATGTTTGACCATTAGCTGGGGCCTGATTTTGCTGAATAAGAATAAAGTAGTTATGCAAGCAACCAAGCGACCAGAATTCATGTCTTTGTTGTCAGAATCTGCAAAAATTAGAAAATACACAAAATATATTAGATTCAAGTATTGTTTGATCAATTAAAAACATATGGCCTAAACATCATACGACTATCTCTTCCATGACATATCTTTCAAGACCAATACAGAATATTCTTATGCATTCTTATTAGGTAAGAGCATTAGAGATGAGAACGTGTTAACATTTGCATAAGATCAGAAAATATGTGAAATAAGAAGCAGAGCTACTTCAAAGACATTACTATTTTAAAAAAATTTACTCTATACAAAACACTAGCTCAGCCAATATTTCCTATTATAACTGTAGAACAGAAAGCTTTTCATATTTGTTTTGTTTTTAGTTATCTAAAAGTTTTAACAAATTATTTCAAAAGTAGTTCTGTTATTGAGGTTAGCTAGAGAAAAATTAGGGAAGCTTTATTATTATTCAGTGCTCAAAGGTTCATTATAAACTTAAATGCAATAATTCACTACCTCTAGTTTTGAAATAGAAGTTCTGTAACAATAACATTTTGTGATAGTAATTTTAATAACCACAATTACAGTATTATATGAGGGCTGCTCCGAAAGTAACACCTCAAATGTTGTTCTGTTGGTCCATGACATCAGAAGTGGATGTTGATGGGATGGCAGTAGAGGTTGAACCTTCCCAACAATGTCCTGTTACATTTAGTTGCTGTATGACACATGGCAGAAGAGGGGCAGTCTGACAGAATGACATTTGACACGGAAGTGTGCACGCAGCAAAGGTGTGTCACTGAATTCCTCCATGTGGAAAAAAAAGGGCACCCGCTGATATCATCAATGCATGCTGAATGATTATGGAGACCAAACAGTGGATGTGAGTACAGTGAGGGGTGGGTGGTGCGTTTCAGCAGTGGTGACAATGATGTGACATGCACAGCTGGCACACCATGAAGAGCATCTCAATTAGCTCATCTGCACGAATTAGCTAATGGAAATAACTATGTTGAAAATTGGTGTTTTGTAGCTGAGAATTTGCTCTATCAAATAGTGTTATTGTGCTCTGTTGTAGTTTCCATGGAAATAAATAGGAGACAGTACTTTCGGAGCAACCTACTTACAAAATCAAAGTAGTTTAGCTACTGGATTCTAAGTAGTATTACCTGATAAAGATTCTTCATATTTAAGGATATGCTCAACCAAGTTGTCAACAAGTTGAGTACAGGCTTTCTTCACAGGTTTATATGAAGCATCCTCTTCTGACTTCAACAGCTACAGCAGATGAAACAAAAAAAATGATATAGTAGTAAGTGTGCATTCACTTACATTAGATACATACTGGTTTTATAATAATTATTACAGGTACATAAGGATTTTTCATTACAAAAGAATTCATTTGTCTTTTCCATAAAAGCTACATAGTGAATAAAAGTTAAAAGGAAAACAAAAATAATAATCAAACCAAAGAAAAATTAACTGCGACAAAAGGACAGAAGAGAGCAGTTCTACTGATTTTTGCACTGAGATGAAGCTTAACATTGTGCTTCATGAAATTATGAAAAAACAATAATCTAGTCATATTTTTTAAAAGTAACTAAAAGTAACATTCTTTTCAGAATGATTAGAAAAAAGCCAGTTCCAGCATATGACCACTCTTTCAGAGAAGTAGTATTTCCTAACATCCAACCTGAATCTCCCCTGATGCAACTTGAGGCCATTCCCTCTAGTTCTATCGCAAGTTACACGAGAGAAGAGGCTGACCCCCAGCTCACTACAGCCTCCCTTCAGGTAGTTACAGAGAGCAATAAAGTCTCCCCTGAGCCTCCTCTTCTCCAGACTGAACAATCCCAGCTCCTTCAGCCATTCCTCGTAAGGCCTGTGCTCCAGACCCCTCACCAGCTCTGTTGCCCTTCTCTGGACACGCTCCAGGGCCTCAATGTCTTTCTTGTAGTGAGGGGCCCAAAACTGAACATAGCACTGAGGCATGGTCTCACCAATGCTGAGTACAAAGGGATGATCTCCTCCTGCTGGCTGCACTATTGCTGATAGAAGCCAGAATGCCATTGGCCTTCTTGGCCACCTGGGCACACTGCTTGCTCATGTTCAGCTGAACATCGACTAATACCCCCAGGTCCATTTTCTCTACACAGTCTTCCAGCCACTCTGCCCCAAACCTGTAGCGTTGCCTGGGGCTGTTGTGGCCAAAGTGCAGGACCCAGCACTTGGTCTTGTTTAACTTCATCCCACTAGCCTCAGTCCGGATATCCAGATCCCTCTGTAGGGCCTCCCTACCCCCAGGCAGATCAACACTTCCTGCCAACTTGGTGTCACGTGCAAAGTTACTGAGGGTGCACTCAATCCCTTCATCCAGGTCATCAATAAAGATACACAGGACAGACTTCCAGTTCAGGAGGTAGAGGATAACTGGTCTGACTTTTAGAGACAGATGTAAAGAAGGCATTGAGAACCACAGCCTTTTCCTTATCCTCAGTGGTCACGTTCCTCGCCGCATCCAGTAAAGGATGGAGATTCTCCTTAGCCCTCCTCTTACTGTTAATATATTTGTAAAAAAGTTTTTTGTTCTCTTTTACCCCAACGGTCAAGTTGAGTTCAAGCTGGGCTTTTGCCTTTCTAATTTTCTCCCTGCATATCCTAACAACTTCTTTGTACTCTCCCTGAGTTGCCCATCCCTTCTTCCACAGGAGGTAGATTCTCATTTTCTCCTGGAGCCTCAGGAAAAGATCCCTGTTCATCCATGCTAGTCGTCTTCCCTGCCAGCTCATATTGAAGCACGGGGGGATAGCCTGCTCCTACACCTTAAAGGTTTCCTTCTTGACGAGCAACCAGCCTTCCTGGACCCCTTTACCCTTCAAGACTGAATCCCAAGGGACCCTCCCTACCATAGTCCTGAACAGTTCAAAGTCCATCCTCCAAAAGTCCAAGGTAGAAGTTCTGCTGGTCTCCTTTCTGATTTCACCAAAAATTGAGAACTCTACCATTTTGTGGTCATCCTTCTGAAGACACCTCCCGACCTCTGTATCTACCACCAGTCCTCTGTTTGTGAATAGCATATCTAGTGGGGGCACCTCCTCTGGTAGGCTCTCTCACCAGCTGCGTCAGGAAGTCTTCCACACAGCAGTCCTCCTTCAATGTGTTTTAGCATGAAAAGAATTGTTAATATTCTTATAACAATTGTGTCATACATTAAAGATTTGTTACTTACATTTTGAAGAAGCTGTTCAAACCAATCATACCCTGTATCTCTACAAGCTGCAACCTAAAAGCAGTATTGAGAATGAACTGGTTAACAAAGGAATTTGAATATTACTTCAATGCAGATTTCATCTTTAAAGAATAGAAAACATGCATTTTTTTATATGCATTCAGTACAATGATTTTATACTTTTGGAAAATAGAAACCATTCCCTGCATTTGAAAAAAAACATTCTCCTCATTTAAACAGTTCCAGAATTGATATTCCATACAACACAAGTCCTACATATTATACTGACCACTGCAAAATTTGTTGTACTAAAAAAAAAAAAAAAAAAAAACAAAACATGTTGTACAGATTATATAAACAAATCAATCCTTAACTCTCATCATATATCAAGATCAGCTCACAGGTGCTCTAGAGTGGAATTAGCAGGAGAACTAAGTTAAGCTGAAGTCAAATTGACTGACTTTTCAGTCTGGAAAAATGCATACTACACTATCGTTTAGTAAAAATATTGAAAAGCAGGATAGAGATTAAACAATTTTAAGTAGTAAAGCAAGTACTTGTTTGATCTTTACATCTTCAGTACACTGATATTAAAACACCTAAGCACAGCGATTTTACACAGAACACTTTCACTACAAATGTATAAGGATTTTATTTGAAACAGATTTTTGAGACATGCTGTTTAATTCACTGCTCTTATAAAGTAGATTATGCAGATATTAGTTTACTCTAGGTGACCCTGTACTTGTTAAAAAAGCTTATTAATCCTTCAAAATATTATCAATTGTTTGAAGAAATTTTTTAGAGATTATTTCTTAGCTAGACTTAAGTAATGCTGCTAATAGCATTTACTTGAACATAATGTGATCCCAGTTATCATTGTCAGCATATTATTGATCATTTAAAGTTCTCCAAAGCTTGTTCTATCAGATGAATAATTCTAGTATAAGTCTAGCATATATTCAATGCCAGGAGATATGAAGAAAACCACCTGCTAAGTAAGATACTCGAATATTTTTTGCTTTCTAAAAGACTACAGACAATAGTTTAAAGATACTAAAAATATAATCACGTTTCACATCCAAACTAATTGAAATCTGTATAATGTACCACGTCAGTGATGTTTAGTATTTTCCTGGTCATTGCTTCTTTGTCATGATGGGGAGTTGGAGTGAACCAGAGCTTCTGGAAAGTCTCATTTACTAATTTCTGAATAGAAAAAACAAACAACATCATTAGCACAAATAAGCAAGCTTATCTTGGCACAAAGATATCATCTCTAATATATCCATACAATATATGTTGTAGATGTAGTCTACAAACAAAAAACCTGCAGAAAAAAACTTTTGAATAATTCATGAGGAATTATTCAAACTAAGACGGTTGCAGAGAATATTATCTGAGACAGACAGATCTACTATTACAAGAGTTATACTGGTTTCTAAACAAGTACCAAATGATCACTGGGAACTGATACTACAGAAAATGGAATTACAATTTTCCTGCACTAGTTTGCATTCATGAGGAAAACATAGTACCCTGAGGAAATTACAACTGAACACAAGATTGTGACTTGTACCACTGCTGCTAATTCTGCTATACATTACTTGGGAGCTTTCAGAAGCTGTGACAAGGTATGGGAGAGAACCCAAGTCTCTACAGCTAAACTTAGAAATTAGGCTCCCTTCCAATGTTTTTGGATAGTGAAAAAGGTGGAATAGAATTAAAGTGTACTACACTATTCCTGTACTGCTTATAAAGCATACAGTTATAAGAATCTCTCCTCAACCATGGAAATATAGAAAATGCATCGTAGAGACTGAGATTGTTGGAAAGGCAAGGGAAAGAAGGGGATTGAAAACAAGGTCATCCTCCAGCACCTCAGATACTGTGTCTTGATTAACAGTCTTCACTGAAAGCCACTCGGCATTAACGCATCTCAAGTGGTAAAAATATATGCTGCAGCTTTAAAGGTGCAGATTTCAAATCCCGCTGAAAACGTGACACAAAATCATTAAAGGTATATTCTTAATTACCCAGATATTTTTAAAATTATTTTTGTTGAATCAAACAAAAACAGTGTCAGGTTTATGATTTATCATATAATCTTAGTCTTACACCCTTCTGCATACAGATTGCATGAAGAACAGAATTTGATCACACCAGCAAGTGATAAAATGATTCATTAAGTATTCAGAAATACAAAAGCACACAAATACTTCATGTTTTATATGTAGAACTTACATCTGTTATATAGTAATGTCAAAAACTTCATTTTGACCTAAAGCTTATTTTGTTTGCAGAAAGGATTTTTATATTCCAGCTTTATTTGTTAGAGAAGTATCAGACAATGCTTGCAAGCAGAAAAAACTCTAGAATATACCTCTCAAAAAGAAAAACCTTTTGATTGACAGCAAAAACTTGAAGAAAACAAGAGAAACAAAAACAAGTGAGCATTTAAATTCAAGATACTAAATATCTCAAAAATTAAAAGTAAATAAAATTCATAAACCTTACCAAGAAGCAATGTGGGCTCTTTTTTGTGAAGATATAAAAAACACTAAAACACTGGTAATTAAAATCCTGAAGGAAGTTTTTTATTATACCTTAATGCCTTCTTCGTCATTGACTCTCCGAATCATTTTCACACACATCTCTGTAATTTTGGGAAATGTTGGTTGTTCAATGCAGATATCCCTAAGTATCTTTACCACTCTTTTTCTGACACTGATACCAGTATCCTGTGAGGAGAAAAACCATCACAGCTCTTGAAAACAAATCCAACACATGAATTAATGTGCATTATGTGAACTAATATTTGAAGATCAACCAATCCAACGTACTAAATATATTTAAAAGAAGCAGCTACAGTATTCTGGAGTGCATTTATATGAAAGGTCAATGTAACTCTTGCCGCTTTATTTGCGACGATTCTAAAAGCCTGGCTGAGTGCCCCAAATGCTGAAATGCTTCCTTCACTTACACCCTCTGATTTAAGAGCTCATGATGTTGCAAACGTAATTCCACTTCAAGAGCTTACAAGCTAGATGCAATAATGTTTTAGCTTCTTTGTTGGAACACATGAGAGCCTTTGCAGATCTGGACAGCAATACTCCAAGCCTTGGAATAAAGACCACGCATAAGCCCTGTGCAACAATTTGTCTCCATTTTCCTAGCCTTCATCTAAGGAGATGGATGAGGAGCTTCACTTCATATAATCTTATTCAAAAGATGTTTAATGTGAATGTCTGGATGAATTATTTTATATGTATGCTTTACAAGCATATGAAACTACCCATCTCTAAATGCCCTTCAGAAACATTTTATCATGTAACTATAGCAAATGAGTAGCATTTGACTAAAAACCTATATAACATGACTCCTAAAAGCAAGCGTTGTCTTCTAGTTAAATTAACATTGTATTTTATCTGAACGTTCAGACAAAAAACTATTTAGTGAAAAAAATCTAACAGGAAATCTTTTAAAATGCTAGAACATAGCACCAAAAAAAAGTAGTCTTCCTCTTATCTTTTGGATTACAAAAATGGCAAATTTAAATTACTGTGCTGTAGATGTTTCTTCATTGTCCCCAATTACCTCCAGAGATCTACATCTCAAACCTCAAACATGTGGAATAACCCATTTCACTTAATTTGTGCCTTAACAGTAGAATAAGAAAGGAACATAATCCTGGTTCTGCCAAGGTACATTTCTTGGTATGTTTACTTTCTGACATAAAGAAGTCTCATTGGAAACAAGTGATGTGTTTTACAGGGTTGGTCTTAGAAAGATGATGCTCCTCACTAAAAACAATGAAGTACAATTTACTTTTGGGGTGATAATTCCATATTATTAATTATATAAACTCCTGAAAACAAGTTTCCCAATGCCATTTACTTTATCACAGGTCACCATACCAATATTCTTTCAATCAGCATGTCATAATACTGCTCAGCAAGCTGAGGACGACAGAGCACAAATCGGCCAAGCAGCTCTACAGCTGCTTCTCGCACACTAGTGGAGTAATCCATTAATCGTCCATGAACACCTCGTTGCATATCCAGCTAAAAAGAACAAATAAAACACAAATCCAAAATAAGAAATCAAGATCTCTTTTAAGTGTGATAAAAATACACAGGATGAATATTTCCTTTTTTTACCCTGGCTAGAATACTGGGGTCTACAGCAACAACCTCAGACAAACACTTCATGGCTTTTGTTCGAACAGCAATTGTATTTTCACCAAGCACACGCAGAATCTAATAAGAGAACAAAAACAAAATCTCAATTGCTTTGGGAAGGTAATGAACAATGTTTAACATAAGCAAAAATGCAGAATAATACGCAAAATATTTAACTAAAATAAGAATACCCATCTAACTAAAATAAGAATACCCAGAATCATAGAACAGGTTGGGTTGGAAAGGACCTTTAAGATCATCTAGTTCCAACCCCCCTGCTATAGGCAGGGACACCTCCCACTAGACCATGTTGCTCAAAGCCCCATCCAGCTTGGCCTTGAATGCCTCCAGACAGTGAAGAGGCTCTACAGCACCGATCACCTGAGCATGGAAATTTGCTAGGATTTACTCCACCTCTAAGACTATTTCAAACAGAATTTATACAGGGTCCATATGTTCACTTTAAGTCCCTTTACTTTAACCTCTAATTTTGCCATTCAGATGTGGCTTTCACTATGGTTCTTTTAACAGGAAAGTTGGATTTGGACACTAACTCTATGACTGGCTTTGTATACAGATAATATAAGTAATGCAACCTAAACCATTATTGGAGTTCAAACATGTCACCATGTCCTCTTTTCCTAGAAAAAGCAAATAAATCACACTGGTCAAACAACTGCTACCAAAGTGAGAGTAGCATGCACTTGTGCAAGCAAATGATCAAGTTGGCTTATATTTTCAAATCAAGACACATTTCATGAGTTAGCACTATCAAATGAGCACACGTCTTACAGAAACTGTGAAAAAGATTTAAACATTTGAATTATCCTTTTACTGTTTACATCTAATGATTTTGCCATGTACATACAGACAAAAATAATATATGCACAATATGATATATGAAATGCATGCAAGAAAAATAAGCACTTATGGCATCACTACAGAATATTAAAGCATGTGGTGTTACCATGGCCTGTTAAATACTTGTGCTCACCAACGAACAGATATTGTACACTACCCCAAATGCGTTTGGAGTCAAAAACCAACTGTGTTTTACTCTGCTAAGACTTCTGGCACAGTTTACCTGTGTCAAATAAATATCGAAGCTCTGGGCAAACGGCCTCATAGAGGCCAAGTAGCGAACAATCAAACAAGCATCTTCATAGTCCACAGTATCAGAATTCATTCTACAACAAATTCAATATGTTAATTAGGACATGTTTATTAAAAAAATAATTAAAAAAATCAAATGCATGGTTAATGAAAATATCAAACATACTTTAATGTACTGAACTGAGATGCAGCAGTTGTAATGATGCTACGAAGAAACTTCTTGCGACTTTCTGCTCTATGCATGATTTGTCCTGTGGTCTCAACATCCTTTGCATGATGAGTTCCTTCAGATGAATCTTCATCCTTCTGAGATTTAATTGCTTTCTCTGTCTCCATAGTTGTATCACGGAACCACTGAGCTATATAAAACTTCCGAGAAAACTGGAGAGATACAGTAGAATGCACAAAACCCAAAAACAAGATACAGAAGAGGGAAATTAATATTTATAATGAGATTAAGTGAGTCTAATGCATCAACCGTATTTTGGAAAAGATGATCAACAGTATATGTTAGAGTGACAATTTAAACTGAAGCACTAATATACATGACTGAAAGTCATTTATTTCAGGAGACATATTACTGAAATTATTTTTATATATGCTCAATATCAGAAAGCTGAAGTTTACCACTAATGATGCATCGGTTTCTGTATTCTCATCTAGATAATCCAGCAAAGCCTTTTGTAGCTGCTGAATTTCATCTTCTCCTCCTGAAACCTGTCAGGAGAAAGATAGTTATAAAATACAATATTGTTCAGTCAGTGGTAATTATCATTTGACAATCTGTATGTCCACTTACGAAATATGGTGAAGGTAGTTTTGATAACTGCAGAACAGTTTAAGCAATTCCCCATGAACTGCATACAAGCTAAATAAATTTGATTTTAGGACTCCAAAGTCTTAAGAAAAAAATTAAAAGCAGCATGACTGGTTTTTAAAACAGATTGACTGATTTATTTTCATTCTATGATCTTGTGTGAAGATTCTCCGTCACTGAGAAAAGAAGGGCTGAAATTGTATGGAGTGACACAAGGTTTAACCATTAAAAATCATTGTCACTAATAATAAAATACTGAAAACAGTGACTTCTTAAGTGAACAAGGGATAGAAGGCAAAAAAAGTAAAATGAAAAGAAATATGAAAACATAGACGACAGTAGAAAGGTATGGAAAACAACAAAAAACCCTTTGTAAAAATATTTGGTATAACTATGAAAAGCAAAGCTTACAGAGGTTGTTCCCAAACCCCTCTGAGCTTTAACAACAAAGAATCATGCTAAGATTAAACTAAGTTTCTGTTAGTCAAAAAGCTTATAAACACAACATTTATAAAAAATGCCCCCTGCCACATAAAGCTTTTTTTTTTTTTTTTTTTTTTTTTTTTTTTTACAGAATAGGATAATATTAATTTTCCTGTCAAGTACATTTAAGATGCAAAAAAAGCATCTTACATACCAAACTGTAATCTAAGCGTGCTGGAGACATGCTAGTGTATCATATTTGTAAATAAATGAACTGTATGAATGTTAAGAATGCATTTTTCCAAGAGACTATTCTTACAGAAAATATGCACATCTTAATCTCTTAAATAGTTCCAGCCTATATAAGTGGAATAACAACCTTGCATATGACCAACAGACAATGCACTTCTCCCACATAGGAGTTACAGAGAATAAATCAGTATTAATTATCTTGTTCATTAGTCAGAAACTAACTTTCTCAACATCTACACGACAGCGTAACAACAAAAACATAGAACACTTTTCCTTTGCACTACACTGAAATATTCAGGTCCTTGTAGATGCTGATGTTACAGCAGTAAAATGATTTTTTTTCCAAAATGATTAATTCAAGAGTTCAAAACAAGTATGTCTACAGTGCACATAATACTGATATAGATTCATTGATATACATTTGGCACCCCCATGTATGTGCAAATTATGGTTTGAAGACCAGCCTTAGACCAACGTTAAATTTTGTTGATAACAGGCTGTATTTGTTTGTTCTTAAGTTACAAATAATTTATTAGCAACACTGTATACCCTGTCTCATGGTACTGAATAATTTATACCTTCCATAATGTATGGATGGTACCATCACCATCATTGATGCTAAGCTTCTCGAACAACTGAAAAAATGCTTTTAGTGCTCAATTTCTCAAAGCAGTTTCATTTTCTGCAGGTGTCAATGCCTAGTTACTGCCTGATGCTGTTAAAAAAATAATTATAAAAAAATCAGGTCTCCATTTGCATATGGAATTTCTTTCAATACCATTAGAACTTCTGGAGATAAGAAAAAGAATATCTCACTTGTAAAATATTTCCCTACAAAGTCTGATGGAAAATTGTTAAAATCACTATCATATAACCAACAGGCACACAGAGGCAAAAATTACTAGTGCTGCACCAAAAGTAAAGTCTCCTATTTTATGACGTCACCATTATGGCAGCAGAGGCTTAGCTTTCTGCCAATATCCTGTTCTATTTTGTTACCGTGTGACAGATGGCAGCAGAGGGGCAGTCTGACAAAATGGTGTCTGATGTGGAAGTGAGTATGAAGCAAATGTGTCACTGAATTCCTCCATGTGGAGAAAAAAAAATGGCACCACTGACATTCATTGATGCTTGCTGAATGACTATGGAGATCAAACAGTGGATGTGAGCACAGTGAGGGGTGGGTGGTATATTCCAGCAGTGGCCTCAGCAGCGTGGAATAAAGTCACGTTCTGGATGGCCATGCAGATTCGTGCAAGCATGGCATGCAGGCTCTTGTTCATTGTTGGCAGAAATTCATAGCTAATACTGTTGACTACATTGAAAAGTACTGTTTTGTAGTTGAGAATTTGTTCTAATGAACAGTGTTGTGCTCTTTGTAACTGTTGCACTTTTTATGGAAATAAATAGGAGGCAGTACTTTCAGAGCAACCTATGTATATACATATGTTTTTAATCTCTCAAAACAGAATTCAACTGATGTTGTTGCTCCATTATTTCCTTCCTTACTGTCACAGTAAAAGTTTTTACCACTGTCATTAACTTCTTAATATGATCACTGGGGGGTGTATTGCAAAAAAGACAATGGCAAACGAAAAAGTTATATTTATAAACTGGATGTATTTGATTCAAAAAAATATGAACAATGAAAATTGATTCTCCACATGCCAGGTTTTTTTTTTATTTTTTTTAGTGGAGATTGTCTTTAAGCACCTCAAATATTTGAAAATCATAAAGAATGAATACATCTCTATCCAACTCAATCCAGCTGGCATAGGATCTCACCTGTTTGAGGATTCTGGCGATAGACCCTTGATCCATTTTGCTAGTGACTGCATCTTTCCTCAATCTTGCAGCTACAGTTCCAAGGTAGTCAAGTGACGCAACTCTTAAAGCCATTTCTGTTGATTTGTTACTGAATTGATGAACCTAAGAAAAGCAGAACATATATATGTATATATTTTAAATGTATGTATTTATGCAGCTGAGATCCATAGAATCATAGAATGGTTTGGGTTGGAAGGAGCCTTAAATGATCATCTACTTCCAACCTCCCTACCATAGGCAGGGTTGCCACCCAATAGATCAGCAGCCCAGGGCCCCACCCAACCTGGCCTTGAATGCTTCCATGAATGGGGCATCCATAGCTTCTCCGGGAAACCTGTTCTAGTGTCTCACCACCTTCATGGTAAACAATTTCTTTCTTATATGTAATCTATACCTACCCTTTTTTAGTTTAAAAACTATTACTTCTTGTCCTGTCACTATACTCCTTAATAAAGGATTTCTTCCTATTTTTCCTATAGGCCCCCTTTAAATACTGGAAGGCCATTATAAGGTTTTCCCAGAGACTTCTCTAGGCTAAATAGCCCTAACTTTCCCAGTCTCTCTTCATTCTTCTCACAAGACACTGTTTGACCTTATGAAAATTCCACCTAACTTCTACACTCAAGAAAGTTATGCCATTTACTATTACACCACAGATTTATTTTGTATTGTTTTTCCTTTATTAAATCTCTCTCTACAAATATGTCACCTGCTTAGGTTTTCTTTTAAATATATACTTTCATAAAATAAACTAGGTGTATAGCAGAACAGGTATTCTTTGCAATACCATAGATCTTAATCACCATAATACATCTTCCTCATTTCACCAGGAACAGGACCATAAAATATTTTTCCAAGAAACGAATTATAGTGTAATTACATTGTAATGCTGAAAAAACAACTCTTAATAACACGTTAGCAAAAATATTCACATTCTGTAACTTTTCATTATTTGTAAGTAAATGTAACAACATTATTGGTATTAAATGTAATATTATTGTTATAAGCGACTTAATGGTTTTCATGTTCTGTGCTAAATGAATAGCCCAGAGAAGATCTTTAATGGGAGTAATTACAGCTATTTACTTTAATCCAAGCAAATATCTGCACTTACAAGATGGTACAGAATGCCATTATTTTTCATGTGGAAAATATCATAAAATCATTTGAGTTGGAAGGGACTCAAAATGTCATCTAGTCCCACTTCCCTGCAATGAACAGAGACATCCACAGCTAGACCAGGTGCTCAGAGCCCCATCCAGCCTGGCCTTGGGTGTCTCCAGGGATGGGGGCAGCCATCACATCTCTGGCAACCTGTGCCAGTGCCTCACCATGCTTACTGTAAAAAATTTCTTCCTTATATGCAATCTCAGTCTTCTCTTTTTTAGTTTGAAACCATTTCCCTTGTCCTATCACAACAGACCCTGCTAAAGAGCCTGTCCCCTTCTTTCCTGTAGACCCCCTTTAGATACTGAAAGATTGCTCTCAGGTCTCCCTGGAGTCTTCTCTTCTCCAGGCTGCACAGCCCCAGCAACCTCAGTCTGTCCTCATAGGAGAGATGTTCCATCCCTTGGATCATTTTTGTGGCCCTCCCTTGCTCTGTTGGCCACGCTTCTTTTGATGTGGCCCAGGATATAGTTGGCTTTCTGGACTGTGAGGGCACATTGCTGGCTCATGCCCAACTTGCTGTCCACCAGTACCCCCAGGTCTTTTTCAGTAGGGCTGTGCTCCAACCATTTCCAATAGAAGTAGACTTCCATGAGAAACAGTATACTCATGACCTTTCTCAAGTTGTGAATCAACAATCTTCTGACCTAAGTTTTATCAATTATAAATTACAGAATAGGGATATACACAACAAAATCCTTAAATGATGCATGTGTTTATCAACTATCAAAAAACATTATTATAATAGCTGAAAATTAAATCAAGAAGTCTTCATAGTTAAAAACAAGAATCCCTTACCAATAGCCTTCCTAATAAGCTAAGCAGCAATTCTGCAGCTGGCCATTCTGGTTTATTGACTGTGGAAAGAAGATCTTGAATGAAGTTCTCAAACAGTGGCCTATAATCTTCTTCCCCTTGTTTACTACCACACCTGTTTAGAAGAAAATGTATTATGAAGCAAATTTAGGAGCCATTTAAAGCTTTTCTTCTGATGTTAATAAATAGCATGCTTAACCAGAAAAACCCAACAAGTTTTATGTGATTAAAAAAAGCATATGAAAACCAAAACAAATTAGAAAAAAAGTATCAACCAACTAAAAACAAAACTCAAACCTGGAGTATTAAAAGAAAAATAATTTTATCCAGTTAAGGCCATTAAGGCCAAATCATTCAAACATTTATCACTACTTTTACTGCAAAGAAGGCAGCTAATCTAGGATAATTTTTTTTTCCCTAAACTTTTTCATTTATTGCTTTGAGTTGAAGTCTGAATGAAGAGGATGGACAAGGTAGGTAAAATTCTGAACCTCAAAGCTGGAGTGGTGTATTCAGTAGATATTGAGCATAGACTCTAAGCCTAGACTGACTTATTTCAGAGTGATAAGACATCTCAGTTATATTCTTCAAGATTAAAGGCAGAATGTAAAATTCAAAAGAACATACCTGATAGTGTTTCACCTTCTTTAATGATACCAGAAGCACACAGATAAATAGATCTCTAAAGAGCCTCTCAGCTTAACAGTAGAAATTAACATGATAAAAACCGCAGGACTTTTTCTAAAAATTCTTAGCTTGATTATTCAAGTAGATTTTTTTTTCTCCTACCCAGCTACTGACATTCCTAACTTCAGCTAAATAAAAGTGATTTTAGGTTTTCTTTAGTCATCCTTATGACTGAGTCAATCTGGTTTAACTCAAATATTTATTTAGCCTCCTCTTTCATGCTTCAGACGAGTAACACCTGATAAAATAATCCTAGATAAACTATCAGACAGATTCTTAAATGTATGAAGTACTCTCTGTAGAACTTCTGTGCCATAGTATTTTCTTTTCTCTGAACAAAACTATCTCTGACTCTCTCTCAGGGATCTAATAAAATACATTGTTAAAAGTAACTTTACTAGTAGGTATTTAGTACTGTGAAGTAATTAGTTTTGTCTCAAGGTATGACATTTTATTCAGTTATGCTTCATCAATACACTAAAGAATGTAAAAGTACTTACTTCTTAAGGAAAATGGAAAGGAAGTTTTGTGCTGTTCTCATGGCTGTTTCATATGAATTAGTAATAAGCACATCTTGATCCACCTAAAGATAAGATTTATTAGTCTAATATTTTAGCATACACAGAAATATGATTTCCAGATCAGCATTTCTCATGCATCAAATAATTATGGCAGACAAAGTTAAGTCATCTGCTTACTAGAGCACCATTATAAAACATTATACCCACAAGCACACAGTCATTCCTGTACAAAAAAATTAAAATATTATGGGTATTTAACAAAAATCTCCCTTACTTTTTTATTCGATTCCTCCTCTGAATTAGAATCTTTTTCTGCTGATGGTAAGTGCACAACGCACTGAATAAGCTGCAGAACTAGTGCTGTTACCATCTGAATATACATAGGCTCTCCGTCAGTGTCACTACTATTTAACCTGTTAACATGAAAAGGATAGCATAACACTAAAATAAAACAATTATTTTTGGTCTTAAATAGTTTTAAGATCTATAAAAAATTTTACCACAGCTAGAAATCTGTTCTAGACATTTATTTAATCATTTGCTCCTCTTTTACGAAGTGAAAGATTGGATCTAACAAAAACAGTATTATTCTTGGTAGGAGAGATGAACTGAAACAGCCCACAGATGATTATCAGAATATCTGTGAATCTCAGCAGCTGAAAATCTACAGAAAATCTTCTTGTATCAAATTTTCTTTAACCTGTCCCCTTTGTGACTAACCATAGAAATGCCCTTTAACATATCAGAGCTAGAATTCTATAGATAAATAGCGTAGTCACTATGAACTTGAGATGGCTTCCTTCTGGCAAAGATACTAATTCAAAGAGAGTATTCAGCAATTATGGCCCTCTGCCTATCACATTCCTATTTGCTAGATGTCTTTGATGACTATAATCAAAACAACGTGAAATACTAAGCATAAGCAATCATGTTAACATTAGGGTCACTGAATTTTACTTAAAAGTTTCAGTGCATTTGTTTTACTGCTTATTTCCCGTTTATTCACCCTGGATTGGTTAACCTATCTCATTGACAATTTGTCTATCTCCAGGGGAAAGCTGTATACAAGCAAGGAACTAAATCAATGCCAACAACAACAATGATAAATGTTTCAGAATCACCTAATGTGTGGAATCTCAATTTTAACTGAAATCCACTTCAGGTCAGATTATTTCTCAGACTCAACCTGAACCCATTACTTAGAAGATGCTCTGAAGTCCAGCTGAAGCACTTAAAACATAAAGTGAACTGAGTGGTTCCTAAACAAAATGCATTCAAAGTAGTATTAGTTCTGTTTCCTTTCTGGGAAAGAATGCTCTGAGTATGCCTTCAAAGAAATCCATTCTGAATTCTCCAATTAAGTTTTAACAATGAATTACCTAACTCCATATAAACAGAATAAAGAAGTTTTGCAACAAAAATCCCTTTGAATGCACACTAGCATTATACTAATTTACATCCCTAGCAAGAAGGCCAACAAGACTAAATATTTCAATTATTTTTGTAACCAAGTACAATGGCATAATAAACAGTGACAAATATAAGATAAATTTGTCAGGAAATTCTGTTCTCACTGTAGAAGTTTTGAAATATCAACATCTAAGAAACTGCAGTTTTTGAAGTTGCAATTTTTCTTAAGAAATGTTAATAAAATCCTAAATGTAGATGGAAACATTTACAGTTCTGTACAAGATAGCAATCTATGTCCAAAATTACCTGAAGTTTCTTAAACTCCTCTTGCTAGTTGGTAGCCTTGCAAGGGAAGTGAAGATTTCTTCCAGTATTAGCTGCCTATGTTTTTCGTACCTGGAGAAGACCTATTTAACAGTCATAGAATTGTTAAAAATGCATTACATAAAATATTAATTGATAAATTTATTGTTTAAATGACATATAGTACCACGCACTTTATGTGGCACTAAACAAATACCTTGTTTTTAATGCATTACTTTGTTTTTATTTCAAAGCTTTATGAAATACATTAAGAAATTCAAATATTTTAAAAGTCTTTAACAACACAAATGTGTAATAGCTCTTAAAAATACCCTATAATTTAAAGTTTTCTGTCAATGGTAGAAATAAACTGTATAAGAAAGTCAAATAGTGAAATATTAAGCTTTCAGACTCCAGTATACATAGCAAAATCTATGCTAGTGTAAATTAACACGAACACATACACAGTGTTAGAACATACATGATAAGCTAATTATAATTCATATCTTAGTCTTCAATATTTGCCAGACATGCAATATTCTTTCAATTTATCGGGTCAAGGTTGTAGAGTTTGCTCATCTTTTTGTTTAGGCAGAATTCCTTTTATAAGTATTGAAGCTTCTTAAAAAGGACAGAAAACTTCCATTTGAACAAACACATGTTGCACTAAGTTTTTTCTGAAATAATCTTGTATTTGCCCCATTAATTTTTCTTCTAAGGAGAAAAACTTATTCTATTATAAGAGTACTCTGATGTTCTATAGCTTATTCCATTGCATGCATTCAGACCTCAAAGGAAATTCGGAAAGTTATATTGCTAGGATTTCTTACACAAGAAAGGATAAGTAAGAGAAAGGGGTTTGTGTTTACACTGTAAACCATAATTCATGAAGTTCCTTGCTTAAGTAGGCTAATTCTTCCTATAGAAGAAAAAACTCAATAGGAAATAGGAGCAACTCAGAAAGATTTAATACTGTTCCTAGATTATGATACCAAACTGTAAAAACATTAAATGAAATAAGTTCTAAGCTCTAATTGCCTACCATCAAAAATACAGCCTATAAGTGTTCTAGTACTCAGATGCACAGGAACATGAAATTGCAAATTAATAAATTACTTACTGCAGTTACCAATTTGATGGCACATAACTGTAGTTCACTAACATTTTCTACAAAGAAAGGTGTTATTCCCATAGATGATACCTATGAGTGGAAAAAACTATTTTAAGTATATTCGACAGAAACTGATATTCATTCAATTTTACAAGCAGGTTATTCATTAAACGGATAAGTTATTCAACAACATGTTACTTCATATCATTTGCAAATTGAATACAATCAGGTTAAACTTTTCTTACGTGTACAATAAAAGCCACTAAAGATTTGAACATGAAATGTTATCTTCCTGTTCTCTTCTGCAGGAAAAAACACATACTACACTACAGACTAGTCAGTCTCATGTTAGCTATTGAAAAGTTTGTACCGATTTCATATTTTATGTCATTGACATAATCACACCTTACAGTCTCTTTGGGAAAAGAAAAGAAAAGAAACAAAGAAAAAACCACAACATTCTCAGACAGGAATTCTTCTGATAAAAATTACCTGAAGAATAGTTGTATCAGTAAGAAGCTGTATCTCTAGCAACTCTGACAAACTGCTGACAATGTCACAAACTTTGTTATACAACATCACTATAACTCTTTGTTTGTGGGTGGAACACTTAGCACGTTTTGCTTTTGAACTCAAAACACCACCTAGAAAGTAAAAAATATTTATTAATTTTTTTCAATGTTTCAGTTGTATCACATACTAGAAAGATTGTTTTCTCAAAAAAATGTCCCACAAACAATTCTACATGCAGCTTTTACAGGGAAAAAAAGTATTTAGTAGTATCAGCTCAAAAGCAAGAATTTCACAACATTAACTTTTCATAATTCTTCTGAAATCTGAATCCAAGAGTTTTTAAACAGTTCTTGAAGTTGGACACTCACATCTGAAGATATCACAGAATCCCAGAATCATGGGGGTTGGAAGGGACCTCAAGAGATCATCAAGTCCAACTCCCCTGCTAAAGCAGGTACCCTACAATAGGTCGCACAGGTAGGCATCCAGAAGGGTCTTGAATATCTCCATAGAAGGAGACTCCACAACCTCTCTGGGCAACCTGTTCCACTGCTCTGTCAACCTTACCGTATAGAAGTTGTTCTGCATGTTAGTATGGAACTTCCTACATTCAAGTTTTAGGCCATTACTCCTTGTCTTATCGCTGCACAGCGCCAAGAAGAGTCTGGCCTCATCTATTTGCATCCCACCTCCCTTTAGATATTTATACATCAGGGATCTGATAAATTTGTATGTATATGATCACAAAACACTAAATGCAAGATAATTTTCACCACTATAAGTCATTATAGAAACAGATTATGAGTATCAAATAGCTTATTTATACATATAATAGCTGTACACAGAAGACAAACTTCTAAATACTCTGGTCTAAATGATTATATTGACACTACAGTTATTTCAGTCATATTACTGTTTAGGTATATGAAGTTATTCAGAGGACAGATTTAATTTGTTGTTATTGTACTCTGCATTTCATTCTCAATATAACAAAAAGCATTAAACAAAAAGCATTAATTCAGATACTGTATTTGATACGAAAGAACTATCAGTATAAAAGTTGCATATAAAAATCTTCAGGGAAGTCATATCACTTCATCACCATAAGATATATTAAAATAATAATATTAAAAGGGGAAAACAACGTAACAAAAATTTTTAAATCTCCTATAATACTAACCACCATGAGGATCCACTCTATATACAGGGTCATACTGAGGATAGAGAGTGTTCTGCAAATGAAATTTTGTGTATTGAATAACTCTTTCAATTACATCCTCAATATATACAGCTTTAGGCATGTTTGGTGATGTCATAATATTGATAGCAGTAAGACAAGCATCAGCAGATTCTGTCACTCTCTCCATAATAAGATCTCTCCATAATCTCTCTTCATCTTCAGTGTCATTGTTCTGTAACAGGCAAGAAAAACAGGACAGCGTAAACAAAAAGTCAAATTCTTATCCTAACCAAGTACAATATAATGACGACATTTTAGTATACTTGCATACAAGCACATTCCTTTATGATACAAAAATAGTTTTATTGATTTACTAATGTTTATTTTACTAGCAACATGTTCACAGTATGTCTCCCTAAGCTGCAAGTCTTTTATTTCTCACTGTATTGTTCTGGTAAAACACAAAGCAGCTTTCTATATATCTTTGGGAAGCACTATGAAGGCAAACTGCTACATTGAGGTTCAACAAGACCAAGTGCCAGGTCCTGCACTTTGGCTACACCAATCCCAGGCAAAGCTACGGGCTTGGGGCAGAGTGGCTGGAAGACTGTGTAGAGGAAATGGACCAGGGGTATTGATTGATGCTCAGCTGAACATGAGTCAGCAGTGAGCCCAGGTGCCCAAGAAGGCCAATGGCATCCTGGCTTCTATCAGCAATAGTGCAGCCAGCAGGAGCAGGAGGCCCTAGAGCATGTCCATAGAAGGGCAACAGAGCTGGTGAGGGGTCTGGAGCACAGGCCTTACGAGGAACAACTGAAGGAGCTGGGATTGTTCAGTCTGGAGAAGAGGAGGCTCAGGGGAGACTTTATTGCTCTCTGTAACTACCTGAAGGGAGGCTGTAGTGAGCTGGGGGTCAGCCTCTTCTCTCGTGTAACTTGCGATAGAACTAGAGGGAACAGCCTCAAGTTGCACCAGGGGAGATTCAGGTTGGATGTTAGAAAATACTACTTCTCTGAAAGAGTGGTCAGGTGCTGGAATAGGCTGCCCAGGGAGGTGGTGGAGTCACCGACCCTGGAGGCGTTCAAGGAATGTTTAGATGTTGTACTGAGGGATATGGTTAAGTCAGAACTATTAGTGATAGGTGGATGGTTGGACTGGATGATCTTGTAGGTCTTTTCCAACCTTGGTTATTTTATGATTCTACGATTCTCTACTTAAGAAAAACTGAACTCATTCATCAGTCTTAAGGTACATCTAGTGTTTTCCTTAGTTGCCTATGCACACAATTTGCTGCTTTGACTAGTCTAACTTTCACCACTAGAGGGAATTCTCACACAATAAGACTGTTACAAGTCACATGAAATTCATGAGAATAAGACCTTCTCCACAGCCATCTCATCTACTATCAACGGGTTAAAACTGTCTTATAAAATACACCCATTTAGTTTTAGCATGCGGTACAGAATTTCTATTCTATGTTTGAAGAAGTCAAAAACAAACTGGAGTAATTATGAACACCCAGCATTACTGAAATATTGTTTTTAACATCACCAATAGCAAAACCAGGGAGAATTTCCAATAATGTTCCCAGTACAAGATATAGCCATACTCAATGGCTACAAAGAAAAAGAATCTTTCCTGCCTGTATGATAGCACAGTTTAACACTGTTGGTTTTCCTTGTAAAAATAAGGAGTTGGTGAAACACTGATGTCTAACTTTACCAACTTTTTTCCTTTAGGGTGAGACGATCTAAAAGCATTGCAGCACATTAAAATACATTCATCATGGTTTTATGATTTCTGTTATCAGTATTCCACATCATAGCATCATGTAGTGCACTGGGAGTTAAAGAGTTAATGCTCCAGTTCTGTGGATTGTCAATATTTCCAGAGTACCTTTCACAGAAGAGAACTACATCTCCCAGAAGACAACTTCACTGTTCTGTTTCCATTCAAAAGAAAAGATAGAACTGCTCACGAGTCACAAGATTGCCTTTTTTTTTTTTTTTTTTTTTACTGCTCATCTCTGTGGTGGGTGCTCCCTAGCTGTCTCACCTTCAGCATTAGAGTAAGGCATTCAGTTTTAGACACACTCATTTTATTTGATTTACTAGCTTCAATTCCAATTATATTGTGTTATCTTACATTCCACTATCATATTTAGTAACTTAGTTTTCTCCCTTAGCTCACTGCTGCAGTTTTGTTTTTAGGCCCATCTCCCTACCTTTTCCCTACCCTATCTGAGGGCATAGGTTCACGGGGTCCCCTGTCCCATTTAGTCACGGAACTGGGCTGGAACTGTTGACAATGGTAAATACATTTAAAAATTAAAATAATAATAAAAATAATAATCAATAGACATCTAAAAATCTCTGTAAATCTTTTGCATGGAATAACTAAGTCATATGTTTCCTGCACAAAGGAGGCTTAAAAAACCCCACAAACAAGTAGTTTTAAATCCTAATTTTTTGCTCATGAATTTTGTGAATAAAAACCTATCCGCAAGTGTATTTTGTCTTTTAATAATATCCTGACATGGAGGTAGGATTATCTTCACTGCACTGTAAAATACCATAAGATTACTGCTTAGTACCTGGGTGTCCAGCCTTATGGCTTGCCTAGGCTGCATCAAGTGAAGAGGAACTGCCTTTGGCCACATATAAAACATAATATTTTATATTTACTACCCCTATCACAACTATAAAGCCAGGCTTAAACAAGAATGTTTTGGAATTAGAAATAATTTTGAAATACACATTCATTCTAATATATTGAAATATATACCTTTTTCCTTGTACTTTACTATTATCTGTTTTAGTTTTTATCATAAAACACCAAGTGGCCACTAAATACACAATTCAGCAAATGCTCAAATTCTCAGAAAAAGTGAATAAATGTAGTTATAACGTGCATCCTCTGTAAACTCACCTTTAGCATGGTTGGATTAGCAAACTGACATGTGCTTGTTTAGGCAATTATTACTTGTATATTGCTCCCAAGTGGTCAGAATAGCAGAAACACTAAGCAAATACATATCACCCAAGCTTATTAAAAACATATTGTAGATTTTATACTTTTTGTGAGCTTTTTGAAATGTTGAAAACTACCGAATGTCAGCACTGCACAAGCATTCCTGATATTTCTTCCACAGAAATTTAACTTAATTATTTTACAAAATAATACAAGTCCAAGTTTAATAGTTAAATAAGAAAACTTGTCTGCTTAATAACAAAAACATGAGTCTTCGCAGGCGTGCACATGGTAATCACTGTTGTGCCAAGTGGCACGAGTGCATGTAACATGAAATACACATGGGTTTTGATTAAACTGAGTGTGTGTGACAGGCACAAGAGACAGAGTTAGCACTGCACTATGCCCTCTCCTCCACAGCATTCTGTTGTCACCTACACAGTTCATGCTTGAGCTATGTGAAATCAACTCATGAAAAATATCACTAAAAATAACAGAGTTAAGAGTTTATAATCTTATGGTGTCCCATAATAGCTGTAAAGGGCTACATGCAGCTCACAGGCTGTGGGTTGGACACGCCTGCCTTACTAGAAGGTTTCTTCGCCATAATGATCTGAATTACATTCAATATGTTTTAAGAAAAATCTAAGATTCCTTTAGCTAAAGATTGCTTCTTTTTTAACTGAAGCTTTATCTCTGAATTGCAATCACGGAACAGTTTCATCAGGTAATCTTGAGTTTTACTACAGAAACCTAGAAGAAAAATATCACTTTAAAACACTGGCAGGAGGTTTCAATCATTGCAACAGAGCAGGAAAACCAGCATCTTCATTTCGCATATTTTCATATTGCTTAAGACATTAATAACTGTATAGCAAAGCTTAATTTTTAGGTAGTCCTGTGTGGAGTCAGAAGTTGGACTTGATGATTCTTGTGGGTCCCTTCTAAATCATAGAAGGTCTCACGTTTGAAGTGTCTCATCAGTGCTCAGGGGAGGAATACGCTCTCTATATGAAAGCCATACTTTCTTCCACTGTGTAAGAAAAGTTTTTATGGACAAGCAGCAAAGATATTTCCACTGGTGCAAATAATATCAGTTACCATGACTATTTCAGGATGAAACTATTATGTTTAAAATAAAGTCAAAAGACAACTCAATTACTCCCATTTGTTAGCAGTAGTATAGTAAAACACGTACTGAAAGAATATAATTTTACTTCGAATCCAAATTTGACCATCTGTTAATCATACATATATAAAATCAAATTCCTTCTGCACACACAGTATTTATAATCACTAAATGTGACTCAGGTGAAGAAAGTCTTATGCTGAACAATGGCATAAGATGATGTAATTTGAAACTCACATGGTTAAGTAATGTAGAAAGCTTTGATCCATCTTGAATATTCTTCTCCAAAATATTCAGGACCTTTACTGTTTTATCTGTTGAGAGCTAAAACAAGAACACCACATCAGACAACTATAGGAACTTTGTTCAAACTGCTGAAAAATATCCATGGATGAAGGATAGACTATGTTATGTAATTCTAGCATTAAACTTAACCTGTAAGCACTTTTGAGACAAGGATCAGATATTGACTCATTAGTTTCTGGCACAGCATGATTGAAAATGCTGATAATATAATTAAACTAGTGAACTATGTTCTAAGATTGCAATCAAACTGCATTTTCAACCAGTAAAATCCATGCTAGTAGGTTTAAAACTGTATGTCTACAAATAATGTTTTATAGAGTCTTGATTCTAGAAACTGAAATTTACCAAATACAAGTATGAATCACTAATTCTAGATGACAATATAGAGCTTTATTAAAAGAAAATCTAAACCTTATAGATAAGCAGAAATTTCTTGGTATTTCAGTGCTAATACAAAGGAAGTGTATTCTTAATTTTATTAACTTTGAAAAACTAGCATGTTGAAAAGTAACTCAAATTTGCTTAATGATGTTTTTACAGAATTACAATTAAATAATCTGTAGAATATGTTGAACTGTGGAAGAACCAACTTCACTCATCCAGATAACAATGGTGTTCACCTTTAGAAGCAACACATTTCTGACATCACATATACATGTATGTACATATGTATAAGAATTAGGAAGTAAAGTTTAAGAACTATCAGGAAAGCAAAACACTCAGGTTGAAAGCATCCTACAGATGAAGGTAGGAAGGACCGAAGAAGAGGCCATTTCACAGATAAGCATAATAGAGTGGTTAGGGAACAGGCACAGTGTAATATAAGAATACCTAAAGCAAAGAGTTCTAGGAAAATAAGACTATAAGAACCATCAGGTCACAGCCTGAACCAGTGATTAAACATCTGGTGAAAGAGCATGACCAATCATGGAAGCACAGGTGCAAGCAATTTACCTGTGCAACTAGAAGGGGTGGGGGCTAATCTCATTTAAGGGCTGGCAGCCACAAGAAGAGGATCTATACTTGAAAATAATCTCCTCTAGAAGTTTCTAGAGAGCCTGGATCCTCAGAAAGGGGTAAGCTATTTCTTCTTTATTACTGAATTATGATCTGTCTTTCTTTGGTGATCTGAAAGTGGTCAGAGACAACTGTATCAACTGTCTTTTATCCTTACAATAAGAGAAGGATGAACACTGTTTCTAGAGATACAATACTAGTAGTTTGCACTAGTGCAGAAAATATTCTTTAACTGAAATCAAGTAGGCTATGGCAAAGAAACCATGATATGCAGTCTACAAGAAATGAGGTTTTTCACCTGAGGCACTATCACTTTTTTTTTTTTTTAAAGTCTGAAAGGGTTTTTGGGAGGAAGGCACTGAACCGTTTATTTCGTTCAATACTGAACAGACTTAATATACTTATGATGTACTAACAATTTAGAGTTATTTTTTATTTTGGTAAGTTCTGTTTTACTATGGTTGCTCAACACTAGCTGCAAGGAGCTAAGACTATAGATTGATGTGTTTTTCTGGAAGTAGATTATTTTAGATTTCACTGCTCAAGCATGTGCGTTACATATTGGTACATACTGCTCAGAGTCACTACTGCCACAGAAAAGCTATTCAGAAGCATCTCAGCATCAGAAACAGTAACAGTTAAGTAGTTGCAGTAACTCTTAAAGCACTTGAATTAAGTTCAACAGAAGAATAGCTGTTCACAGTACATCACATGCACAACTGAAGAGGGTGGAATATTACAGGAAACATTTTCTGTATGTCTAATGAAATTAAGTGTTCAAAAAGATTATGAAGATGTACCTTGTCCATAATGCCCATTGCCTTGATTTTTGCAGATTCACTACCCAACTCACTTAGCTGATGTTTTCCCAGTAACAATTCTTGTGGAATCTCATCATCATCACCTTAAACAATAAAAAAAATCCACAATCATATTTCTAAGAAGAATTCAAAGAAACAAGTGTTTATAGCCAACATGAAAAAGTAATTGCAACTAAACTGGTCAAAAAACTGATTTTTCTGAGCACATAATAAAGACTGATAATGACTTCTGGTTGTTAAAAACAATTGTACTTGTTCAAAAAGGCTGATCACATGCTCTGAAATATCAAACAGTCTAACATCAGGTCTCCATTTGTTGAAGTCATGAACTGGTAATAGTTTTGTCACAGTCTTATGATTTTTATTATTCCACATCATGTAGTGTACTAGAAGCTGATGAGTTAGTGCTGCAGTGCTATGTATTGTTGATATTTCTGGTCTCTTGGTCTCAGAAGAGAAGGAGGAACTACATCTCCTAGAAGACTTCATTTTTCTGTTTCCCTTTTGGAGGGAAAGATAAAAACTGACTAGGAGTCACAGTGCTTCTCTGCTCTCTATGCTCCCTGGTAGTCTTGCCTACAACATTAGAGTAAGGACTTCGGTTTCAGAAACTCATTTTATTTGATTTATTAGCTTCAGTTCCAATCATATTGATTATCTCATGTTTTGCTATTATATTTAGTAAACTAAGGCTTTTTTCCCCTTAGGAAAACAGCAGCAATGAGCTTATCTAGGCTCATTTCCCTACCTTTTTCCTCTCTCCCCCCCTTTTTTCCTGGGCATGAGTCCATGGGTCCCTCTTTCTCCCCTTTGTCATAGAACTAAGCCAAGCCAGGCTGAACTATGACAGTTTTTAATTTAGAGAACTCATTTGTTGTAGCTTCTGCAATGCCACTCATTTCAGTAAAACAAATCTTAAGTTACTGTAGTTCCAATTTTCAAGCTCAAATCTGGGGCAGAATAATGAAAAATACATATACCCTAGAATAAACTACATTCTAATCACGCTTACAAAAAACAACTAAAAACCCCATGACATTACTGGACAGAAAAAAAACAATGATTAGTGTTTCACTTTTAAATTCAGGAGTGTAGCCACAATTGGTTTAAAAACCAGTACTGCTTTGTTTACTATGTTCCTCCCCTGGTTCTAATATGACAAAGATGGTAAGAAAAAAAATACAAGTGCTGTTATATGTTTCAATTGAAAGTCATCTTGGTCAATCTGAATTACTTTGACAAATGCTAGTCTGGCTAATTTGCTGGTGAAAGGAATAAAGAGTACACAAATTGAGTGTCTTGGTCATAACAGCATAAGAACTCTGCTGCTTGAATTTAATAGTCAGACTACACACAGCAGACACACTCCAGTAGACTATTATTCCTGATTTACGACCTGTTTAGACTCTGAAGAGAGGAGGAAGATAAGTCATCTTTCTCTAGCAGAAAGTGAAATTATAAAAGGTATAGGCTCACACCTACTCAAGGTAGATGCAATATAAACACAACATACCCTAGCAAGTATCGTAGGCAACTCAGTCAGAAAGGAGTCTGAAAATACTGAGATACAGTTTATTTTGTGTGTTTCCTGTGTTTTTAATTGGGGGAAACATTTTGAAAATTTCTGAAATATTACCAAGAGCTGTAAAATCCAAGTCTTCCAGATTTTCCAGAATATTCTCTATTGAAGCAGAAAACCTTTTAAAAGTTGAAGAATCCAACATTTCTGGTGGGGGAGAAAAAATGTATATATAATCTTTATATAGAAAACAGGATATACAAAGTGAAAAAAAATAAGTCTTCTAAAATTACCTTCAGGTGTTAGTTTAGGTTCATAAGCTTTTCTTTTCTTTTGTTTTTTTTTTCTTCATTTTTTGAGCCACTAATTAAGAGAATAAATGAAAAATGCCTTTTCAAATGGAAATAAGTTCTTATTTACATTTTTTATGCTTGTATTAAATACTGCATGAAAAGCTGTTTATTTTGAACTGTTCAACTTAACCTTTAAAAATCCTTTAGCATTATGAAAGTGAAATATTTATGATGATCAGTTACCCTCACTGAGGCTAGGAGGAGGAGAATAATCATCCATATCAGAGTCATCAGGACTTCGATTACGGTAACGGCCACTACCAGAAGTCCTTCTTCCTTCATGATAAGGACCACTTCTCCTGTGGTCACCAGAACTTCTTCTGTCATGTTCTTCATACTCCCAAGCTTCATCTCTATCTTTTTTATATCTTTTTCGAGAAGCTAGAAATGAAATCAATTTTCATTTTAAGTATTAAAATTCAATTTAATAGCTCAAAATCATCCATTTACAATTTAAACATTAGCACATAAATATTCCATAAAACAAGTGAGCACTTTAAAACCATTTTATAAAATTCTGTTATGGCATTATTCTAACAATTTCTTTCAGTTACATGAAAGCCATGCCAAAAGTTGCCATAGACACAAGCAAAAAAGCCTAAAAATATGAATTTCAAAAGGGCACTTGTCCTTTTAAACAAAAGCAAGTGGAACAAATCAAAGTAATTGTCTTGCTTTCATAAGAAAACACTGAGATTTCTTCAGTTCTACAACTGTGACTATTAATAAGCATCTGTGTTATAATTCAGCATTCACTTTGCCCATCTAACACTGCAAGTTCCAAAGAAAAGTAGCAATCTAGCTGCCTGAAGACTTTCCATTTTGCTAAAACATTGAAGAACTTGTCTTGAAATATATATTGCAGGTAACTGGGTGCAAAGGAGGCACAATTCTGGGCTCAACAGTGATTATATATCACTGAAGGTTGTTATAACCAGTTTTCACTCAGGACCAGTAAGCACAGGAGAAACAAATGTTGAAGAAACTGGGCTAAGGGTTCTCTACAGAAACAGAGATTAGGTGGAAATAAGATATTAGAGGGGGGAGGAGAACAAGACTCTTATTTTCAGATAATCCTGTACATCTTTAAGGGAATAGAATGCTAAAGTAAAACATGAAGAGGCTATACAGGAGGACATAGTATCATAGAAGTGTAGAATGGTTTAGGTTGGAAGGGACCTTTAAGATTATCTAGTTCCATCCTCCTGCTACAGGGGGGACACCTCCCTCTAGACCACATTGCTCAAAGCCCCATCCAGCCTGGCCTCGAATGCTTCCAGAGAGGGGGGCACCCACAACCTCAGTGAGCAACCTGTTCCAGTGTCTCACCACCCTCACAGTAAAGAATTTCTTCCTGATATCTAGCCTAGATCTACCCTCTTTCAGTTTAAAACCATTTCCCCTTGTCCTGTCACTACATGCCCTTCTAAAAAAAAAAAAAAAAAAAAAAAAAACAAAAAAACCCCCAAAAAAACACCCCTTCAGGTACCAGAAAGGCTGCTATACAGTCTCCTCAGAGCCTTTTCTTCTCCAGGATGAAGAGCCCCAGCTCTCTTCAGCCTGCCCTTATAGGGAAGGTGCTCCAACCCTCTGATCATCTTTGTGGCCCTCCACTGGACCTGCTCCAACAGCTCCATGTCCTTCATGCGTTGATGGCTCCAGAACTAGACACAGTACTCCAGGTGGGGTCTCACAAGAGTGGAGGAGAGGGGCAGAATCACCTCCCTCACCCTGCTGGTCACACTTTTCTTGATGTGACCCAGGATAGGGTTGTCCTTCTGGGCTGCAGGCACACACTGCCAGCTCACATTGAGTCTTTCATCAACCAACACCCCTAAATCCTTCTCCTAAGGGCTGCTCTCAAACTATTCTCTGCCCAGCCCATATCTGCACTTCAGATTGCCCCAACCCAAACGCAGGACCTTTTGCACTTGGCCTTGTTGCTCTTCATGAGGTTGGCACAGGCCCACCTCTCAAGCCTGTCCAGGTCCCTCTGGATGGCATCCTTTCCCTCTAGCACGTCAACTGCACTGCTCAGCTTGGTGTGATTGCAAACTTGCTGAGCATGCACTTGATCCCACTGTCCTGTCACCTACAAAGACGATAAGTAACACCACTTCCAACACCAATCCCTGAGGAATGCCACTCATCACTGGTCTCCACTTCAACACTGAGCTGCCAACTGCAACTCTTTCAGTGCAACCATTCTGCCAATTCCTTATCCAGCAAGAGATCCATCCATCAAATCCACTTTTCTCCAGTTTGGCAACCTTGATGTCACACAGGACAGTGTCAAATACTTTGCACAACACCAGGTAGATGACATCAGTTGCTCTTCGTTTATCTATTTTCCATAGTTTTATGATTTTTGGTTATTGGTATTCCACATCATAGCATCATGTAGCGCACTGGGAGTTAAAGCTCTGGTTCCAGGCACCTGGCCAGAAGAGAAGAGCTACATGCCCCAGAACACTTTTCATTCAGAGAGAATGATATAACCCCTGGCAAGGTCACCTGATGTTTCTTGTTTTTTTAAGCACCAAGTTTGTCAGGTATGACTTGCTCTTGGTGAAGCCATGCTGGTCACCACCAATCACCTCATCTTTATTTTCTATGTGCCTTAGTAGTGCCTTCAGGAGGATCTGCTCCATGATCTTGCCAGGCACAAATGTGAGACTAGCCTGTAGTTCTCAGGATTAACTTTTTCCCCCTTCTTGAAAACAGGGGTTATGTTTCCCCATTTCCAATTGGGGTAACTTCACTAGACTACCACGACCTTTCAAATATGATAGATAGCAGCTTGAAAACTTCATCCATCAGTTCCCTCAGAACGAATCTCATCATGTCCCGTGGACTTGCGCACCTTCAGGTTCTTTAGATAGTCTTGATCCTCATCTTCACTTACAGCAGGCAGATCTACCTTCTCCAGGTTCTTACCACTGCTTTCTGCAACTCGGGCAGTGTTGCCAGAGCCCTTGCCCGTGAAGACTGAGGCAAAGAAATCCTTGAGCACCTCAGCTTGCTCTGTATCCCTCATGACCAGGTCTCCAGTTTCCTTCCTGAGAGGGCCTGCATCCTCTCTGGCCTTCTTTTTAATCACTGGTATAGCTGTAGAATTTTTTCTTGTTCCCATTGATGTCCCTGGCTAGGTTTAATTCTACCTGGCTTTTATCTTTCCTAACCTGATCCCTAGCTGCTCAGACAACTTCTTTGTAGTCCTCCCAGGTAACCTGTTCCTGCTTCCACTCCCTATAGACTTTCTTTTTGCACTTAAGTTAGCCCACTTTGACACCTTAAGGATTTTGAACTCCACCATTTCATGGTCGCTACAGCCAAGGCTGCCCTTGAGCTTCACATTACTTGCCACCTCCTCCTAGTTGGTGAGGACAAGGTCCAATATAGCACCTTTTCTCACGGGTTCCTGTACTACTTGAAAGAGAAAGTTATCATCCATGAAATTCTCCATTATCTAATATAACAAAAAAGCTGGACTAGTAAAGAGATGTCTAATATTAATGGTGAAGATCAAAATAGTTCCAAAACATTACACTCAGGACTAGGAGAGTTCATTACTCTTGTGAACTGGCATATAACAGCTCATCTGTATGCATCTCTACCCAACTCTCCTAAATGTTAGAAAGGTGTGACTGTATATGGGGTTGTTTCTGAGCATTTATACAGTATTGGAACAGAACTGACAAATCAGTTCCACAACCCCAGTTTATTGATAAGCATAGGAAAGAGGATATTATATATAACAGGATATAGCCAATAGGCAGCTCAGGCTAAATAGGAATGAAAAACTATTGAAACTGAGGTGATATAATGCTCTGCACCTTAGAGGGCTCCCACTTTTGAAAATAGTATCAAATTTCTGCAAAGAGGTGGTCAAAAACTTGAAGTAATAACTTGCTCAGGCTTTGAACTGCACTGCTTCTGGATAAGAGTTGTTTGTGGATGTAGTTCTGTCATGTTCATGATGCCTGAGCTAAGTTTCAGTTTTAAAATGCTTGACAAGTAACTTCAAGTCAAGAAATTGAGGGCTGTCTGGGTTACCTGAAGTGAGCAAATTGGATAAGGAAATAAGCGCTCTATGGGAGAATACTTGACACATTTTAAATGGTTCTTCCCCCCCGTAAGACTTGATTTTGTGGAGGTAGAGAATTGTCTTCACAGTTTACAGATAATCAGTAGTAATTTAAGTTCCGCAGGATGAATTCTGACCCCAGCTACATCTCCATAAGAAAACTAACTTCCAATATCACTTTGTCAGAAACTTAAATTGACCATTTTATCAATGCTGCATGACAAAACAGAATGCATTACACTCGTATTGGCTCTGCAAGGCAAGTAAGATGAACATGAGAAAGACTCTTCACAATTAGACATTACTCTATGAAGTTTACCCAAAGTAAAAAAATTGACATAAAATGTAAACCTAATAGTATTTTTTGAGATATTATTGAATTTTACACATAAGGAATATCTGTGTTAAAAAAACATTTCCTTCCGAGTACTGACATTTAAACAATAACACGCTGAGCACTTGTTGTATAAGGAAGATTTTTACATTTTTCATCATTTAATGGACTGAGAAACTTAAAGAAATGCAATGACTTCCTTTTCTTAGAGTTTAATTTTAGACAAATGAATTCTGAAATAGACATATGTAACAATACAAATCTATTCAGTGTATTTGTCAGATTTTTTTTTTTTATCTCTTGATCATTTTTTCCTGATTTTAATTCGGTTCTACAGTATCCTTTAAGAAATAATATAATTCATTTTTAAATCTTATGTCCTCACCAACTGTTTATAATAACGGCCAGATCTCATGACTGGATATAATGAGCCAAGAGTACCTTTAAAGCATATAACAACTGTGAAAGTTTTTCTTAATTTGCATCATTTCATATTTAACTATTTCAACAGTCAATGTGACTAATAGCTAGATTAAAGTCTCACTGAAATTTCTGACAATCCCCTCTGTTGACAACCATCTCAAACCATTTTGCTTCACTTCTTTTATTTCCCTGTTCCAGATAATTAACACAATAAGCAGGTAATATTATACGGCAAAGAGAAAATACTGTATCCTGAATGAAACAAATAATTATTTGCTGTAATGAAGTCTGATTACAAGTTACCTTGGAGATTTTGTACTCATGGTCAAGGCAACATTATTCAATTATATTTTTAAGGAAAAAAAAAAGGGACATTATTCTTCTTTGATAAATATCAGAGGCATCACAATTACATTTTTATATGTGTTTATAATCACTACTTATTTCTTAGAGAAATTGAAATGCATTAAAAAGCAGGACAACCAAATCTCTCTTTTGGAGCCTAAGACAGACTAAGAAACAAAACATGTTTTACAGAAGTTCCATAGGAAGTTTATACAAGCAAAATGCCTCCTCAGGTTAACGCTAACAGGTACTTTCGCTGTGGCCCTACATAGGTAAAGCAGCTAAGATGTTACTCAGACTGAATTGATTCACTCCACTTTAATCAAGTTTCTTTTCAGTGTCGGCTAACTGGATCTCCATAACTGAATCTCCATACTTACAAACTAATTATGCTCTTAAGAAGCAGCAAATTCCCTTCCTAACTTAGAAGCACATACAAAAATTATCAGATCACGCAGCAAAATTTTAAACTACAAACTTCCTCTTCTGTTGAGATCCCTTATTTCAAGTCTAGTTGAGAACCCATCAGAAGTAATTCCCATTTTTCCAGCACCATACCAGGGAAACAGTAGTAGAGGTTGAGTTAAAAATTGAAATAAAGTAGTTATTCTTTTAAAAGAAAAAATGTTTTTGGCTAAGTAGTTGTCTGGACAGCAAACTTGTTTTCATATGTTTTAGGCTAGCCAACTTTTCAAAAATAATTAACTAAAAATAGTACAAATTGTAAAAGTAAAATGTTAGTCTTTAGCAATAGAAAATGAATGTTTACTACTTACATTCAAAAGCTTCTTCACTGTCATTGTCTTCATCAGAACTGATTTCAGCATATTTTGGTTTCTCATTAACTGTACTACGTTTGCGCTTGTTCATTTTCACACGTTCACAAAGTGGCATGGTGGATTCAATTTCTGCCAGTAGCTCAGGAGGCAACTCCTTTAATACTGACTGATCTATGCTACCTATTAATAGAGTAAGAAAAATAAATGTGAACATGAGTTAAAAAAATAAAAAGAGCAAGCAAAATTTAAGAAGGGGGCCAACAATACAGTCCTTTCTCAGGAACCACTTACAATATATCCACTAACAATTCCATGGTTAGATATACCTGAATGTTTTTAACAGGCCTTTCTAAATGTGCATATATTGTTCACATTGCAACTGGAAATTAACAAAATAAATTGATGAACTGCATTATTAAAACATCCCTGCTCTACTTCCACAAGATTTAGTCATATTTTTCATCCTTTTAACAGGATTCCCAAAAGTGTAGGTAAATTAAGACTCATGCCTCATACCACCTCTGTTTATTCTCAATCATCATTTAGCATACATAAGACAATAACCTTCCCTTTTCCAGGAGGTAGGGAGAATCAATCTGTAGCAGAACCTCTAGGTTCTTTTCCCTGAACATAAGTCAGATCTGTCATCCCAAATTCCGCCTCAGATTATTTCTTACCTCATACTGATTGTTTTATAATACAACCCACATTTTTCGCTTGATTTCGCTTCAAAGTGAAGTTGAAAGGTTTTTGTTTCATACAAACAAACAGCAAGCTAAACCACATGAGGTTTCCTTTCCACTGAGGTAAACAGACAACATTGCACCGTTCATCATATTACAAAACTAATTTTGTTTATTACTTCATGTGTGGTTTCAAATTTGTAGAATAGCATCAATCTAATCTTTAGAAGGGTCCAAGCTTACTTGAACATTGAATTTGCAAGTCAAGATCTCCCCGATTCCAATAGATGCACCCATTACCTGTACAGGAAGGAGAAGGAAGCAAGAAAGCAAACAAAACTAGGGAAAACAGGTATGATTTACATTTTGGTATGATTTCATATTAAATAACTAGCCACATTTTCAGATACATCTGTTGCAGCAAATGAACAACAGTTTGAAGAAAAACTGCCCTTGAAGTTCAATACGTTAATGAAGTCTTTCATATAAGTTAACAGAAGTATTAAGTCATTACCATTTTTGTGTGCTAATACTTGGTAATAAGCAAAAATACTGTTAATGAAGTTTCATATTTGCAATCTTTATATATAATCTTGCATTTTAAAAAGACAACTTCTCCAAATATAAAGGTGTTATAGGGAAGAATATAGAAGGGTCTAAGAGGGAACAATGCCACTTGTTTGGGTAGTAGGGATATGGATCCTAGCTTTGTATTTCTCAATATTCTCAAATTTAAATTTAGCCACTCCACATTCTGGAACTTCTACAATAAGTTCTCAGACACCTTCATTTTGACATTAAAAATGAAAACAAACTATAGCTCAGTTTGTCCTCTCCTCACTCCTTTTTAGCCACATAAGACATTACCTGGCTATGGGACTTTTTACTTTGCTGATATCCAGTCTTGCTGTTATTCCACAGAGACCAAGCTCAGTTTTCTTACACATCCTCTCTTAGCATTTGATAGAGAATGTTGCAGTGCTTTTAAATATGAACTGAGGCTTTGGATTTACCTCTCTTACATATCACCAGCTTGCTGTCTTAGTTTTCTCAAGTCACTCTGGGTCACTTCTGTAACTACACTGAATAAAACCTCCTGTATCAGACACACACAGAAAGGAAAGTTTTCTGGCTTAGCTCAAACAACTCTCAAGCCAAACAAAACACACTCTATAAGAAAACTGCCTTACTTCTTGTTCTTGGATAGCCATGTCATTGTAACTACAATGGTAGAGACTCTCAGCTTAATTCTATTAGTCACTCATGCAAATAAGTCTATATTTTAGATCTTCATCTAAAAGAAAAAAAAGAATCAAAGGACTTCCCTACCATACCAAGTAGTCTGAAAAGAAATACCCTTTTAAAATAGTTATGTGCTATTACAAAATAGCTCTCAGGCACTACAGTGCAAAAATTCACACTACTATCTGTGAGTGATGAACAGCTTGCTTGTTAAAGCTGAAATATTTCAAATATCCCTTAGTGTGCAAACTTAACAATACCCTTTCCACTGCGACTTCACTTAAAAATTCCCAGTATGCTCTTGTGAATGAGTCCTTGGTGATGCAAGCCCCTCGCCCAGACTTCACACTCCTCCAAACAATTCTATGGCCTTGACAAGTTCAAAAATTCAAGGAAAACCACAAGGCTATGGCAGTCTTTTCCTACAAGAGCAATTTAAGGAATGGGGAAGATACATCTGCTCATAAGACAGAAGTTCTACTTTTATCTCAATACTGTATCATCAGCTGAAAAACATATAGCCAAGATGAACACTAAAAAAAAAAATCATTGATGTAGACCACGCACATCAGTGGCTTTCAACATTCCTCTCCCACTCTACCTTAAAGAGCATGGAAGAGTTTACAAATAAATACAAACTCTTGATCAAGCCCATTAACCTCACCATTTGACTACATTCATGAAGGAATAAAAGGAATAGCTCCTGAGATCAAGACACAAGCAGCCAGCACCATCCCCCCTCCCCTCCAAGAGGGCAAGACTCACATCACCCCAGCACCACAGCCCAAGGGACTGTCTAGAGGAGTCTCTGCAGCACTGGATTTGGCAGGAAGGAGAGAGAGAATGCTAAGATGTATGTCCTGTATTATTCCATAAAATCTGCTTGAATGTGTTTCTTTGAAGTAATTTTTCCCTCATCTACCTTAACACTGGCACAAAGGGAGGATTCACAGACTCTGACTAATAAAAAGAGAGATTCTGCCTTCCTGTTTATATTCCAGTCCTCAGCTCTGGCCTTGAGAAACAGGACAAAGCCAGAGAAGAATGTGGACACAGTAACTGAATAAATCCTGTGATGTAGCAGAGGTCATCACTGCCCACAGCTAAGCAGCACAGGTCATAGAATAGATTGGGTTCAAAGGGACCTTTAAGATCATCTAGTTCCAACCCCCTGCTACAGGCAGGGACAGCTCCCACTAAACCAAGTTACTCAAAGCCCCACCCAGCCTGGCCTTGAATGCTTCCAGAGAGGGAGCATCCACAACCTCAGCAGGCAACCTGTTCCAGTATCTCACCACCTTCACAGTAAAGAATTTCTTCCTGATATCTAGTCTAAATCTACCCTCTTCCAGTTTAAAACCATTTCCCCTCATCCTGTCACTACCTACCCTTCTAAGAAGTCCCTCCCCAGATTTCCTGTAGGCCCCTTCAGATACTTGAAAAGCCACTATGAGGTCTCCTCAGAGGTTTCTGTTGTCTAGGCTGAAGAGTCCCAACACTCTCAGCTTGTCACAAACTCAAGTGTTGTTATAATAGCACAACACTCTTAGAAAGAAAAAACATTTTGATGGTGGAAAGAGATTTTCAGAGAGCACCCTGAAGGATCCAGGCAGAAAGCAAGAAATATAGTGAAAATATGACCACCAAAAAGTATCAGAACCTACATTATTACATTAGCATCAATGATTACCCTCCAGCTACCCAATAACTGCAGCAACTATACCCATGAGTTACTTTGGTCCATACTGCCACTGACTTACCTTTATAAGTCAATAAAATGAGCCTTAAGAGCTCTAGTTTTGGAAGTTGCTTTACAAGTACAACAGTATTCTGAGTAATATGGAGCAAATCAGCAACTGAAATGCAGTGCTGCACAAAGAACCTCACTTTAAAGAATGAGAGCATCAGAAAATTACTTCTCCAAAACAGGCTTTTACTATCATACCTTTTGAACATAGGCACTGAAATTTAAGCCAACTCAATTTACTAAGAAGTTAAACTGCTCTACCAGTTGCATAACCAAATCAATTTAAGATGAGCCATGGAGTCTCAATTAGAAAAATAATATTAATTTAACAAATTATACCCCAGATTTCTTATCATAAAAGAAAAACTCCAATATAAACAATATATAATAAACAACATGTATGCAGAGAACATGCAAAACAAAAAACAAGATTTATATCTTATTCATAACAATAGGTACATCAAGATCTGCTTTTACCTTCTGTTACCGCTGAAAATGGTTTCATAACCGAAAAAAATAACATGAAGCTCCTCTTACTTTGCTTCTTCAAAATAACTTTATTATGTTAACAACAACAGTGAATTGGTGATGTTTTAGCCTTCAATATAAAACGCTATGTAAGTATTATCTAAAAGCAAAAGTTACCTTAAATAAGGAAAATTCATGATGAGAACTGAGAACATCAACGCAGTAATTTGAAGAACAAAGACGACCATATTATTTCTCTAACACAAAGAAAAGTACAAAGAAAAAAGAGCAACAAGATACCAGGCTGCAACAAAAAAAACCAAACTGAAACAACATAAAATACAAAAAGAAAGTAAAGAAGCTGCCTACCTTTACAAGACCTCAAACATAAAAAGACATCCAAAAAAATACTTCTGTCTTCACTGCCAATCCTTAAATGAGGTCTGGAAAGGGGTGGATCCTGGCTCCACCCCTTCCAGTCACTCAGGTACATTGCATGCACCTGAGCTCCCACAGGATGGCCCTGCCTTTCTACCAGGTGCTCAATCACTGTTTCAAGCCTTGACTTAGCATTTCCACTCCACTCTATTGCTCATGGAGTGAACCAGTGATTGAGAAGGTTAAAGGTAAGCCCTTTCAATTATGGTGACCCAGTACACCGCAATGCTTGTACAATTTGCCTGTTGTCCATTATAGCATTCAATAAGGCCTGCCTGTCAGATTATACGGCACTATATTGTACTATTGTGCCAGTGAAATGAGTCTCTTGGTTGCTCTTGATGTCTTGAGGTGTCCTGTAGGCAGCCATCAACTTGGTAAGTGCCTTGATAGTACATGCCTGGTTCGCCCTTGGCACTGGATACACCTGCATTAGCCCACTTGTGGTGTTGATGCAGGTCAAGGCATATCTTGCCCCCTCAGACCAAGGGATGAGCCCAATGTAATTGGCCCACTATCGCTGGAGAGGATTGTGTCCTCTAACAAGATGCGCTGTTGTTTCAGGCAACAGTCTTGGTCTCATCTTGGAGCAAGCACTGCAGTTTCAGCATGCTTGGATGGCATCAGACAGTTGTATGGGCAGCCTTGATGCCTTAGCAGCTGCCCACATTGTCTTTCATTCAGCATGCCACAGCTTCTGATGTAACCAGCAGGTGATGTTCTCAGATGGTGAATTCTCAATCCATTGAACTTGGGCTGGTGTCAGCTTTATCGTTTCCTGGTGACTGTAGAGGACTGTTGCCAGAAACACGGTAGACGTGTATGGCCCTGTGTTTAACTATATTCCATGTCTAACCACATCTCTCTGCCCCAGATTGGTTGGCATGAATAATCCATTCATGGGCGTCCCACTGTGCAATCTAAAGAGTGAGCCCCTAGTACACAGACAAACTATCTGTGCAGATGTTCAGGAGACCATCACCTGGTTCCTTGGTTATAACCATCTACACAGCTCACAGTTCTGCTCATTGGCTATTCTGACCATCCCCCTCTCCAAACCAGAGTGTTTGTGTGGAGGGATGGTATGCCACCAACTTTCCACTTGTTCGGGTTACCCTTCCTGGACCCATCCGTATACCAGGCATCTTCAGGAATGGGATATTTCCCTTCCTGAATGGAACTCTCCTCCAGTGGAGCAAACTTTGTCTCTTCTGGCACATCACTGGGCCTAGAATCTTTTGGAGCTCTTCTTTCAATGGTGATGAAGACAGACTACTCCTCTGGCTGAGATAGGTGACCCCTTGTGCCACTGTCTACGCCTGGGCCACCCCTGCCTCAGGAAAGGGTGTCAGACCTTTCACCCACCCCTGAATTGGCAAGGTCTTTTTCACTGTAACTGCAGCTGTTTGGGTTACTAGCTCTGCTGCCTGTAATGCAGAGTAGGTAGCCGCTAACTGTTTTTCAATCATACTACACCTCTCTGCTCCATGCCAGACCTGAGACCAGAACCCAACTGGGATTTGAATGGAATTCTGGTGCTACCATAAGCCCCAGCCAAACCCTTCCTGAGTTACACGGACATCTAGTTTGGCTGGAACAGTAGAATCAAATATACCCAGTGCCTGGGCCTATTAAACAGCTAGTTTTGCTTGCTGGAATATATCTCGTTCCATTCTCCCCCAGTTCCATTTTTGGTTTTTCTTTGTGAGTCAGCATGAAGGCCTCAGCAGCTGCACTAATTGGAATATAAAGGAACACCAGTATCCCAATATACCCAAGAATTCTTGCAGCTGCCTTGACACAGTAGGTATTGGGAACACCCAAACCTTGTCTATTATAGCACTGGGTAGTACTTCGGTCTTTCTCAACCACACCACACCCAGGAATTTCACAGACAGGCCTGGTCCTTGTACCTTCTGTGGGTTTATAGCCCACTCTTTCTCTTGTAAATGAGTAGTCAATGAATCTGCCCCTTTTTCTAATGCCTCCAGTGAGCCAGACATCAACATGATATTATCAATATAGTGGTACAGTTTGATATTACTGGGTTTATTCCAATCTGCTAGATTATGTGCCATTAGGTTATGATAATAGACTGGTGAATACATGTACCCTTGCAGCAGGACCTGGAAGGTCCACTGCCTGCCTCCTTATGTAAACACAAACTAATCTTGTATTCTTCAATATTCCCGTGCATGAAGAATCACATTTGCCAAGTCTAGGATGTAACTGTAGGTTTCCTTCTCCCTAGTCAGCATCTATCAGGGAGACAATATTTGGAACGGTTGCACAAATGAGTGGCGCGACCCTATTTAATTCCCTAAAATCTCTCTATAATCCACTGTCATTCTCTATGTGCCATCTGACTTTTGCATTGGCCATATGGGGGAATTATATGGACTACATACAAATCTTATGAGCCTATATAATCAATGAATACACAGATGTTATAATTCAAAAATATACAGGAAAGTTAGGCTGAACAAGTTATCGCACTAAAAAAGAATGGATGAAAAGCTTACCCTTGCCCTAGGCTCATTAGGAAGACTCCAAAGAAAAACAAACTCCAAAAAAAGATCCTTCCCCAGTGGTAGTCAGCTCTTAAATGGGTCTAGGAGAGGTGGAGCTAGGCTCCACCCCTTCTGATAGCACAGGAGAATTGTCTTCACCTGTGCTCCCAGGGCTGACTCATTGCTTGCCTCAGGTGATCAATCAGAGGTTCAGGTCGTGATTCAGCAGTTCCCATACAAATTCCTACTTTTTCTAGTTCCTGCACCATTCTTGAGACTTCCTCTTGCCCCCCCCCCTCCGGGAGTTTATACCGTTTAGTATTAGTGATCCGGCCCAGCTCTGGCAGGCAAATAGGTTCATGTTTTGCATGGCCTCTTAATATCACACCACCTGGATACTAATATATCTCTCTGTCAGCCTGAACTCTCCCACGGTCATCTGGAGAGTCAGACCCCATAATATGTTTATGCTCAGTATATACTCCAGGACTGGGGTAACAGACATCTTATACTCCTGGGGTGGGAGATGCCCAACCCCCAAATTCAACCATGTCTGGGTTATGGAGATGGTCTGTGCTTAGAACCCACCAAGCATCACCCTATCTCCATGGAATGTAGTTGGATCACCATAAATAATCGCGGTTTCTGTGCTCACGTCTACTAATGCCAACATTTGCTGTATGTTCTTCCAGGACCAAAAAATTGTCTATTTAATATAGGGCCTCCGGTCCCACCTGGGGTCCCTAGGTGCAGGGGGACTGGTATCCCCTGTCACTCAAGTAACTGCGCAATCACCATTTCTATTTCCTCGTATGGCTCGGGCATAGTGGCCCAGGTCACTTGAGGAGGCTTTTTCCTTTTTTCACTAAGTATGAACTCTTCCAAGTTCCATGTTCTCATTGGTACTTGTTAAATAATTCTTATCCCTGCTTTTTTGGGGGTGTTTTGAAATTTTTGATTTTCATCCAGCTGCCTCCATATCTGGAGGAGGACATGATTGAGCTTGCAATCAATTTTTGCAAATTGAACCTCAGCCTGGATTAAATCATTTAACATCTGTTTTCAGGATACCCTTATGGGTCCCAATTGAGAAATTCATGGGGCAGGTCTCCTAGTTTTAGTTATAGGGAGACCACTGCCCCTTCCACTGTCCAGATATTGCACCTGGTCCGTAGGTACTCCTTTTCTCCTAGACCAGCCACCAACTGGGTGGCTTGTTGGACAATGGCCTCTGAGGCTACCAAAGGGTTTAGTATGGACACTAGTGTGCCATACTGGTGGGGAGACACCTGTTGTAATACGAGGACCCTCATCTCTGCTGAGAACTTAACCAGGTCCAGACTCTCAAAGTTGTCATCATAAATCGCCTCCTTCATTCCCAGTTCTCTGATATAATTTTGAAGTTCCTCCATCAAAGTCCATAGACCAGTATTTATCGGGACATTGCTTTTATTTGGTTGCGTGATTCTACATGCAGCCGTTATTCATCGAATTAGAGAATGATTTTTCTCATTACGCATTACAGTTGCATATAGTCTTCGTCTGAGGGCCGAATGTGTGGTGATGGATGCAAGTTTAGAAATCTCTGGTTCATTAAATAACCATACTTTCAACTCCCATGTCCCATAATCTTAAGAGCCAAGCTGGTATGCTCTTTCACTGTTTCTGTTTAAATCACTGTAATAAATCCATGAATTCGGTGGCTGCGTATGGGCGCACTATCACTTCTAATGTGAGTGTGGGCAGGGGGCCACTCCTCAGGTGGCAACCTTGCTAGTCTATCTGGGACTTCCTTAGTTTTTTGAATAATTATTGGTCTTATTTCTAGAGGATCTGAGGTACTCCAATCCTCTAGTTGAACTTCTGTCTTTTTGAGTTTCCTTTTATTTTTAGATTCAACCTGGATCCAAGGATCCTCTTGATCTGAGTCCTTTTCCCCTTCTAATGATGTAGATATTAATTTTAGAGGGGAAATTCCATATGTAGATGAGGCAGCTTGCCCTGTCAGAAATGTAATTTTATTATCCAGTTGTCTGATACAGGGTCTTAACAGCTCATTTTTGTCTTTCAATCTTCCCTCGGAGGAATGATATGCATTAATAGTTTGTAGTAGTTGCCATGCTACAGCAGATGCTGCTACTGCTCTTTCCTCTGTTGTTAGAGAGTTTGCTCTTCTAATTTTTTCAAAAATTCTGCCATCTCGGAAGGGGAATTAATATTGGGACCATTGTCCCTTATAGGTCCCCATTCTTCAATAATCAATGCGGCACCCAAAAATCCCAGTTTTTCCCCTGAGACTTCCTCTTTTGGGGAATTGAATTAAGGAAAGACCAGGGGACTGGAGCACCTCCCCTACGAAGACAGGCTGAGGGAGCTGGGCTTGTTCAGCCTGGAGAAAAGAAGGCTGCGGGGTGACCTCATTGCAGCCTTTCAGTACCTAAAGGGAGCCTACAAACAGGAGGGGAATCAACTCTTTGAAAGGGTTGATAACTGCAGGACGAGGGGAAATGGTTTTAAGTTGAGGGAGGGGAGATCTAGGTTGGATGTCGGGGAAATTCTTTACAGAGAGAGTGGTGAGGTGCCGGAACAGGCTGCCCAGAGAGGTTGTGGATGCTCCATCCCTCAAGGCGTTCAAGGCCAGATTGAATGGGGCCCTGGGCAGCCTGGTCTAGTATTAAATGGGGAGGTTGGCGGCCCTGCATATGGCAGGGGAGTTGGAGATTCATGATCCTTGAGGTCCCTTCCAACCCTGGCCATTCTGTGAAGAAGCAGCGGATTGGTGAACGGAATTGTGGCCAATGAGACAACCAGAGTCAGCCAAACATCCTCCATCCTAACCCAAGTCCAAGAAAATAAGACCTTCATCGGAAAGACCACCGAGAGATACGCATGTGCAAAAGAGCTGAGACTTAGGGTGAGGGGGGATGTCAATCATTTTGGGGACTCATAGTAATAACCCAGCCCTTTCTTGGACATCTAATGCAGGAGTAAGCAGTTTGCTCTTTAAATATGTACCTTTCTTGTCCTCTGGTATGCAGGCTAGGTAGAAACATCCCTCCTGCATCTGGCACGTGTACAGCACTAATTAAACCTAGCTACTCTATACTACTCTGTGGTTAGAGTTTGATTTCTGCACTTCAGTATTAGGGGCCCAGATGACCAGCCAATGCATTATCCATTTAAGATAATCCATCCTAACATAAATAAGTACACTGCTGTTAGACTTGCTTGTATCACCAAACGTACAATGACAGAAAGCACAACAATCACAGCAGAACAGCAAAATTCCAGGCTGCAACAAGTGATGATTTGTTCAACTGAAACAGCACTGAAGGTAGGAAAAAAAAAAAAAAACCAGAAAAGCAGCTACTTAATTTTACAAGGCCTCTAACATACAGAAATCTCTAACAAAATACTTTTTCCTCCACTGCAAACCCTTAAATGAGGTCTGGGAAGGGGTGGATCCTGGCTCCACCCCTTCCAGTCACTCAGATACATTGCATGCACCTGAGCTCCCATGGGATGGCCCTGCCTTTCTACCAGGTGCTCAATCACTGTTTCAAGCCTTGACTTAGCATTTCAACTACAATTTACTTTTATGTTCATAGGTAACGTTCCCATAGATGAAAAGTAAATGGCAATTTTCAAGTTAACAGTTTAAATATTCTTGCACAAAAGCAGCCAACTAAAATGGGTGAAAAACTTGAGCAACAGAAATATTCATTTACCAGAAACAAATGTATTTCCACCATTTGTATTTTGTCAAATTTATCCTCTAAAAACAAATTCAAACAAAAAATTTTGACTACACATAAGCTAAGAAATCACATCTGTACTTAGATGTTTAGACAGACACACATACAAGTCTGCACTGTATATTGTAGAGTCAGATAAATTGCTGTCCCACAATTTTACATGTTGCAATGCAATGTTTCAAAAATTATTTATGGAAAATAACTAACTCTTCCCAGAAATAAGAGGAACCTGATCAACCATACAAGCCTACAAACTAAATGTAGTTTCAGACTTTCAGTGAACAAGGCTGATTGCTCTGATAAATTAAGTGATAATTAGGTGGCACTTACACGTGCCTAAGTTATTTTTCAAAAGTCAACTAATTAAATTACAATCAAATTAGTAGGTTTGGACAAGTTTATTGTTACCATTAAGAATTACATGTGCAATATGTGAAGTTTGTTCTTGTTACCCAGAAAAGACTTGAGAACAACTACAAGAGCAAGAATCAGAATATTTACTTTAGTGGCAAAGATAAGAGTAGGAAATAACCCAAGCATCCTCTAGGCGAAACCACGTCCCAAAAATTTCTCCTATCATACTTATAACAGATCAATACAAGAACGGACTCCAGTGTGCAAATGTTGAAATTATTCAACATCTGCTTCTGAAAAAAATAACACCAAAAATGAAGGCCTCAGAGAGCATCTGTGATGACAGTACACATCCCACCATACTTTCCAGGACAGGCACCTCGTACTTAAAAAAATTAATAATAATCCCTGCAAATAGAAATGACCCAGTGTATGGGAACTGTTGAATCGCAGCCTGAACCTCTTGTTGATTACCTGAGGCAAGCACTGAATCAGCCATGGAAGCACAGGTGAAGGCAATTCACCTGTGTGACCAGAAGGGGTGGAGCCTGGCTCCACCTCTCCAAGACCCCATTTAAGGGCTGACTGCCACCAAGGAAGGATCTTTTCCTGGAGATTACTTTCTTTGGAGTTTTTCTGTGAGTTCAGGATGTAGGTTAATTTTTTTTTTTATTTATTTCCAAATGTCCTTTTCCAATGTGTTAATCTTTTTAGCTATCTAATCTGTAGATACCAACCTAACCACGCTACTATTTGTTGGTTATATACCTGTTCTGGTGTAAAGCATGTTGAGGAACTGAAGGGTGGATTGTTCAGTGGAAAATGAATCATAGAAAAGCCTGGGTTGAAAAGGATTGAAAAAATGGTCATCTAGTTTCAATCTCCCTGCTATGCGTAGGGTTGCTAACTGCCAGACCAGGCTGTTCAGAGCCACATCCAGCCTGGCCTTGAATGCCTTCAGGGATGGGGTATCCACAAGCTCCTTGGGCAATCTGTTCTAGTGTATCACCGCCATCTCTGTGGAAAAACTTCCTCTTAATATCTAACCTAAACATCCCCTGTCTCAGTTTAAAATCATTTTTCCTTGTTCTATTGCTATTCACCCTCATAAACAGTTGTTCTCCTTCCTGCTTATATGTTTTTTTTTAAATACTGGAAGGCCACAATGAGGTCTCCCCAGAGACTTCTCTAAGCTAAACAAGCCTGGTTCCCTCAACCTTTCCTCATAGGAGACGTGCTCCAGCAGTTTTCATTTGCAGCCCAGAAGGCCAACGGTATCCTAGGCTGCATCAAAAGAGAGGTTGCTGACAGGGAGGGGATTGTTCCCCTCTACTCTGCCCTTGTAAGACCCTATCTGGAATACTGTGTCCAGGCCTGAGGCTCCCAGTACAGGAGGGATGTGGAGCTGTTGGAGTGGGTCCAGAGGAAGGCCACAAAGATGATCAGAGGGCTGGAGCATCTCTCCTATGATGAAAGGTTGAGGGAGCTGGGGGCGTTTAGCTTGGGGAAGAGAAGACTCTAGGGAGACTTCATTGCAATTTTCCAATACTTGAAAGGAGTTTACAAGCAGGAGGGGGCTGACTTTTTACACAGGTAGATAGTGATAGGACAAGGGGGAATGGATTTAAACTGAAAGAGAAAAGGTTAAAGTTAAATGTTAGGAAAAAATTCTTAGAGGATGGTGAGGCACTGGAACAGACTGCCCAGAGAAGTTGTGGATGCCCTAGCACTGCTGGTGTTCAAGGCCAGGGTTCCTGAGCAGTCTGATTGAGTGGCTGGCAACCTTGCCCCTGACAGGGGGGTTAGAACTAGATTATCTTTGGAGTCCCTTCCAACCCAAGCGTATGGCATATAGAGTGATATGATACATAGATTCTATGAGAGATATTCTATGAAATCTTTCTAGGTTATTTAATTCATTATATATAATCTAGTTTTGGTTTTTGACTAAATGATGCCTGGAATATTTTTCAAACTGTGATATTGTTATCAAGAATTAAAAAAAGAGAAAAGAGACTAAGAGCTAAATGGACAAAGTGTATTTTAAAATGGATCCTCTGTAAATCCAACTTATCTTAAAATACTTGTACTAAGGGGCATGGTTTAATGGGGGAATACTGGTGGTAGGTGGACAGTTGGATTAGATGATCTTGGAGGTCTTTTCCTACCTTGGTGTTTCTATGATTCTAATGGCATAAGGGACAACCAGCTCCTCTTCCGGTCTAGTTAAGTTGAAAACAGGTAGTAATTAGTATCTCAGAAAAGAGGGTAACAGAAAAATCATAGAATGATTTGGGTTGGATAGGACCTCAAAGATCATCTAGTTCCAATCCCCTGCCATGGACAAGGTTGCCAATTGCTAGATCAGGCTGCCCAGGGCCCCATCTAACCTGGCCTTCAACATCTCTAGGGATGAGCCAACCACAGCTTCTCTGGGCAACCTGTTCCAGCGCCTCTCTGCCTGCTGAGTGAAAAATTATGCCTTGATCTAACCTAGATCTCCCCTGTTTTAGATTAAAACTGGTCATCCTTGTCCTATCACTATGAGATGGTGTATGCTATCATGGTGTAAAAAGTTGGTCTCCATCCTTTTAAATACTGAAAGAGTATAGAATTCTTATGAAAGCGTTTTCTTTCCTAAAGATCCAGTTAAAATTTTAAAACTTAAGAGTCATGTAACTATGGCTACTACTTCTATTCATAAAGTAAAAAAAATTTCAAGCTTGTCTATAAAAAAAAGCATTTCTTAGTTTTTTCAGAACAATGAAGGCTTACCCTGTATAATAAATACAGGATAATAAATATAGGCACAATACAAATATGACTTCCAAATTTAAAAGTTGATAAAAACAATATAAAATTTGTATAGACTTTCAGTTTATAGAAAGTTTATCTTAGCTTAAAACAAGCAATTTCATTAAGTTTCAGAATGAGTTGGTAATAGATGGCCATTTTGTCTTAAAAGACTAAATTGTGTTGTGAACTAGTTGAACTTGGCCTATTTTAAACTTCAAGCTCGACCACAGCAATGTTGTTGTCTATAAGGCCATTTCATGTGGGAGGGATGCATATGTATGGGAACTGCTGAATCATGGCCTGAACCTCTGATTGATCACCTGAGGTGAGTAATGAGTCAGCCATGGGAGCACAGGTGAAGGCAATTCACCTGTGCTGCTGGAAGGGGTGGAGCCTGGCTCTACCTCTCCTAGACCCATTTAAGAGCTGACTACCAGTGGGGAAGAACTACATTATGGAGATCCCTCCTTTTGCAGTTGTCCAGTAAGTCCAGGACAAGGGTAAGTACTTCATCTATTCTTTTTGCTGTAATAACCTGTTTAGCCAAACTCTCTTGTTTATTTCTTAATTATAACACCTGTATATTCTTTGATTATACACTTGGCAAGCCAGGCAGGCCAAATACACTAAAATTTACATCATGTCCTTTCTTTAGAATTTCTATAAATGGGTCGGGGGGGAGAATGCTACCCCCTTAGATAAAATGATTCTAGGGCAGATCCCAGGATTTGTGGGATTTCCCTATTATGAACTAGTGATTATCGTTTAAAAATGGGATCCCCTACATGTTACGGGAAATATCTCTCCATATTGTATGGCAGACTACTTTCAGGGATTTAGCAAAGATACACTAATCATGAAAGAAAGACAATTAGCTGCCTCCACAGTGGCATGGCCACTATTAAATGCTTTAAATCATGCTGAAATGAGGAATAACACTTGAGAGAATGAAAACTAACTTATGAGAGATCGTATAGAAAAGTTAGAGCAAGAACTTGGCATATTAACAGGGAAGAAACCAATTCTGCATCTGCCAATAGGTCAAGTTCATAACATTTCAATAGACAATGACCAGACTCCTGAATCAATGGACTTGGTTGATTGGGAAAATAAAAATTCTAAATTAGATCTCGAATCTCCCATTTCAACAGATTAAATAGAGGTCCTTCCTGTTGTAATGCAGAAAACAAAAAAAGTACAGGACAGACTGGCAGGGGTGCTGCCTGATCAGTGGTTCCCTGCCCAGACTCATTTGCATGTAACAGCCTGGCCATACACAGCAACAGAATTAATGGATTTAGTACAGTGATTTTTGGTAGAAGCCTAGAGAGAGTGTGCCAGCTTGGTTATTAAGACTGTGGGATTCTGGGGCAGGAAGCGTTTTGGTGAATGGCCCGGAAATAGCAGAGTTGGCCACCATAACTGTCCATCCTGCTCTCAGGCAGAGGTTATATGCGGGTAATCAATATCTTGATGAAAACCATTCTATAATGGAATGGTTAATGCAGCCTATTGTATGGTATGGGCAAATCTGATATACTTCTATATACAGGGATGTGGTCCTCCATGGAGGACCTTCAAAATTATATCCATGAACTAGGTGTAAGGGAAGCAATTTATGAAGACCCATTTGATGGCCCTGATATGGTGTATGGGAACTGCTGAGTCAGGGCCTGAACCTCTGATTAGTCACCTGAGGCAAGCAATGAGTCAGCCCTGGGAGCACAGGTGAAAGCAATTCACCTGTGCTGCAGGAAGGGGTGGAGCCTGGCTCCACCTCTCCTAGACCCATTTAAGAGCTGACTTCCAGTGGGGAAGGATCGCTCTCTCTCTTTGGAAGATCCACTCCACTGGAGTTTCCTGAGCGAGCCCACGACACGGGTAAGCCTTCTATTTATTCTCTTTGTCTAACTGTGCCTAACTGTCTTGCTATTTCATTATTATAACATCTTAATATGATTAAATTATAAAATATTCCTTTATATAATTTTCATTGATTGTACATTTGGCGAGCCAGGCAGGCAAGCCTAATATACTTGAACTTACACTATGTCCTTTCTTTGGAATTTCTGTAAATGGTTCAAGGGGGAGAACACTACCCCCCTCGATAAAATAATTCCAGGCCAGATCCCAGGATTTGCGGGATCCCCTTATTATGAATTAGCAACTATCATTGAAAAATGGGGTCCCCTACGTGTTGTGGGAAATGTTTCCCCATATCGCCTAGCGGATTACTTTCAGGGACTAGGCAAAGATATATTAGTCACTAGAGAAAGACAATTAGCGGCTTCTACAGTGGTATGGCCGCTATTAAATGCTTTGAACAATGCCGAAATACGGAACAATACTTTAGTGAATGAAAATGAACTTCTAAAAGTTCGTATCGAAAAGCTAGAACAGGAACTTGGCCTATTAACAGGAAAAAAACCAATTTTACATCTTCCAATAGGTCAAGTTCGTAGTATTTCAATAAACAATGACCAGGCTCCTGAATCAACGGACTGTGTTGATCAGGAAAATAAACAATCTAAATCGGATCTTGAAACTCCAATTTTGACGGATGCACTAGAAGTCCGTCCTGTTATAACTCAAAAAACGAAAAAGGTACAGGACAGACCGGCAGGGGTGCCGCCTGATCAGTGGCCCCCTGTTCAAACACACTTGCATGTAACTGCCCGACCATACACGGCAACAGAACTAATGGACTTAGTCCAACGATTCCGGCAAAAGCCTAGAGAAAGTGTGCCGGCTTGGTTATTAAGACTGTGGGATTCTGGGGCAGAAAGTGTTCTGGTGAATGGCCCCGAAATAGCCAAATTGGCCACAATGACTATCCATCCTGCTCTTAGACAGCGATTATATGCAGGTAATCAATATAATGATGAAAACCATTCTATAATCGAATGGTTAATGGCGGCCTGCCGTATGGTATGGCCCAATAAATCTGATATTCCCTTACATACCGGGCTGTGGTCCTCCATGGAGGATCTTCAAAATTACATCCGTGAGCTAGGTGTAAGGGAAGCGATTTATGAATATACCTTTGATGGCCCTGATCTGGTCAAATTCTCAGCGGGGATGAGAGACCTAATTCTACAACAAGCCCCCTCCCATCTGTATGGCACTCTGGTCTCTATATTAAATCCCCTGGTGGCCTCAGAAGCAGTTGTCCAGCAGGCTGCACAGTTAGTGGCTGACCTAGGAGAGACAGAACGCCTGCGGAGTAGGCGCAACATGAGGACACTAGAAGAAGCCGAGGTCTTGCCGGTGACTAAAACCAAAATGCCGGCTACTCGAGCTCCTCAATCGGGACCCATAAGGGTCTCCCGAAAACAAATGTTTAATGATTTAATTCGGGCTGGGGTCCAATTTGCTAAGATTGACGGTCAGCCCAACCATGTCCTCCTCCAACTGTGGAAACAATTAAAGGACAACCAAAAATTTCAGAACTGCCCTAAGAAACCAAGGGTAAGGGTTATAAATGAAAGAATGCCAACAATGACATGGAACTTAGAGGATTTCATTGTTCCTAACAGGAAAAAAAAGCCGCCTCAGGTGTCTCGGGCTACAATGCCTGAGCCACCGGAAGCAAAAGAATTGGACATAGCTCAATTCATGGCGTGACGAGGGATGTTAGTCCCCCTAGGGCCTCCAGACGGGACCGGAGGCCCTATGTAGAATTAACGATTTATTGGTCCCGGAAAAACATACAAAGGGTTATGGCATTAGTAGACACTGGAGCGGAAACATCAACTGTTTATAGAGATCCAACCAAATTTGATGGGGACAGAATGATGATTGGTGGCTTTGGGGGACAGACTATTCCTGTCACCCAAACATGGTTAAAACTGGGGGTTGGGAGTCTCCCACCCCGGGAGTATAAGGTATCTATTGCCCCAGTCCAGGAGTACATCCTGGGCATAGATATTCTATGGGGTCTGGCTCTCCAGACAACTGTGGGAGAGTTCAGACTTGGACAGAGGTGTATCAGTATCCGGGCGGTGCAGGCAATACTAAGAGGCCATGCGAAACATGGGCCTATTTGCCTGCCAAAACCGCGCCGGATTACTAATGTAAGACAGTACAGACTCCCGGGTGGGCAAGATGAAATATCGAGAACGGTGCAGGAATTAGAAAAAGTGGGCATTATAAGACCTGCACACAGCCCATATAATTCCCCCATATGGCCAGTGCGGAAGTCGGATGGCACGTGGAGAATGACAGTGGATTACAGAGAATTAAATAAGGTCACGCCGCCAATTCATGCGGCCGTACCCAATATTGCCTCCCTAATGGATACGTTGAGTAGGGAGATAAAAACCTATCATTGTGTCCTAGATCTAGCAAATGCATTCTTCAGTGTCCCAATTGCTGAGGAATCGCAAGATCAATTTGCGTTTACGTGGGGAGGCAGGCAGTGGACCTTTCAGGTCCTGTCACAGGGGTACGTGCATTCACCAACGTATTGTCACAATCTAGTGGCGTGTGACCTGGCTGATTGGAAAAAACCTGATGATGTTAACCTGTATCATTATATTGATGATCTCCTGCTGACATCCGACTCACTGGAGGCAGTAGGGCAGGCGGCAGATTCATTAACTGCCTATTTACAGCAGAGGGGATGGGCTATAAATCCCCAAAAGGTGCAAGGTCCGGGCCTGTCTGTAAAATTCCTGGGGGTGGTTTGGTCAGGAAAGACCCAAGTACTACCCAGTGCTGTCATAGATAAGGTTCAGGCGTTCCCAGTCCCTACAACATCGAAACAGCTGCAAGAGTTTCTAGGTATACTGGGTTACTGGCGTTCCTTTATACCTCACCTAGCGCAGCTGCTAAGGCCACTATATAGACTCACAAAAAAGGGGCAGCTATGGGACTGGGGGAAAACAGAACAGGATGCTTTCCAACAGGCAAAACTGGCAGTTAAACAAGCCCAGGCATTGGGTATATTCGATCCTACCCTCCCAGCTGAATTGGATGTTCATGTTACTCAAGATGGCTTTGGTTGGGGCCTGTGGCAACGCCAGAGTTCTGTTCGGACCCCCATTGGTTTTTGGTCTCAGGTCTGGCATGGAGCAGAAGAAAGATACAGTATGATTGAAAAACAGTTATTGGCTGCCTATTCAGCATTACAGGCAGTAGAGCCAATAACCCAGACGGCTGAAGTTATAGTTAAGACCACTCTGCCAATTCAGGGGTGGGTGAAAGATCTGACCCACCTTCCTAAGACAGGGGTGGCCCAAGCACAAACAGTGGCACGATGGGTCGCTTACCTCAGCCAAAGGAGCAGTCTGTCTTCATCACCCTTAAAAGAAGAGCTTCAGAAGATCCTAGGCCCAGTGACCTATCACTGTGATGCACCAAAAGAAACACTGGTCGCTCCACCAGAGAAGAGTCCCGTTCAGGAGGGGAAATATCCTATCCCTGAAGATGCCTGGTATACAGATGGGTCCAGCAAGGGCAACCCAAGCAAGTGGAGAGCGATAGCATACCATCCTTCAACCGAGACAATCTGGTTTGACGAGGGGGATGGTCAGAGCAGCCAATGGGCGGAACTGCGAGCCGTGTGGATGGTTATAACCAAGGAACCCGGTGATGGTATCCTGAATATCTGTACAGACAGTTGGGCTGTGTACCGGGGGCTCGCTCTTTGGATTGCACAGTGGGCCACCCAGGAATGGACTATCCACGCCCGACCAATCTGGGGCAAAGACATGTGGTTAGACATATGGAATACAGTCAAACACAGGACTATATGTGTCTCCCATGTTTCTGGTCATCAGCCCCTACAGTCACCGGGAAATGATGAAGCTGACACGCTGGCCCGAGTTTGATGGATTGAGAATTCACCATCTGAGAACATCGCCCGTTGGTTACATCAGAAGCTATGGCATGCGGGACAAAAGACAATGTGGGCAGCTGCTAAAGCCTGGGGACTGCCCATACAACTACCTGACATTGTCCAGGCATGCCAGGATTGCGACGCTTGCTCTAAGATGAGACCGAGATCATTGCCCGAAACGACAGCCCATCTTGCTAGAGGACACAATCCTCTCCAACGATGGCAGGTCGATTACATTGGGCCCCTTCCTCGGTCTGAGGGGGCGAGATATGCCCTGACCTGCGTTGACACTGCAAGTGGGCTACTGCAGGCCTATCTAGTACCAAAAGCAAACCAGGCATATACCATCAAGGCACTGACTAAACTGATGTCTGCCTATGGGACACCTCAAGTCATTGAGAGCGACCAAGGGACTCATTTTACTGGTGCAACGATACAGCGCTGGGCAGAAGAAAATAACATCGAATGGCGATTCCACTTGCCATATAATCCAACGGGGGCAGGCCTCATTGAACGTTATAATGGTATTCTTAAGGCTGCCCTGAAGACAGACTCCCAGTCCCTGCAGGGGTGGACGAAAAGACTGTATGAAACCTTGCGGGACCTGAATGAAAGACCCCGAGATGGCAGACCCAGTGCTCTGAGAATGCTGCAGACAACATGGGCCACCCCGCTTAGGATCCAAATTAGGGGCACTGATTATCAGGTAAGACCCCAGATTGGTAATGAAAACAATATTCTGCTCCCTGCCCCTGAGAATTTAGAACCAGGCACCCATAGAATAAAATGGCCTTGGAAGGTGCAGGTAGGACCCAAGTGGTGTGGCCTACTTGCACCTTGGGGGAGATTGTTGGAGGTGGGAGGCTCACTAGTCCCTCCAGTAATAGGTACATGGCCTACTGATATTGTGGTCAACACTCCGATCTTCATTGCTAAAGGGACCCCCATCATGTCCCTATGGCAGATCAGGACACCTCCTTTGGTGCCTGACATAGTTATGCAGCCACAGATATCTGGCCAGAAGGTGTGGTACAGGAGGCTGGGACGTGCCCCAGTACAAGCGGAAGTGTTGACCCAGGATAGAAATACGGCCTGTATCTTGCCCTGGAGGGCAGACCTTCCCCTCCTGGTACCCTTGAAACATCTGTATTACTCCCCGTAAGTCTTCGAGCCTTCAGGATCACCGGAAGGAACGAAATGCCATCAAAGTGTTCCAGTGTTACAGTCAGATCACGTGTGACACCCGGTGATGGCCTATATGGGACTGATGGAACATAAGACGGACCTGCACCTGATGACCGCATGCCTCTAGTAACTTCATCGAGCACTGGCCCATACAAGACTATCAATGTTCACCAATCGTCACTTGTCTTAAATTGTACCAACATGCGTCGCGATGAAAATTGTATAAGCGTCGTGATATAGTGGGTCTCTGTATTAGGAAAAGCTTACCCATTAGTCAGTCTGATCATTGGTTCACACCGTGAAGGGCTGGAGTGTATGGGAACTGCTGAGTCAGGGCCTGAACCTCTGATTAGTCACCTGAGGCGAGCAATGAGTCAGCCCTGGGAGCACAGGTGAAAGCAATTCACCTGTGCTGCAGGAAGGGGTGGAGCCTGGCTCCACCTCTCCTAGACCCATTTAAGAGCTGACTTCCAGTGGGGAAGGATCGCTCTCTCTCTTTGGAAGATCCACTCCACTGGAGTTTCCTGAGCGAGCCCACGACACGGGTAAGCCTTCTATTTATTCTCTTTGTCTCACTGTGCCTAACTGTCTTGCTATTTCATTATTATAACATCTTAATATTATTAAATTATAAAATATTCCTTTATATAATTTTCATTGATTGTACATATGGTCAAATTCTCAGCAGGGATGAGAGACTTAATTCTACAGCAAGCTCACTCTCATTTGTATGGTACTTTGGTCTCTATATTAAATCCCCTGGTGGCCTCAGAAGCTGTAGTTCAGCAGGCTGCCCAGTTAGTGGCTGACCTAGAAGAAACAACGCCTGTAGGCTAGGTGCAATATTTGGACATTAGGAGAAGCCAAGGTCATGCTGTCTGTAAAAACCAAGACGCTGGCTACTAGAGCTCCTCAATCAAGACCCATAAGGATTTCCCGAAAACAAACATTTAATGATTTAATTTGGGCTGAGGTCCAATTTGCTAAGATTGACTGCCAGTGCAATCATGTCCTTCTCCAGCTTTGGAGACAACTAAAGGACAACCAAAAATTTCAGAACTGCCCTAAGAAACCAAGGGTAAGGCTTATAGAGAGAATACCAACAATGACATAGAACCTAGAAGATTTCATTGTTCCTAACAGAAAAAAATAAAAAAGCTGCCTCAGGTGTCTTGGGCCATGATGCCTGAGTCACCAAAAGGAAAAGAATTGGCCATAGCACAATTCGTGGTGGGATGAGGGCTGTTAGTCCCCCTAGGGCCTCCAGATGGGACTGGAGGCCCTATGTAGAATTAACAATTTATTGGTCCCGAAAAAATGTTCAGAGACTTATGGCATTAGTGGACACTGGAGCAGAAACATCAATTATCTATGGAGATTTGACCAAATTTGGTGGAGAGAGTGATGATTGGTGGTTTTGGGGGACAGACTATTCCTGTCACCCAAACGTGGTTGAAACTGGGGGTTGGGCGTCTCCCCCCCTGGGAGTATAAGGTATCTATTGCCCCAGTCCAGGAATACATCCTGGGCATAGATATTCTATGGGTTCTGGCTCTCCAGACAACTGTGGGAGAGTTCAGACTTTGACAGAGATGTATTAGTATCTGGGCGGTGCAGGCAATATTAAGAGGCCATGTGAAACCTGGGCCTATTTGTCTGATGAAACCCTCCTGGATTACTAATGTAAGGCAGTACAGACTCCGGGGTGGGCAAGATGAAATATCGAGAATGGTGCAGGAATTAGAACAAGTGGGCATTATAAGACCTGCACACAGCCCATATAATTCCCCCATATGGCCAGTGCAAAAGTCAGATGGCATGTGAAGAATGACAGTGGATTACAGAATTAAGTAAGGTCACACTGCCTATTCATGCGGCTGTACCCAATATTGCCTCTCTAATGGACACATTGAGTAGGGAGATAAAAGCCTATCATTGTGTCCTTGATCTAGCAAACGCGTTCTTCAGTGTCCCAATTGCTGAGGAATCGCAAGATCAGTTTGCCTTGATGTGGGGAGGCAGGCAGTAGACCTTTCAGGTCCTGCCACAGGGGTATGTGCATTCACCAACATATTGTCATAATCTAGTGGCGCGTGACCTGGTTAATTGGAAAAAACCTGATGATGTTAACCTGTATCATTATATTGATGATCTCCTGCTGACATCCGACTCACTGGAGGCAGTAGGGCAGGCGGCAGATTCATTAACTGTCTATTTACAACATAGGGGGTGGGCTATAAATCCCCAAAAGGTGCAAGGTCCGGGCCTGTCTGTAAAATTCCTGGGGGTGGTTTGGTCAGGAAAGACCAAAGTACTACCCAGTGCTGTCATAGATAAGGTTCAGGCGTTCTCAGTCCCTACAACACTGAAGCAGCTGCAAGAGTTTCTAGGTATCTTGGGTTACTGGTGTTCCTTTATACCTCACCTAGCGCAGCTGCTAAGGCTGAATGTTATAACGGTATTCTTAAGGCTGCCCTGAAGACAGACTCCCAGTCCCTGCAGGGGTGGACAAAAAGACTGTATGAAACCTTGCGGGACCTGAATGGAAGACCCTAGAGATGGCAGACCCAGTGTCCTGAGAATGTTGCAGACAACATGAGCCACCACGCTTAGGATCCAAGTTACAGGCACTGATCATCAGGTAAGACCCCAGATTGGCAATAAAATAATCTTCTGCTCCCTGCCCCTGAGAATTTAGATCCAGGTACCTATAGAATAAGGTAAGTCTTTTATCTGTTGTTTTTGGTGTAATAACCTTCTTAGCCAAACTCTTGTATTTTTCTTAATTATAAGACCTGTATATTCATTGACTATACCCACCTGGACAAAGGAAAAAAAAGGACAAGAAATACGAGTAGGTAAAAAGGAAAAAACTATCAAAATATATTAAGCTACGTTAAATAAGAGGGATGGGAGAGGAAATTGAATAGTGATGCTGAAGGTAACAACTGAAATGATTTGGAATAATCTATTACAAACAATACAGAATAAACTAAAATGTTCATGAAAAATGCGTTTCCTATTGCATTAATATGTTTAAAACAAAAAATAGCACAGAGTTAAATGAATACTATTCCTCTCCTTTGGTGAGAGGACACTGTGGAAGTCACATTAATGTTTTCTGTATCAGTCATTGTTGACAAGTAGACTGGCTTATAAGAATATAGATTTATGAATTATGAACCTTTTCAGACACCAGAGTTCACCTAATTATTTAGCATAATATATAATAAGTAGTAAGTTAACAGGAACTTGGGCAAAAAGCATAAAACTAAAAATACACATGAAAAATATCAAGTGAAGAATCTGCCTGGCTGAACATTTGAAACTTTATTTGTAAGAGAAATGTAGTTTACAACACTATTTTTTCTATGAAATCTATTTCTAGTATCCTTGTAAGTATCTTAACCTTAATAGAATAGCAAAGAAACTGATTTCACATTTAAATGTTTTTTTTTTTCCTGGAAAATATGCCCCAAGTTATTGCAGAACGTATAAAATGCGTGTCTTCACAAAAATTGAGATAAACAAAAACACTGCAGAAAAATTATAAACCTGAGTTTAAAATGAATACGTTGCTCATGAGTGCCACAGCTACTAGAGTCGTGGCAGTTGGACAAGTCAGTGAAACATTTATGCAAAACAGTGTTTAATTGCATGCTATAGACTAAGAAGTCTAGTTCAGAAACATTTTAGAAAGCATACATGCACTGTATATGGCTCTGAGGGAGCTAGAACCTCTAAATATTACTAATTTTCTGTTCACAGAATTGTACGAATTCCAAGTCTATTCTTTTGAGACTAGAACTGAATTGCATCTCTATCAAGAACAAGCAGGTTTCATAGAAGATCTTTAGACTTAGCTGAAGTACAATCAATGAAAATTATATAAAGGAATATTTTATAATTTAATCATATTAAGATGTTATAATAATGAAATAGCAAGACAGTTAGGCACAGTGAGACAAAGAGAATAAATAGAAGGCTTACCCGTGTCGTGGGCTCGCTCAGGAAACTCCAGTGGAGTGGATCTTCCAAAGAGAGAGAGAGAGATCCTTCCCCACTGGTAGTCAGCTCTTAAATGGGTTTAGGAGAGGTGGAGCCAGGCTCCACCCCTTCCTGCAGCACAGGTGAATTGCTTTCACCTGTGCTCCCAGGGCTGACTCATTGCTCGCCTCAGGTGACTAATCAGAGGTTCAGGCCCTGACTCAGCAGTTCCCATACACTCCACCCCTTCATGGCATGAACCAATGATCAGGCTGACTAATGGGTAAGCTTTTCCTAATACAGAGACCCACTATATCACGACGCTTATACAATTTCCATCGCGACGCATGTTGGTACAATTTAAGGCAAGTGACGATTGGTGAACGTTGTTAGTCTTGTATGGGCCAGTGCTCGATGAAGTTACTAGAGGCATGCGGTCATCAGGTGCAGGTCCGTCTTATGTTCCATCAGTCCCATATAGGCCATCACCGGGTGTCACACGTGATCTGACTGTAACACTGGAACGCTTTGATGGCATTTCGTTCCTTCCGGTGATCCTGAAGGCTCGAAGACTTACGGGGAGTAATACAGATGTTTCAAGGGTACCAGGAGGGGAAGGTCTGCTCTCCAGGGCAAGATACAGGCCGTATTTCTATCCTGGGTCAACACTTCCGCTTGTACTGGGGCACGTCCCGGCCTCCTGTACCACACCTTCTGGCCAGATATCTGTGGCTGCATAACTATGTCAGGCACCAAAGGAGGTGTCCTGATCTGCCACAGGGACATGATGGGGGTCCCTTTAGCAATGAAGATCGGAGTGTTGACCACAATATCAGTAGGCCATGTACCTATTACTGGAGGGACTAGTGAGCCTCCCACCTCCAACAATCTCCCCCAAGGTGCAAGTAGGCCACACCACTTGGGTCCTACCTGCACCTTCCAAGGCCATTTTATTCTATGGGTGCCTGGTTCTAAATTCTCAGGGGCAGGGAGCAGAAGATTATTTTCATTGCCAATCTGGGGTCTTACCTGATAATCAGTGCCCGTAATTTGGATCCTAAGTGGGGTGGCCCATGTTGTCTGCAGCATTCTCAGGACACTGGGTCTGCCATCTCGGGGTCTTTCATTCAGGTCCCGCAAGGTTTCATACAGTCTTTTCGTCCACCCCTGCAGGGACTGGGAGTCTGTCTTCAGGGCAGCCTTAAGAATACCATTATAACGTTCAATGAGGCCTGCCCCCGTTGGATTATATGGCAGGTGGCATCGCCATTCGATGTTATTTACTTCTGCCCAGCGCTGTATCGTTGCACCAGTAAAATGAGTCCCTTGGTCGCTCTCAATGACTTGAGGTGTCCCGTAGGCAGACATCAGTTTAGTCAGTGCCTTGACGGTATATGCCTGGTTTGCTTTTGGTACTGGATAGGCCTGCAGTAGCCCACTTGCAGTGTCGACGCAGGTCAGGGCATATCTCGCCCCCTCAGACCGAGGAAGGGGCCCAATGTAATCGACCTGCCATCGCTGGAGAGGATTGTGTCCTCTAGCAAGATGGGCTGTTGTTTCGGGCAATGATCTCGGTCTCATCTTAGAGCAAGCGTCGCAATCCTGGCATGCCTGGACAATGTCAGGTAGCTGTATGGGCAGTCCCCATGCTTTAGCAGCTGCCCATATTGTCTTTTGTCCCGCATGCCATAGCTTCTGATGTAACCAACGGGCGATGTTCTCAGATGGTGAATTCTCAATCCATCGAACTCGGGCCAGCGTGTCAGCTTCATCATTTCCCGGTGACTGTAGGGGCTGATGACCAGAAACATGGGAGACACATGTAGTCCTGTGTTTGACTGTATTCCATGTCTAACCACATGTCTTTGCCCCAGATTGGTCGGGCGTGGATAGTCCATTCCTGGGTGGCCCACTGTGCAATCCAAAGAGCGAGCCCCCGGTACACAGCCCAACTGTCTGTACAGATATTCAGGATACCATCACCGGGTTCCTTGGTTATAACCATCCACACGGCTCGCAGTTCCGCCCATTGGCTGCTCTGACCATCCCCCTCGTCAAACCAGATTGTCTCGGTCGAAGGATGGTATGCTATCGCTCTCCACTTGCTCGGGTTGCCCTTGCTGGACCCATCTGTATACCAGGCATCTTCAGGGATAGGATATTTCCCCTCCTGAACGGGACTCTGCTCTGGTGGAGCGACCAGTATTTCTTTTGGTGCATCACAGTGATAGGTCACTGGACCTAGGATCTTCTGAAGCTCTTCTTTTAAGGGTGATGAAGACAGACTGTTCCTTTGGCTGAGGTAAGCGACCCATCGTGCCACTGTTTGTGCTTGGGCCACCCCTGTCTTAGGAAGGTGGGTCAGATCTTTCACCCACCCCTGAATTGGCAGAGTGGTCTTAACTATAACTTCAGCCGTCTGGGTTATTGGCTCTACTGCCTGTAATGCTGAATAGGCAGCCAATAACTGTTTTTCAATCGTACTATATCTTTCTTCTGCTCCATGCCAGACCTGAGACCAAAAACCAATGGGGGTCCGAACAGAACTCTGGAGTTGCCACAGGCCCCAACCAAAGCCATCTTGAGTAACATGAACATCCAATTCAGCTGGGAGGGTAGGATCGAATATACCCAATGCCTGGGCTTGTTTAACTGCCAGTTTTGCCTGTTGGAAAGCATCCTGTTCTGTTTTCCCCCAGTCCCATAGCTGCCCCTTTTTTGTGAGTCTATATAGTGGCCTCAGCAGCTGCGCTAGGTGAGGTATAAAAGAACGCCAGTAACCCAGTATACCTAGAAACTCTTGCAGCTGTTTCGATGTTGTAGGGACTGGGAACGCCTGAACCTTATCTATGACAGCACTGGGTAGTACTTGGGTCTTTCCTGACCAAACCACCCCCAGGAATTTTACAGACAGGCCCGGACCTTGCACCTTCTGGGGATTTATAGCCCACCCCCTCTGTTGTAAATAGGCGGTTAATGAATCTGCCGCCTGCCCTACTGCCTCCAGTGAGTCGGATGTCAGCAGGAGATCATCAATATAATGATACAGGTTAACATCATCAGGTTTTTTCCAATCAGCCAGGTCACGCGCCACTAGATTGTGACAGTACGTTGGTGAATGCACGTACCCCTGTGGCAGGACCTGAAAGGTCCACTGCCTGCCTCCCCACGTAAACGCAAATTGATCTTGCGATTCCTCAGCAATTGGGACACTGAAGAACGCGTTTGCTAGATCTAGGACACAATGATAGGTTTTTATCTCCCTACTCAACGTATCCATTAGGGAGGCAATATTGGGTACGGCCGCATGAATTGGCGGCGTGACCTTATTTAATTCTCTGTAATCCACTGTCATTCTCCACGTGCCATCCGACTTCCGCACTGGCCATATGGGGGAATTATATGGGCTGTGTGCAGGTCTTATAATGCCCACTTTTTCTAATTCCTGCACCGTTCTCGATATTTCATCTTGCCCACCCGGGAGTCTGTACTGTCTTACATTAGTAATCCGGCGCGGTTTCGGCAGGCAAATAGGCCCATGTTTCGCATGGCCTCTTAGTATTGCCTGCACCGCCCGGATACTGATACACCTCTGTCCAAGTCTGAACTCTCCCACAGTTGTCTGGAGAGCCAGACCCCATAGAATATCTATGCCCAAGATGTACTCCTGGACTGGGGCAATAGATACCTTATACTCCCGGGGTGGGAGACTCCCAACCCCCAGTTTTAACCATGTTTGGGTGACAGGAATAGTCTGTCCCCCAAAGCCACCAATCATCATTCTGTCCCCATCAAATTTGGTTGGATCTCTATAAACAGTTGATGTTTCCGCTCCAGTGTCTACTAATGCCATAACCCTTTGTATGTTTTTCCGGGACCAATAAATCGTTAATTCTACATAGGGCCTCCGGTCCCGTCTGGGGGCCCTAGGGGGACTAACATCCCTCGTCACGCCATGAATTGAGCTATGTCCAATTCTTTTGCTTCCGGTGGCTCAGGCATTGTAGCCCGAGACACCTGAGGCGGCTTTTTTTTCCTGTTAGGAACAATGAAATCCTCTAAGTTCCATGTCGTTGTTGGCATTCTTTCATTTATAACCCTTACCCTTGGTTTCTTAGGGCAGTTCTGAAATTTTTGGTTGTCCTTTAGTTGTCTCCAAAGCTGGAGAAGGACATGATTGCACTGGCAGTCAATCTTAGCAAATTGGACCCCAGCCCGAATTAAATCATTAAACAATTTTTTTCGGGAGACCCTTATGGGTCCCGATTGAGGAGCTCGAGTAGCCGGCATTTTGGTTTTAGTCACCGGCAAGACCTCGGCTTCTTCTAGTGTCCTCATGTTGCGCCTACTCCGCAGGCGTTCTGTCTCTCCTAGGTCAGCCACTAACTGCGCAGCCTGCTGGACAACTGCTTCTGAGGCCACCAGGGGATTTAATATAGAGACCAGAGTGCCATACAGATGGGAGGGGGCTTGTTGTAGAATTAGGTCTCTCATCCCCGCTGAGAATTTGACCAGATCAGGGCCATCAAAGGTATATTCATAAATCGCTTCCCTTACACCTAGCTCACGGATGTAATTTTGAAGATCCTCCATGGAGGACCACATCCCTGTATGTAAGGGAATATCAGATTTATTGGGCCATACCATACGGCAGGCCGCCATTAACCATTCGATTATAGAATGGTTTTCATCATTATATTGATTACCTGCATATAATCGCTGTCTAAGAGCAGGATGGATAGTCATTGTGGCCAATTTGGCTATTTCGGGGCCATTCACCAGAACACTTTCTGCCCCAGAATCCCATAGTCTTAATAACCAAGCCGGCACACTTTCTCTAGGTTTCTGCCGGAATCGTTGGACTAAGTCCATTAGTTCTGTTGCCGTGTATGGTCGGGCTGTTACATGCAAGTGTGTTTGAGCAGGGGGCCACTGATCAGGCGGCACCCCTGCCGGTCTGTCCTGTACCTTTTTCGTTTTTTGAGTTATAACAGGAGGGACTTCTAGTGCATCCGTCAAAATTGGAGTTTCAAGATCCGATTTAGATTGTTTATTTTCCTGATCAACACAGTCCGTTGATTCAGGAGCCTGGTCATTGTTTATTGAAATACTACGAACTTGACCTATTGGAAGATGTAGAATTGGTTTTTTCCCTGTTAATACGCCAAGTTCCTGTTCTAGCTTTTCGATACGATTTTTTAGAAGTTCATTTTCATTCACCAAAGTATTGTTCCTTATTTCGGCATTGTTTAAAGCATTTAATAGCGGCCATACCACTGTAGAAGCCGCTAATTGTCTTTCTCTAGTGACTAATATATCTTTGCCTAGTCCCTGAAAGTAATCCGCTAGGCGATATGGGGAAACATTTCCCACAACACGTAGGGGACCCCATTTTTCAATGATAGTTGCCAATTCATAGTAAGGGGATCCCGCAAATCCTGGGATCTGGCCTGGAATTATTTTATCGAGGGGGGTAGTGTTCTCCCCCTTGAACCATTTACAGAAATTCCAAAGAAAGGACATAGTGTAAGTTCAAGTATATTAGGCTTGCCTGCCTGGCTCGCCAAATGTACAATCAATGAAAATTATATAAAGGAATATTTTATAATTTAATCATATTAAGATGTTATAATAATGAAATAAGCAAGACAGTTAGGCACAGTGAGACAAAGAGAATAAATAGGAGGCTTACCCGTGTCGTGGGCTTGCTCAGAAAACTCCAGTGGAGTGGATCTTCCAAAGAGAGAGAGAGATCCTTCCCCACTGCTAGTCAGCTCTTAAATGGGTCTAGGAGAGGTGGAGCCAGGCTCCACCCCTTCCTGCAGCACAGGTGAATTGCTTTCACCTGTGCTCCCAGGGCTGACTCATTGCTCGCCTCAGGTGACTAATCAGAGGTTCAGGCCCTGACTCAGCAGTTCCCATACAGCTGAAAACAAAAATGTCATAATTTTGTGTCCAACTTGATAGCTATTATTGTTAGCAATGTAAATCTTGCCTGTTCTGAAGCTCAAAAAAAAGGAATGTTTATAATTTGTAGATTAAAAGAAAATATCTAACAAGGAGGATCATATTTTACAGAATAATTCATTTTCATCTTGACCTATTCAGTCTTCGAGAGTCAAAACAATCACGTTAGTATAGATTTAGCACAGAAAATTCATTATACTGATACCACTTTCTACACACGCAAATAAGCCATTATATATTCACAGATTTCTACATAATTTCTTATCAACATTGAAAAAAACATTTTAATTACACATTCACAATGATATTTCTGTAAATGCATTCATAAATAATACTGTATACAGTTGAAATCCTCTCCCCTATCGCTTGTTTTATTTATTTTGAGAGGACAGCTCTGTAAAACACACACAAGAAATTTAAATGTTTCAAATGCCAAAAAATTTAAAAAGGATCCTTGATCAGTCAGTAACATTAATTTCAAAATGTGAGATGATCTACTCCAGTTTGAAACTGAAGTAGTCAAAATTTTAGCACAAAGAAGAAAAGGAATCATATAACAGAAGTGGAAACTACAGAAGAAACAAATGATCAAATATGAAACCTCACAAGATATGGAATAACATCCTGTCCATATTGCTAATTTTAAAATGCTGATCAATTGCTTACCACAGGCATGTCCAAACCTATGAGCTGCGGCTGCCCCATGCCATCATGGCAGCAGCTCTTCCCTGCCACGCAGCCTGACCCAGCCATGGGCAGCAAACCCATCACTCAGCAACAGCCAAATAGCAGTGTGTGATTGGCATTGTCTGGGCTGAAACCAAGGCATGGGATGATGCGGGGCAGTGCTAACTCGAGTTATGGCAAATAATTTTATGCGGTGTGATACATTGGCTAAAAACAGTCTTGTGAACAGTGCAAAATATGCAGCTTTGCTTTCCAAGCGAATTGGAAAGTTCAAGACCTGAATATAATGTAGATGGTATAGAATAAGGAGTGGATACTGTACTAGTTTAAGCTGCAATAGAATTCATTTTCTTCATAGTATATGGTATGATGCTAGGGTTTTGGATGTAGGATGAAAATAATGTTGATAACATGTTTTGGTTGTTCCTGAACAGTGCTGCACAGAGCCAAGGACATTTTAGCTTCTAAAACTGCCTTGCCAGTGAGGAGGCTGGGGGGGCCACAAGGAGCTGGGAAGGGACTGAACCAGGACAGCTGACCCAAAGTAGCAAAGGGATATTACATACCATATAGAGTCACACTAAACAAAAACTGGGAGGAGTTGACCAGGGTCTGCCATTGCTCAGGAACTGGCTGAGCATTGGTCAGCTGGTGGTGAGCAACTTCACTGTTGTCATGGTTTTATGATTTTTGGTTATTGGTATTCCATATCATAACATCATATAGTGCACTGGGAGTTAAAGTGTTAATGTTCCAGTTCCGGGCACCTGTCTGGAAGAGAAGAACTACATACCCCAGGGGGCTTTGTGGTCAGAGAGGAGATATAACCCCTGGCAAGGTCACCTGATGTGCTCTTCTTCGTCTGCTCTCCTCCCTGCTGCTCAACTGGACTGCGCATCTCACCTCAGTGTTATGGTGAGGCCTATCTGTGGGAATGTAAGAAAAACTGCACGGAGCAGCAGCTGCGGAGCAAGATAAGCAGCATGAGAACCAAGGACACCTTCAGAAGAAGAAAGAACATCTCACGGCTCTGATTGGCTAAGCAGACAAATACCACTTCAAGGGTATTAGAGGAATTTCCAATCATGAGCTTCGCTTTTGCAATATGTATGAACTAATTATCTCATGTATAAATAGTTATATTGTACGTAATAAAGTTTGAGGCTTGTTGATCATGATAGCATGAGACTCGTCTCCCGTGGTTTCATCTCCAACAAATGGTGACCCCGACGTGATAAGAAATTCGGGTCCCTAAGCAGTAGGGACGGCGAAAGCACTCCGAGAAAGAAGAAGTGCCGCGCCCCGGGCGACCACATCGGTGGGTCTCGGCCGATTGGGCACCACGAGAGAGAGGGACTACGTTGGGTTCGGGTCCCGCAGCTAGACGGACGGCGAAAGAGTTAAGTAGAACTCCGCGCCCCGAGCGACCACATCGGTGGGTCTCGGCCAATACGTGCTGCCGAAGCCTGGGGGTCTGCAACGGTACCGGTACCGACGTGAGTATGGACAGGCAAGCAGCATATGAATTATTTACCGCCTTCTTGAAGAAGCGGCAGTTTAAGGGAATAGATTTAGATAAGGATCTTTCTGTGTTGTTAAGTCATGCAGTTTCTTGTGGGTTTTTTATGAACCCCCATTCAGTACACACTTTGGAAGAGTGGAGACGTTATGGGGATAAATTGTGGGAATCAGTCATTAATGGTGGAAAGGAAGAAAAACTATTGCGGCCCCTTGACCCCTTGTGGAGGTCTATTATTAACTCTTTGAAAGCTATGCAAGCCGAGCGACAGGCAGCCGCTGCAGCTATGCAGGCACTGGCCGGTACAACAACTAATTTGGCTTCAGAGTTTGACGTGCCTGTTCGGGGTATCACACAGCCTGTGTGTTCCTTGGCGGGTCAAGTAAAAGCATCGGTAGAGGCAGCAGCTCCTGATCTTTCAAATGACACTGCTACTGAGTCATCTGCAGTATTGCAGCAGGAAAAAGGGGCTATATCTGACATCACCCCTGATGGACACTGCCAGGAGCAGCCTCTTGCAGAATCAGAGAGCGTCGGTGAGGGTGAGGGATTAGAAAAACTGGATTGCAAGGTTAAAATATTAACAGAGCGATTATGTAATCTGGAAATCTGTATGTGGCAAAAAAGAGATACGGGGCCTGACCGAGGCTCTCAACTAGTGCCTTCTACGGGTCCTGATCTACCGATAGTGCCTTTTGCTCCACCGACTCATCCAGCAGCGCCGCCCGACTGAACTACAGAGAGCTTGTTTCGCGCGTGCCCGTACCGTTCTGCGGGACAGGGGGTGAGCAGTCGGGATCTGCGCGGAGTTCACTGGCGAGGGAGCAGCCGGTAAATCTTGCAGCGTTACAGTTAGTTAACGTTTCTGAATCAGCCTGTATTTACCTTAGCATTAGTTACTTTTCTCAAATGGTAAAGCAAAAATGTTCCTAAATTTCCGAAAACTAGATTCTCTTTCTATGGAGAGTTTTGGGACAAAATTGGCGCAAAACTCCGGGAGGTTTTTATTACTATGACAGCACGGCTGCTAAACTTTTATCTGTTTGGAACCAAATAATGGAAGGGCTTAAACAAATTCGACAAGGAAGAATTTCTTCCGATTATTCCCCATCGCCCTCCCTCCCACCCCCGCCGCTACCCCTCAGTGCAGAAAGCAGCCCTGGTCCGCATTCGATCCTCAGCTCCGACCCCACCCCTGACCGCGGGGAAGAGAAATCGCGACTCCCCCTTTTTTTCCCCCCCCCATCGCTGCTGCCCTCGGCTCCGCCCCTGGCGCTCATCCCGCTCCCACCCTCCGCCCCACCCCCGTTGCTCGGGGTGACACTGCTTTCCTTTACCCCGCCTACGTCCCCTCACGCTGCGTCTCTGCAGCCTGCGTGTAACTTAGAGCAAATAACGGACCTGCTTATATTCGAAGGCATTCGAACTTTCCTCCAAGAATAAGGTGCTAGATATATTACAGGCATTCCTCATTCTCCCACTGGACAAGCTATCATTGATCATACTCATCTAACATTGAAATCCATTCTTAATAAACAAAAAAGGGGGATATGGGAGACACACCTCAAGAAAGACTGTAAGTGTTTTGCTTTCTCTGTGCCATCTGTCAATAAAGCAGAGCCAGCCTCTCGGTATCAATGGGTTGTACTGCCTCAAGGCATGAAGAATTCTCCAATTATGTGTCAGATATTTGTAGCCACACCTTGCAACCTATTTGTAAAGCAAACCCTCATATGATCATTTATTATTACATGGATGGCATACTGTGCTGTCAGGAACAGCCTTTTGATAATAGCTGGGAAATGTAATTAATCTCCCATCTCTCTCAATTTGGCCTTACAGTGGCACCGGAGAAAGTGAAACGCACCTTTCCTATGTTAAATTTGGGTTGGAAATTATCAGATGCTATGATATACCCTCAGACTGTAGAATTGAAAATTGACATTTCCACACTCACTGACTCACAAACTCTTTTAGGTCACTTACAACGGCTACGGCCAACGGTTGGCATTTCTAATGTTCAATTAGAACTGTTGTTGTTAAGAGGGAGCTGTGCTAATGATGCGATCGTACTGACGCCTGAGGCTAAGCAGGCTCTAATTCAGATTAACGCCCAGATCAGCGAGTAGCGTAGTTCCTGGGAAAAAAACTGACTGGATTGGAATACCTCGGTATTCAAAATGACCGGTGGATGGTTGCACAGTATATACTGACACTAGATGCTGGAGCCACAAAGCTACCTGTGTGTGGTGGGACAATAGCTGGAAGCATCGGTTTGTGCCAACAGAGCTGCGAGACAGTTTACAAACTATGGAACTAAAAGCAATTTTATGAGCCTTTACTGCGTGGCCAAATGAACCTCTAAATGTTGTAACTGATTCCCTCTACGCGGCTGGCGTATGTCAAAGAATTGAGGATGCCCACATTAGAGACAACAAGAATGTGTGCCTTATCTCTCTGGTTTTTTTTTTTTTTTACATCTTAAACACACATTACGTCAAAGAAAGAAACCATATTGCGTCATCCACTTTCGCAGTCACCTAAACACTGTTGGTTTAGGGGAGGGTAATGCTGTTGCTGATAAATTGGTTGTTGTAACTCCTGTTAATCTGTTTGATGCTGCTTGTAGCTCTCGTGAGATGTTCCATCAAAATGCCCGTGGTTTACACACACAGTTTAATATTGGTGTGAATGATGCAAGGTTGATAGTTCAAACATGTCCATAGTGCAGTTACCGTAATGGTGGCTTTGGGTTGGGGACTAATCCCTGAGGACTGAAAGCATTGGAAGTGTGGCAAACGGATGTCACCCATATTGCAGAGTTTGGTCGATTGCGATATGTTCACGTTGCTATCGACACTTACTCTGGATTTATATGGGCTTCTCCTTTAGCAGGTGAATCTGCTAAATACGTCATTAAACATTGGATTGCATGTCTTGCTATCTTGGGAGTTCCAAACTCCCAAGATAATGGGCCAGCCTATAAGTCGCAGTCAGTACAGTCCTTTTTGCAAAAGTGGGGAGTTCAACATAAGTTCGGTATTCCACATGCTCCTACAAGTCAGGCTATTATAGAACGCACACATGCTGCACTAAAAACACAACTAAGCAAGAATGAGCGATATACGTGATGTGCCAGATCGCCTCATGAGCGTTCTTTTCTCCCTTAACTTCCTTTTTGTACGAGGAGGCTCATTGGTACATGCTATAACTTTGCATCATTCAGGCACTAGTATGAGAGTGCTATCTGAGTCTGCAAAAGTATCTTACATAAGATCCATTGACTGGAGATTGGAAGGGCCCAAGTACTATCATACTTGTAGGAAGAGGTTATTTTTGTCTTTCCACAGATGATGGCCCTGTTTGGATTCCTGCTCGCAGTGTTCGCCCTTGGTGCAGAAGCACTACCTGAACCGCACCAAATCAACTCGTGGCAAAATATGTGGGTCACCTGGACTAAATCAACAGGCCAGACCAACTTCTGCTTAGCACTTGCTTCTGCCACTGATCCCTTCCAAACTTGTTTTATAGGGATGTTGTTTCTCAATGATTCTGACTTTTCTGCTTACTCCACAGGTAGTTGCCATGTACTGGATACTCCAGGTGATTGTTCTTTCAAGCTTCTTAGGAGTCTCAATACCACTATACCCTGGGACCCACAGGAGTTAAATCTTCTTGGAACTCAAAAGATCGGTAACACATCTAAGGGATGGAAGAAAACATGTTTTATGTTTGGAAATACCAGGAAATGCTTTTGGGGGTCCATGTTACATTGGTAAATTCACTATATTTTCTCTCACTTTCCAGGACATGCGTGACATCCACTCTAAACATAGCGCACGGGTAGCATTAGCCGTCCTTATACCAGGGGCTGTTGCTGGGAATAGGTATTATAACTATTAGTATAGTTATCCGTATTGTAAAATGCTTACTTAACAAAATGTCCACTACTGTCTTGCTTGCGCAAAAGGAAAAAGGGGGAATGGTTGTGCATACTCCCATTGCAGCTCACGGAACCCACAAAAAGAACGGTGTCAGGATGTGAAACGATGAGAAAGACTGAAACCAGGCTTGAAACGACCATGAACTCATAGTGATTGGGATTGTGTGCTTCTTATTATTTGGTTTTGCTTTGTGACTTGTTGTATTGCAAATAGCAGAGTAGTAATCGTTGTTGTGTGGTTTTTATTTTTATTTTTTATTTTTTTTAGTAATAGATTGAATGTGAATTAACAGGATTTAATGTTACTAATGCTGAAATCTATGGAGATAGCTATTTTAATGTATTAGTAGCGCTAAGACAAAACCTGGAAAGGAATCCCAAGAAAGGGATGACCCTATATTATAGAATGATTAACTCTCTTTCATCCCACTATTCAGGAATTTAAAATATGATCATGCAGCACCTGAGACAAAGGCACACGCTAAGAGAGTTAACCTTAATAGTTCATTCTGCAAGCAGATGTTTCATTTTGGCCTCTGTATCACGCACTGGCCATGCGGATGCAGTGTACAAATGGAAAATACCCTTCAGACCCTGAGAAGAATAAAAGCAAGAGAGAATCTGTGGTGGGTGAGAGAGGAAAAGTGCACCTTGAAGCAGGGGACGCCCTGCTGGCACTACCTATCGCATTCATCACCCTTTTTCTGCAGGTTGTTGTTTCTCGAGGGTCAGTAAGTAATAATGCCCCTAGTTCTATCCGGCATGCAAAGTTCTTCAACTATTAATTTTCTATTAGCCCAAAGGCACAATCATGAGCACTCTAAAAGCATCTGTTGTACAAATCTTAGTGATTTTTCAAAATCAATATATCAGAATATATAAAAGTTGAAGCCTTCTTTCAAAGCAGTTAGAGATTAGCACAGAATGGGGCCCTCAGGGATTTATTTCCAGGTTGCAGAAAGTTGGGCTGCAGACCAAACACGTGTTTGTTCTTTTTAGTAGGTTAACAGTATTTCTTGTCATGATGTTATGTTTGCCTTGTTTCCTTTCTCACACTTATAGTATTGTCAATCGAGGCCTTGATTGAGTTATAATGATTATTTTATTAATATAATTAGTGTTATTATTTTATAGTATGGTAGAAGTTTGCTAATAAACAAAAAAGGGGGAAATGTGGGAATGTAAGAAAAACTGCACGGAGCAGCAGCTGCGGAGCAAGATAAGCAGCATGAGAACCAAGGACACCTTCAGAAGAAAGAACATCTCACGGCTCTGATTGGCTAAGCAGACAAATGCCACTTCAAGGGTATTAGAGGAATTTCCAATCATGAGCTTCCCTTTTGCAATATGTATGAACTAATTATCTCATGTATAAATAGTTATATTGTACGTAATAAAGTTTGAGGCTTGTTGATCATGATAGCATGAGACTTGTCTCCCGTGGTTTCATCTCCAACACCTATCCACCTTTTGGACACTCTCATTATATTTATTAGCTTCAATTCTAATTATATTGTATTATAGTGTGTTATCTTGCATTCCGATACTATATTTAGTAAATTAGTTTGTTTCTCCTCAGATCATTGCCACTGTTTTTTAATTATTTTGGGGTCCCCTGTTTCCCTTTTCCAGAGGCGCAGATTTCGCGAAAATCCCCCTGCCCTGCTAGTCACGGAACTGGGCTGAACCAGCCCATAAACCATTGACAACTAAACCGTTGACAACTGTGCATCACATACTCTATTTACCCTTTTCTGTTAATTTTTTCCCCCACTTTATTTTCTTTCTCCCTTTTGTTATTTTTTCTTATTAAACTGTCCTTATCTCAACCCATGAGTTCTTCCAAATCTGTTTTCAATTTTCTCCCCCATCCTACTAGGGGTGCGTGGCATTTAGCTGCCTGCTGAGTTAAACCAGAGAAAGCTTAAGTTGTGGAGGCTCCTCACATGTGTTTTGTTTATAGCATAAGAAAGGCAGATGGTATTTTATAACTCTATTCTTATTGTGTTATTTCAAAACATATCTTGGAAAAATACATTTCAGTCCTAATTAATAATATAAAAGAATCTTAGTGCTTGTCTAAGTACCCCTCCAGGTACACTAATTTAGTTATAGTAGTAACAGTCATTTATCCAGACACACTTAAACCAGTTTCATTCATACATACATCAGTTATGTTAAACTAGAAAAATTATCAATTAAACTAATGTAGATGAAAATGCAGCTTAAAACCATTCAAGTTTTTCCACATAAGGTACTTGCATCAGAGTACATAAATCACTTACGTTGGAGCAGTATTTCCAGTAACAAGTCCTGAATTGAGTTTCACTTTGATTCCCCAAAATCACCATATAAGCAAGCATATAAACTATCAAACTTTTGTCTTTAATTTTTAACCACAGGAATAGCAAGTCTAAAAGAACAGGAGTGTACAAGATAAAATGCATTTAAAAAAAAAAATCTTACCTTTATTAGATTTGGATGACTTGTTCTTGTTAGGCTTAAAACATGAGCCCCTTGATTTATCTTCTCTATCCTTAATGAATTTCTGCACATCATCCAAAGAAAGCTTCTGAAGGACAACTACAGGCTTAGCTCCTTTATTTAGGTCTTCAACTAGCCCAATCTTCTCTACTTTATCCTTCTGTTCACCTTTACATTCGGTTTTCCTTGACTCCTGAGTGACATTGCCATCTTTATCACGCTTGATTTTTGGAATGACAAAATGTTTCAATGTGCCAGATCTTGCCCCCAACAAGTAACTGGGAAACTCTGCTTTATTGCCAGTATGTATTTTATTACTATCTACTTTACTCTTATTACCATCTGTCCTTCGTTCATCCTTGCTGTTGGGTGATTTAAAACCAGCTTTATCAGGTCTTGGTTTACTACAGTCTCCTTTACTTTCCTGTTTAATACGAGGGCTGTCAGGTCTTGATTTCTGATCCCCAGATGAAAATCTTTCCCTTGGTTCACCAGACTCATGTCTATGCTTCCTTTCAAATTTCTCAGTTTTTGAAACA